>JAODJU010000007.1:7173265-7236775 GCA_026776725.1 Gnathonemus echidnorhynchus
GCGCTATACTGTGAGCCTGAGAAGCAGCCAGGAGAAATCCCTCCCCAACTCCCGCGAACCTATGTTAAGCAGATGCTTATGGAGAGATGAGAGTTGTGATGTTAGCGCACGCTAACAGGTTTCAAGCAACAGAGCACGTTGGGTCGTTGGCGTACGGCGACACAGGGTGTGAAAATAAGACCTAAATAATTACCGCAGAAGCACATTGCCGTCTGATAAGAGTCCACGCCGGGATCTGGTTTTGCACTGCCGTCTCTTTGCCAGACACATTTTCAGTGCTGTTCCCACGTCTGGAGCGTGGGCCAAAAACGAAGCCTCAATCGATAGCGCAAAGCCTGCGAAGCCGAGTCGGGAGAGTGCCGGCCCGGTGACACGGCACTGCTGCCAAATACTGCATGCTCCCCCAGACTAAAGTAATCAACAAGACTTGAGCACTGTCATCGCAAGGTCAAACCAGGAGGCGGCTTGCATAAGGGATTGCTCGGTCGCCATCCGTACCGACCCCTGTCGCACAGGTAGCATGGCATTGTGGGAACTGGACAGGCATATGGGTTCCAACTTCACGGAACCACAAAAATCCTCTGCATTTTTCCAGCCAGCGCATTTTGCATTGACGCAGAGCTTGTTTGAGCAAAGAAAATTAGAGCGTCATTCTTGCCCAAAAACCTTGGGAAGGGTCCCTGTCGGAATGCAGTGACGTCCGTGAACACCCCTCTCTTTTCGTTACGATTTCATCTGTCCTGCTTTGTTCGGCGTGGGTCGGCACCTGATCACAGCTCTGAAACTATCGCGAATCCTTCTCAGAAAATGAGTCAGGCTGTTCCTCTCCATGTCTATAAATAGAGGACTGATACTGAATTTGAATTCATTGTACATTCAGTTAGCTACAAACATGGCATTTTTGCATGCATAGCAAAGGTTCATTAAAGGTGCAGAACTTTTTTTGTGGTGGGTTTTTTGAGGAGGTGGGGGGGGGGACAGCTTAGGTAACGCAGATCTCACAATAAATACGTCCTGGTTGGTTTCCTGCCGTCCACTCCTGAGGTTCCCAATGGCTCTGAAACTTGACTTGAGAAACTTTTAAGAAAGTGGCTCTTTCCTTATAAGGAAATCACCCAGCATATCAGATGTGTAGGTATTTCCTGTAAAATACAATCCATCACGGGGTTTGTTTTCTTCAGTTTGTGTGGCTATCTTTTCGTTTTTATTGTCTGCTATTTGTCATTTGGGCCAAGGAATGACTGGGCGGCCTGAGCCAGCTGAACTTCGGCCGCTGGGAAAGTAGCAAGGTGAATGGGAGCTTTTCGCTGGAATATTTCTAACGCCCAGTCATTCTTTGATTTTTGTGTGTTCTTCTGACCAAGCTGAAGTATTTCTCTAAGACATGGGGTCAGTGGTGGATTATGAAATCAGCGCATCTTCATGCAGACTTACAACATTCTTTAATCCCAGTTAAAGATGCTACAAACCTCAGCCTTGGTTACTACCAGCACATTATACGTCCATCCAGTTATCTCTGCAAGGATCAGGGGGCGGGTGAAGCCTGGCCCAGGAAGGCCACTGCTGGGACAGGCTGGGGTACATGCCGGCAGGCCTGTAGCCAGAAATGAATTTCAGGGGCATCTGGCAAATTTCAAGGGGGGTTAGAGTTCAAACTTGTTATTTTACTACCTGGCGATGCATCTGGTCAAGGGCAAACATATTTCAGGGAGGTTTAAGCCCATCGTTTTAATATATGGCTACATTCCTATTCCCTGGACAGAATCCAAACCCATCACATGCCATCAGAAATTCATAGGCACACATAGGCCTATTATCTGGCTATAGGAAGGAACCCACCGGAAGTATGGAGAATACTTCAACTCCACAAACAGGTCACAGGCCGGGTTTGAATCCCCAACTATGAAGGTGTGAGGCAGTCGTGCTACCCACCAAGTGACACACTCAACAAGTTAAAAACAAACGTGTTAATCATAAAAGTGCCTGTCCGCTTACCTGAAAATGGTGACTAAAATGTGAAGTGATGTGCAAGCACATTGGGGAAAGAACTAGTGGAAAAGTTTTACGTATCTCTTAGCGCGTGAAGTCCTCCCTCTTCCTTCCTTTGCTGTGTGATCTGCGTAATCACCAGGAGTCATGACAGTCTGACATATTCAGGGGCATCTCTGCCCCCACGAGGTATGAAAAAGGATTGTTTCCATGGTGATGAGGAGCATTAAAGAACTGTAGATGTACAAATTGTGTTTTTCAATTCATATTACGCTTTTCTCCTTATACTAGCTTTAAATATTCAAGCATATAGTATTTATGATAAACTACTATTGTGTTTTTGATGAATAATTTTCAGGTCAGCTGATATACGACCGAAACGTCGTGCAATGCATATGAGTGTCCGAGAATACATATTGGCTCATAGCGATATGGACGAAGTTACTGCAATTCACTCTTTTTGCCTAGGATTAACATTTTATTCAGAGGATATGGCATTTTGATTTCCTTGTTTTACCTTTCATTTGGGAACCAATGAATTCTAAGTATAGCAGCAAGTTATGGCTCTGGGATATTACGTTTTAAAAACTTACCAAATCTGCATATTGATTGTGTTGCCCGGTTTTCTGGTTTAGCTTGTCAGTCTCAGACATAAAAACCATGAATATGGTTGCGAAAGCTGGCGGATTGTTTGACAGGTTTGAGCCAAGAGCAGCGAGGCGCGGCGTCTACTCATTCCCACTTATTACTGTGTCCGATTGGCATTAGGTTGTGGGGCAGGATGACTTAGTATCGCTGACTGAACCTATATCCTAAGTTTCTCGTGGCTGCTAAAATTGGTATTAATTTTAATGGCGATTTTACCCCTGGTAGTTAGTGAACGTGCAACATGTGAGACGCATGGACCGTTTCGTCTCTACCTCTGCCGTGTAATTAGAGTGAAGTCGTAAATCCTGATTAAATTGTAATCACAAATTAATTATTCTTGTTTTAAATACACGGATTTCTAAAGCATATCAACAGGTTTTGTCTACCAGCGCTTTAATTACGCTGTTAATCTACTGTGGAAAATCCGTGTTGCAGGTTCCGATTCAAAAATGATTTTATTGGGATCGAAGATGACAGATTAAAACCAAAGATGATGTGGGGAAGGCACCTTTCCCCAAATCCCCTCCAGTGATCCTCCTATCTTAGCATTTAACAGAAATACTTTCAAGTTTTCTGCCTTTGCACAAACCTCGCAACTGATTAAAATATGCGTTGATGTTGCAATAAACCGTAAATTTTTCTTAATAGTACAACTGGGATGGCGCCTGATTTAATTTATGCATCTGGTGCTTGTACGACTTTTTGTTCTAGAGATTTTCAAATGACAAAATATTAAATTAACCTTTAGTTAAATTAATTAGTCAATGCAATAGGGTAAGTGCTGCAAAGGGTATTTTGTCCGTAGTAAATGTTTTGGAATAAGGCAACATAGAAAAGCAGTTTTTTTTTCAACAAATAATAATAAACGCTTCTCTAAAATTTTGTTACAAGTTGTGTTTTTGAGGGAAATAAAAGCACCCATCTTTCCATCTTACAGTTGCTTATCCAGTGCAGGTTTGCAAGTCAAAGTATAAACGGACAAGCTGGCTTATTGACAACCGTCACAAAAGCCAACACCCTGGACACAGAAGGCAATAGCTGCATGACACACTGCACAGATGTACGTGCGGATCCAGTGGGTTTAGCACTTAGAATGACACCCAGGGTGGGGTTCATAGAACTGGCAGTTTTGTATTATCTGCCAGAGTCCAGATCGTGGCCTTACAGGCGCTGTGCCCAGTGCTGATTGACGATGGCCCCCTTCATCTGTCACCCGGCTCTCCGTGACCTTTTCCCCAGGACTCATCAGTGAGGAAATGCTTCACAACGTCCCTCCATCTCCTCCCCCACCTATTGGTTCCATAAATAAGCAAACTTGTCATCAATGGCTGGAATGAATGCTGAGTGGATAGCAAAAAAAAAAAGCAAACAAACGTAGCCTTAAATTCCAACCGCCATTGACGTGCTGCTTGATTGGCAGCCAGAGGTGATTTTGGGAAGAATCCCAGGATGAGGATGGTCACTGCGAGGCCTCTAGACAACCCAGTGTGAAATCACATTATATACCCTACGACGCAATTTGTTGTACCTTGCAGCCTTGCTAACTCTTCTTTTTACCCATCATCAACCCTTGTGTTCATGTCTGCACCTCCATGTGCACAGCTAGTCAAAGAGCAGCAATGGGATTCTGTGTCTAATCCATCAGTCCCACTTTTCAGGCATAATAACTTTGTATAACATTTGCTGATTGCTGTGTAATTACCGCAAGGCCTTTCAGGTCCTCGATTGAGGTTTGGGTTTGTTCTGGTCCATCAAGTGGGGGCAGGGAACGTTGAAGTGCAAGATGGAGGTTAAGATGGTAGAGGAGGAGCACGGTAGTGTGATTAGCGGAGTGGATGGTCGAAGAGCGCAGGTTCATCCTGAATGGGCTCTTGCACCATGCATGCACTTTGTCTCCTTTGTCATACGTGAGAAACCCTTGAAGATCTTGAGGGTGACTAACTGGTAGTGTAGCCACACTCCAACCCGTGTTCATGAAATCGCATTACACCCCCCTCCCTCACATATGCCCCTAACCCATCTAACTAACCTGCTGCAACATGCACGATGCGCATTATCTGCACTTGGCACATTGTTTTATTTTTATTTTATGTACATTATTTATTAGGGGGCGCAGAACAGTGGCCCAGTGGTTAATTTTTTTGCCTCGCACCTCTGGGACTGGGGTTCGAGTCTCCGCCCTGAGCCCCCGTGTGATAGAGTTTGCATGTTTCTCTGTGTCGTTTTGGGGTTTCCTCCAGTTTCTCCAGTTTCCCGCAAAATATAGGCTAAGGTGAATCACGGTCGGAAAATCGTGTGCATGTCTTGCAATGAGTTGGCGCCCCATACTGGGTTATTGCTTGCCTTGCAGCCAAAGCTTCCGGGATAGGATCCAGACCCCTATGACCCTGTACAGGACAAACGGGTATGGAAGACGGATGGATTGAATTTATTTATCACATTTTCTCAATTTTCCTTGATTGTGTTGCACGGGATCCCAAAGTAAACTTCTCGTGCGTAAAAGTACTGCCGATAAATAAATAATTCTGATCCTGACAGGGCAGGTCACCATGGCGCCCCCGTCCGTCCGTCACTGCGTCAGGTTGCCCCACCTCCCCTCCCTGATCAGCCAGCTATTCTGTTTAGCTGGATGAATCCCTATTGATTATGCAGCTGTGGTCCCCGATGCGGAGCCGGCTGAAAGCAGATGCCTGCTGCCTCTCCAGCCGAGTCTGCCGAGATGCGCACTTTTGTTCGGCCATAATTCGGCTCTAATGACTTTAATTGCGGAGAGGCGGGGGGGGAGCAGCACCCGGGCGGAGAATGTGCCTCGCTCCGGCTTTTCAGAGAGTCGCTCGTCGGCGGAGAATTACGGACGTCACGGGGGCACGGCGACGAAATGTATTTCCGCTGCCGCGCTATTTAATGGGTGCCCGATACGATTCGGTGAACTTCAGATGTAACCTGCATGGAGACACATCAGAGGAAATGATAGAAGGAAAAAAAAACACCCTTTATATGTATGTTTTACACCTCAGTTGTTTGAGTAATACGTTTCTGCCTGGTAATAAAGCTGAATTAATGAACAAATTGCACCAGCATTAACTGAGTGAATTTTGAGTGATATATTTTATATACTGTAGCCTGTCTTTTGGTCAATATTGGAGATGTGGGTTAAAATTTTTATAATTGGGTGAATGTTTTTTTTTCCCCCAGTTATGGGGAATTTCCAGTGTTTTCTCACACCATCCTCCTGCAGAGTACGGAGGGGAGCAGAGCCAGCGGTGTTTCGCCTGCTCTGATGTGAGCCCCCACGCCGTGATCTCAGCTTGCGGCCTCCTTGGGGAACGGACTCCAGCTGTCTAGTCTGCTCAATCTATATCACGAGACATATGTTAGCTAATGTTTCCTTTTTAGCATGCCATTGTTAGCTCGGCGCGGACAACTGCTGTGTCTGGAACCGGATCGATCCACTTTCCCCTGAAGAAAATGGGGCGTTTTGCGGACAAATCATGCCTTTCTGTAACTCCCGTTGGTGACTACTGCTAGGGTGTGCATGAGATGATTTTTGGCTCGTTGTGGAGAACACAGGTCCTGCCTGCATTAGCTTTTGCTAATGCTGAAGTTTAAACCTTTCATGGATGTTGTTGCCCATCTATGATAGTTTAATCTCAGTTCAATCAGTTGGACCTCCGGCCTAATTTGACACCCTTGGATATTTACGTGTCATTGTACGCTCTTTCTACACCCTTTCTGCACCACAAAATGAGCAAAATGCTGATACCTCCTCTTGCATGTGTGTCACTGCTGCCTGTTCACGATTATCATATCAAAGCCATGCTGTCACAGGCAGGACCCTCCTAGCTGTGGGGGACAGCACTCTGAAGCCCGCTGTGCATCTGACTCGCTCAGAGGCCACAGTAATTACAGCACCGACAGCCGGTTCACACTGGCCGCAGAGACACACGGATTCCTGTGTACACACTAGCTGTGCACTGCACCTACTGTTCTCTATTAACACCAACATCTACAGCTATCTAAACAGATTTATACATGTGTACAGAGGCGTGTATAAATATGTGTTTTTGGCCACTGATGTCATATGCCATTGTCCTGTTTTCAGGATCTCATTCTCTTCACGCAGACTCTCGTACATTAGCTAGGGTCATCTGGGAGAGTTCTTTAATTAAAGACAGCAACCCAAACGTTTCTCCTGCCCTCTGAGGAAAGGCCATCGGGTCCTGTGAAGAGGGGGGTCTTTACAGCACTGAAGTCTTTTCTTTCTTTCTTTTTTTTTTTTTACATTTCCTCCCATTACAGATAAAGTAAATGATTAAATTAAATAATTCTTAAATTATTCCAGTGTTGCACAGTCAAAAGTGCAGTTCAGGATACATTTCACTGCATGTTGTACCTATATAACTATGTGTGTGACAAATAAAAAATCTTGAATCTTGAAGAGAGTATACCAACCAAATGTCGGACTTTAATCCTGGACCTAAACAGCTGACTCCTAGTTCACCAAATCATGTCTTGACATTATCCTTAATGTGTGATGAGGTTCTGATGCTGCATTTGTGTACAGGGGGATGAATTCGATCTATTTGAGGAATGCATCCAAGCTAAGGAACCTGATATGAGAGGGCAAGACCTCTGGTGTTCAGTGCTTAAGCCATA
Organism: Gnathonemus echidnorhynchus; assembly: GCA_026776725.1. Lineage (NCBI taxonomy): Eukaryota > Metazoa > Chordata > Actinopteri > Osteoglossiformes > Mormyridae > Gnathonemus > Gnathonemus echidnorhynchus. The sequence continues at coordinate 7,180,559 of JAODJU010000007.1, forward strand.
GATTGTAGTTTCCCTGAATTAAATAATGAATTAAATAATGAGCAGATTTCTGCTTTGTTTACATTTAGAATTATACAGCTTTCACACAAACGTGGACATTAGCGCCTGTCACTGTAAGGAAAATGCAGTGTACAGTTTCTTCTGCCGATGATGGAAACCAAATTGATCGCAAGCTGCAAACTTGGCTGAGTTACTGTAGACTCACAGGCTTTCACCCTCTCGGGTGGATGTTGTGGGGATGCTGTCGCGATGCCAGAGGTGATGGTTTGCGTAAACGAGCTCAGCCAGCGGCCGTCCATCTTTCCAAAAGCAATTTCAGAGTTTATACTGCCTCAGACCTTCCTGTCACCATGGCTGCTAAGCAAGAGGGTGGCCATGCTGCACTAAAAACACCCATCAGCCAGATCCTGCCCCCCCCACCCTGCCTTCTCCCATTTACTTGGCCCATATGGCATTGGTTAAAAATTAATACAGACCCTGGAATGGCAGAAGGCCAAAGGGGAGGTGAAAACTAGCAAGTGTCCGTTACACGGGGGGAGCAGCACGAACACCCCCAACTGGCACTCCAGTGTTCTGACTTAAATTTAGCTTTTGCTCCTTCCCCAGTGCCATGAGTAACGGCCATTCCGGTGATATCAATTCTGAGTTCTGTTGTAGCCCATTAATATTTGGCTATATGATCGCAAATAGGCATCACTAGATAGACAGCCTAAATACAAAATCTATCTATCTATCTGATTGTCTGTCTGGCTGGCTGGTTATCGGTCTGTCTTTCCTATCTAATCTATGTAATCTATTTATTTATTTTGCTGAACCAGATGCAACCATAAAACAGGTGGAGATGCTGGATCTAATCTGAAAACAGTGGGCCTGATCTGGGTCAATGGCTGTCATACCCTGGCAGTTCTTTATAGATGTAATGGAAAAATATATATATATATATATCTACAGCCTGGGATTATTTTCAAGGTGACGTTATTAATGTGTTCAAACAAGTGATCCAGCACAGAAAATCTCATTTTTTCCCCCCTGGAGTAATAGAACACATTGATGTGTACTGTTTCACACAGAGTTTGAATTGCACCGGTGTCAGGAGGTCAGGCACATACTGAATTGAATTAGCAGCGCCGTCGATCGAAATCCGGTCCCTTAAGCTGCAATTAAACTGACAGAATACATGGCTTCTACAGTATGGAGCTCGACAGAGCCATTACATTAATCAAATAGGAATGCTGATTAAAAATAATGTTTTCCCTATTTATACACGGTTGTACATTTTGCTAAAAGTAGCACTAAACTGACTTTACTGAATCATTAGCCTATAAATTTCCTTCTGAGGAAAGTAATATATTTTAAAATTATCTTGTTTCATTGAAGACAAGTATGCATTTGTCTGGATGTTTATGACTTAGACCGTTTTAAAGTAGGCTAGCAAAAATAATTTGTCAAACTATGATATATAGGCTTATTGCTCAGTAAACCTGGTTTAAGCCATTTGTAATGAAATGTTATCAAACGCATGTTCTGTCGTCCGCTTTCCCCTTGCTGTTCTGCTTTGGGGCTACTTCACTGGTTGTTACATTACTGTGTTTCACTGGGTGCACTAATACGATTTACTAATCGTTAAACAACTCCCTAAAAGTCACTTACACTGTAATGAAAATTTCACTGAGCCGTAATTACTCCGCTGACACAACGTAAAAAAGGAAAACGAGAATGTGATCCTTTATTAATTCAGTCTGGGGGGTTTTAGGCTATAGTTATTATTTACCAAAATTATGGTTTTAAACTTTATTATTGTCCTCTAAATGTAATATTTTCTGAATTTATAGCCTATGTTTATAATTTTTCCTCTTGTATAAAACAACTTCAGCTAGGTCTGTAGTGAACATTTTTAGTGTTTATTTTCAACGTGGTTTTCATGTTCATCTTATACCTATTGTTACAACTTACATAGTACTACACACTTATATAGGCTGCTAAAGTCTTAGAACTACACGTTACGGTGTAAACTTCAATTGTTCTTCATTGGTCTGTTACAAACTGTCTGTGATTGACACTTTGGAAATGAAATTGTTGGTATTTTAATTAACTCCTTCGAATGTGAAACACCAGGTGAGTGGAGTGAGTCACAGGCAGACTTAATAAATATCGGACTGTTTATGTTCGAGCTGAAGATGTTTTCTCACTGGTAGAAGCGCTCCTATCAATCATATTTATTTTGAACTGTGCCTTTTCAAACAAATGATTGCTCTTATTTATTCTAAGTCAAGGGCATAGATTTGGGTATAAGGACATGTAACTGCCAATATTGTAGGATTACCGTGGGTGTTTAAGGGGCGGGTGTTCGGGGCTGATTTGGTCCCTACCGCTGTGGAAATCAAGCCTATGCCCTTGCTGTAATTATTTTACGCTGATTTTGTTTCAGATAAAAATTAAGTAACAGAGTAGAATTGAAGATTCTCTAAGCAGCACTGGTTCTAGTTGATGTGAACCCCTAGATGAGCATCGCCGCTGGTGCCCCCCCTCGAGGCAAAGTGAAATTGGCTGGCAAGTTGGCACCCCCTCATAAGATGACACCATAGCAGCCACCTGTATCGCCTATCGGATTGACTGGCCCAGCCTGTAAGCCGACACTGATTATAGCTTCGCGTTCTGAACTGTGGGGCGAGGATAAGAATTTCTGAAAAATATTTTAAGCAGAAAGATCATAGATAAAAAGATAAAGATTAAAAAACTGACAGACGCTGGTAACAGTCAACAAAGACAGTGCAGTATTGAAATGACATCATTCGAATCTAAATAATCGTTAAAAAATGAGATACCGATTGGACGAGGTTACTAAGGGAATGAAATGCACTTGGAGGGTTATTGAAGCACTTTTTGTTCCGTTCCTTCTCTCTCCAAATGTTATTGGTGTATTTTCTTCATCAACTCCATTTCGCTACTTTTAAGTTGCACTTAAATTCTTTATCAGAGACGAAGCAGTGCTGGTGACCTCCAGCCATGAGCTGAACTGGGCTGGTTTGGTCCAGTCTAATACTTACTATGGAAATGATGATCCTGAACTTTGTTCAGTTGCTGGTTCTGAAGCATGTTGGGTATTATATAAGGCATGTTGAGTATTACATAAGGCATGTTGAGTATTATATAAGGCATGTTGGGTATTATATAAGGCATGTTGAGTATTACATAAGGCATGTTGAGTATTATATAAGGCATGTTGAGTATTATATAAGGCATCTCCCTGTCGATTCTGTAATAGGTATGAGCTGCAGTGGACTAGCAACAAAAAGCAGCCGAGGAACTTCCTGTCGCCTGGGGGGGTGGGTGGGGGCCTTGGTACATTTTGCCGCTGGCCAGGGGGAGGTTATGGCCACCAATGAAATAAGGCGTTATCCATTAATCATCAGCGACTTGTTTGGCACCCCAGGTATATAAAATATACGATGCGGGGGTTGAAAAAGACAGATTGGACCTCACAAGACCGGCCCACTGGGAGAATTCCCAAACTTCCCGATGGCCAGTACACAGCTAGGCTGGGAGACCCGTGCAGTTATTGCGTCAAGTTAATATGTTAATATCAAAGATCAGAAGTTGTTTGCAGCCATTTGTTGTCATGTTTACATAAAACATATCATGACATACTTTCTCTATGCTGCAGTTGTGTCTTTTAACTTAAGAATAATCTGTTGGAGGATTATGACAGTTACTGACAGACCAATAATTAGCACGTCTTCTCACCACCCAGACTGGGTTTTGTACTTTCTGAGCAGGTGATGCTGACCTGACAGCAAGACTGGGTCTGGATCATCAAACCAGCCAGCCGCAGCCTTTTCAGAGGTTAGATGGAGGTGCAGCCACTGGCTGTTACGTGTACGACTGTAGCTCAGTGTGGCTTTAAAATCCTGCAACTCTACAGGTTCTGCTGACTAACAGATGAAACCTTAGAACTGGGCCAAAGTGAAGGGGGTGGATTGATGTAAGGCCCAGGTGAAGCATGTCTGAAAATGTAGTACCATTGGAAACACAAGATATTGAATGACTAGACCTTGTCTTTCAGGTTTCAGCAACATGCCATTGAGAGAGCAGGGTCAGCTGGTCACTGGAGCAGTGGGGGTTATGAGAGAGCAGGGTCAGCTGGTCACTGGAGCAGTGGGGGTTATGAGAGAGCAGGGTCAGCTGGTCCCTGGAGCAATGGGGGTTATGGGTTTTGCTCAGTGGGCCAGCAGTGACATCGCTCTACTGACCACGGGCCTCATACAGGCCATCTTCTGACCACGAATCCAAACCCACAGAGCCACATGCCACCTCTTTAATTTGCAGAACAGCATGAGATGTCAGTTCATTACTGGGCCACACACAAGCAGCCATGTACCCTGTGGGAGATCATTTCACCTAAATGCGGTGATTTTGGACCATTGGAGGATAGTGAAGAGAAGAGCCATGGAAACACATGTAGAAAACACACCCCTATGCATTGAGATACTGCACAACTCCCATACTCGTAAGAATGAATACTTTTAGTAACACTTTACTTTAGGGGGTACAAATAACTTAGTTACTCAGTTAATACTCAAGAACAAATCATGAACTGATATAGATCCTGCATGAAATGCGTGAACTGTCATGATTGATTAATGATGGACGAACATGGGATCAGTACATAACTAACACTTAGTTACTGGTTAATTAATGCATTAAGTAAGCATGTACTATTACCTTGTGCCCCCTCGAGTAAAGTGTTATGGTGGCATAGGGTGGCATAGTGGTACAGTAGTTAGCATTGTTGCCTCCCACCCCTGGGACCAGGGTTCCATGTCTGTGGGGTTTGCATGTTCTCCCCGTGTCATCGTGGGGATTCCTGCGGGCACTCCAGTTGGAGTCAAACTGCCCATAGGTGTGCATGTCTGAGTGCCTAGTGTGTGATGGTGCCTCGTGATTGGTTGGTGCCCCATCCTGCGTTGTTCCCTGCCTTGTGCCCATTGGCTCCGGACCCCCTCTGACCCTGAATAGGATAAATGGTTACAGAAAATGGATGGAAGCAAAGTGTTACCATCAATTTTTTTTCCCTTTCATGTTGAGTGAATCTCCCAAATTATCATTTAGAAATAAGAACAGATTTTATATGCAGTAACACGGCAGGTAATTTCCACTAATAAATGATTTAAAGCAGTTCAGGATCAGCCCAAAAAAACACGAACAGTTTGACAATCATGGAGTCATAAATGAAGGTGGCACATTCAATACCCTTGGTAGCACTTCCCTAACCCGCCTGTCATTGTCTCGGCCCCAGTGCTGTGCTGAGCCGCGTCAGCTTGAGCTGCAGCTGGTGATTGTAATTGCATGTTACACTCATAGACTCTTCTATCCAATTAAGCTTTTTGTGTTCCTGGAAGGTTTTGGCTACACAGTAGCTGTAGGGTGTTTTATACACGAGTCCTATTGATTAGATTAAAAACATGGGGAATGGGATCCCATCCACTTAGTTTGCAGAAGGTTGGAGTCAGGGAGCTGCCAGGGTGCCAAGCCCTGCCTATTAAAATGTGAAGGAGGGACCATCAAATATATCCATTAGCGTTATCTTCTGTCTCCAGTCTTGATTTAGTGGGTTTCTCTGCAGCTTAACCATTAAAGCACATACTTGCCAGCCTGCCCCTGTTGACTGGATGGCTGCGAGGTCACTGGAGGGGTAACTGTAACCCAAGACCGTTTAGGACCCCTGGGTCCTAAAAGCAGACCCTCCTTAATGGGCTGGGGCTTGAGATCCCCCACACTCATTGAAAAGACAATGATCTTTCATGTCTCTGAAGATGAGGTTTAGACATTACTATGTGATAATAAACCTTGACAGTGAAAACTCATCAATTTTTTTTGTCCCTGTCTTTTAACCAATTTATCCTGAACACCTAGGAGATGATTGTAAGGTTTGTGCCGTAGAGGTATGATTCCATATGTTATCGTAAATACGGCACAGCTGGCCCGTGATCTTCACACCCCCACGACTTCTAGAAACAGCAGGCACTCACACTGTTGGTGTGTCTCCACGGCACCTCATTGGTAGTGCAATGAAGAGCGAGTGGGCTGTTTGACAGGTCGTGTCGGGGCGGAGGTGAGGGGGGTGGTGGTGGTGGATGATTCCAGAAAGTTCCAGCTGACAAATAGACTGAGACAACACATTTTGCACAGGTGCCATTTTGTGTACAGTTTTCAATTGGGAGACACGGCCCCCACCTCTCATCCCACGCACTAGAAATCTTTAATTAATTTCATGTCCCACTGACTGCTCAGGATCAGCACAATGGACTCTAACGCTGCAACAGTTGTGCAGGAATAAATCTCCCCACAGCCATTAGCTTTGCAGGGTCTCTAGCATTCACAGAGGCAGATGGCTGAAAATGTCATCTGATGATAAGCAACTTCCTGTTAATTAGCCACCGTAATCTCTCCATCCTGCAGTTCGGCGAGACCCTTGTCCTGCGGAGCAGTGGTTTGCCTTCCTGTGTTGGCGGTCACAACGGCACTGGAGCCCTTTGAGCTCAGGAACCTCCTGCTACCGTGACAACCTCACTGATCGAAATAAGCAGATTTTTGAGTTGGCTGGTCGCACCGCTACACGTTTTCGTGTCCGTGGTTGTTGAGCTTTGTTGGAGCCTGTGAATGTAGTCTCCTTTGTAAAGGTGGCACCAGGCTCTGAAAATTCACCTCCTCCATTGTTACCTGATTGCGAGAGATGCTTTATCAGGCACCAGTAGCGCTGGATGAAGCTGGCGGAAAATTTGTTTCTTGGCTGAACATTAATTAAGTGGTCGCCCACTTTAACAAAGAGACAGACGCCTGTTTGGTTCTGATTTTGGCTGCCAGAGAACGCCTATGCCAGCTACACAGATGAGTCAGAACGCTTTAAGGGCTGTCCTTCTTGTGAATCGGTCTTCTCTACAGAGGTCGACCCTCCACAGGAGGTAAGGGAGACCTTCTCTTGGACCCGGGGCCCGGGTCACACCTCAGCTCGCCTTCACACTCATACTCCTGTTACCCACCAGTTGATCTAAAGGAGGTCCGACATAAATCTGGTCTCTGACCCCTTTCTCTGCCTTCTTCAGGAAAAGCTATTTTTTATTTTTTTTTTACGGGAGATAGGTGCTCAGGGAGATAAAATTTGAGCCCCTTTAGCCGGGTTTTTGTTGTGCATATCCTGCTTGAGCTGTTAAATCTGAAACAATGGATCGGACAGGAAGGCGACGCTGTTGGAATGTCATCACGCCCCGGGAGACTTCCTGAGCCACCAGTCCTGGCCCCCCTAACCCTGCCACTCGTCATGGCAGCCCCATCTACTGCTACCATTTTGCCAGTGTCTGCTTATCTGTATGTAGCTGCCTATTTGTCTGCCTGCATCAGTTTACAGGGCATGAGTGTCTGTCTCTCTTCACCATGTCCTTATACCCGATTCTGTGGTTTGTGTACATATGTGTGTGTGCTCTTACCTCCCTTTTAATCTTTTCCTTAGATGTGCCATTTTATGTATTCCTTTTATATTCATGCGCTACATTTAAGAAAAAAAAAAAAAACAGTTGAAGTGCACATGCACGATTCTGTACAATAAAACACGTATTTAAAATTCGACCCTTCCGTCGTTAATTTTTAAATCGGTTTTAAACATGAATCATTAAAGCCCACCAAAAATGGTTTACCTTAATGGGTGTACTTAAGAGCTGGAGCGGCAGTGTTTTAATGAGTGGCAGGATTGACGCTTGGGAGAGGAGCCATTTTCGCTAATTACCGTGTCGGCTAATCGACGCGGGCGGTCACCGGCACGGCACGTCCGCCGCGGCTCCCCGTGTTAGCTTTGTGACTCACCAAACCTGGTGAGCGGCCACAGGTGGGGACCCAGACTCCAGCACACTGATGACTGAGTAGCGCTGAAACATTCCTGTGTGACTTTGGACCCGATGTCCATTATTTTGATTGCTTGGCAAACTAAAGCTATCAATCTTCTGAGAAGGTAGAGAGCATCTTTTTCTTGTATATTGTTATTTCTTTTGATGGAGATTCACTGCTGTCTACGGTCAATGGTCAGATTAATTCACCAATTTGAAAATGAGCACGTGATTATAAAAATATTCATTTATTCCTTCGTTTTTTATGATTTGGCTTTAAATACAAAAGTGTGGCGACAAATAGTCCACCGTAATTTCACCCTGTCACATCTCATTGCCGTTGCGTTTAGTTATTATTTGAACTGATAGTCATTAATATTTAATATCTGTTTGCCATTTAACGATGTCTTGTGATGGCTGCTTGAATCTGGAGCTACGGTTTGAAAACACTAAAGGCTTCAGCCGAATGAAGCACAGCCTGTCGTTGTGTGTTAGGCATGTACCTGCTTAGATAGGAAGTGACACAAAAAGGCACAGGAAGGCAGGCTGGACCAGGAGGGTGTCTGCTCACGACTCGCTTGTGTCCCCCTCCCCACAGTGGTGTACGTCTGCTGCTCCTGGGAGACGTTCCGGCAGTTGATGGTGCTCTTCTACAAGTCAGACCTTCCCCGGGAGGAATATGTCTTCTTCTACATCGACGTGTTTGGCCGCAGCTTGGGCTCCCGGCCAGCCAAACCTTGGGCCAACGGGGGCGCAGATGACCCCATCGCTAAGGCCGCCTTCCAGGTGAGCGGGTAGGGGAGGGGACTCTGGGTCCTCCAGCCTGAAAACTATGGCGACACGGCTTTAGACCCCCCCGCCCCCCCCGCCCGACTGAAATTACCATAAAGCCACAGTTTCGAGGTCAGCTCATCATTCAGGTAATTAGTTTGTCAGTAATTAATAAATCCACATATCCCAGAATGCAGTGCAGCTCTTCACATGGAGGTGAAGCGTTCAGTCTATCAGCAGAGGCATCGCAAAAAAGCAGCCGCATTTTCTAAGTCGTTCCAGCTCCCCGTGGCAGACAGGCATTAGCCCAGATGTGCGGCGTGTAATTTCAGATGCAGGGATCCTGAAATTCTGTCCTTTTCAACTTGGATCTCGGGCCAGAAGGTGGCTGGTATCACCGTGCCAATGCTGGCCGTCAGATTTGTACGTAATACTCTAAAGATCCTTCTTCAGCTGCAATAAACATCTCTTTAAAAAAAAAAAAAAAAAAAACGTTCAATTTTCTTCATGGCTAAAGTGGTTGCTTAGTTACCGAGAGCAGCTCGAAAGCGGCAGGAGCCACGGACAGGCGGATGGTTCCGATTGCTCAGCTTTTTCCAGCAGGAAGGAGAGATCGATTATTCGCTCCGAACGTTCCCTGAAACGGCTTGGCCGCTGCTCATCCTGAAACAGTGGGCTTACTTCATCTCCGATCCATTTAACTGTGTAAAACTCTCTGCAACGAAAAGCAGGAAAGGCAAATGACCCCCCCACGCATCGTCGTACCTAGCATGTCAATATCGCTCAAATAAAGAAAACCCCCTCCCTTCTTTCATACAAATATAGGGATATGTTCCCGTAAGACTTTGTGTTACGCAAAGTCAAAATTGGCTAATAGTAAATAACAGGACTGAAAAAAACAGGTTTGGTGCAGACCTCAGTTAACCATTAATCACTGTGTTCAAAACATTTTATGAGATCCACAAGGCTTTTAAGGTGCTCAACTTCTGTTTGCATTTAACCTTACTGGCCTGCTTCTCAGACATGGCAATAGAGTAGATTTTGTGAGAATAAGTAGGGGGTGTGTGTCTCTCCTTCAATACCACACACATAAAAAAGATATACTTCATATAACGATTCGACACAGCTACTTTCAGGCCTGTTGGATGCTATTTAAATCAGTTTAATGTATTGAAGTGTCATATTTTTTAATTGAAAACATATTCAAAATGATTTTTTCCCCCCAAAACCACTCACTTTCTCTATTTTGTGCTGCCAATACCATCTGAGACTCTAGCCACCTGAAGTTAATCATAAGGTCTTAATATGAAAAAAATATGACTATACACTAATATTGATGTGACAAGTGAATTTATTGGATTTTGCACTATTTCATTCTAAATTTGAGCCACATTTGGGATTTTGAATCAATGCAGCCGTTTCATGGACAGGTTTCTGATTCAGATTCAATTTTATTACACCCCTAACAACATGCACTTACAAAACCGATTTGGGCTAACTAAGCTAACTGAGTATTATTTTGCTACACAGGTTGGGGATGAAATTGCATATAAACCAATGCGAGACATCATTCCCCAATATTCCAACGGCCTATGAGCCAATTTGCATTTAGAAACACATGCAATTGTAGAACTGCCTGAATGAGTTATTTTTCTGAACTTGTGGGAACATATTCAAACATCTTGATATAAAAAGCTGAAACTAGACCACTTGTGAACATACTGCAATTTGTAGAGAAGATTGAAAAAATTATTTAGTCTCTCAGCGCATTAGTCAATATTTTTGTCTCTCAGCTTCGCAGACACTCTGCTCCTTCTCGTGGCCCGTAACTGGACGAAACGATAAATTACACGGTTTGACAAAAGCTACAGGAACACTTAATCACACCCCCAACCTCAAGAGCTATTCTTGCGCAATTACTAGCATCGAGCCCCAGGAGACAATCCCGGGTTTGACGGGAGTAGGAGGCCATCGATGGGAACTGCGTCTCCGTGCTCGGGCGGAATTCCTGAAGGCATTCCGCCTTCTGAGTTGGAGGATGTCCTGGGCTCCCAGGAATGTGTTTTGGGTGGCTGGGTTCAGAGATGAAGGAAAATTAAGGGCCGACTCTAATAACAGACACCCGTCCCATGGGAGGAGGGCCTAAGAGGGCAGGTCAAGCAGGGTCCTGCTGCTAAAATGTCTCCCCTTGCACTTTTTTCTGCCATGGGGGGGGGGGACGGAGACACTGAGAGCAGAGCCTGCCAAGAGAGAACATGGATATGAGAGGAACAGAAAGTGATGAATGTGTTAGGGCAGGGGGTTAAAGTGATGCTTTGCGGGAAATTGCATAATCTCTACAAACTGGCTTCTTTCTGCAGCAAAGGTAAAAGGTTTATATTGAAAAGGAGAGAGATCAGTGTTTATGCAGGACTCACACAAAACCTCCAGGTGCTCATTCCCTCAGCTTGTCGACTTGTCCTTCTTTATAAAAAAAAAAAACCTTGGGCGACTCTCTTCTCCATTTGATTGGTGTCTCCATGGTTGCATCCTGCTGCCGCAGTGTGGAGATAACCACTCTCTCGCCATTTGGCTCCGTTTAGAACGTGAAGATCCTGACCTACAATGAGCCACACAATCCTGAGTACAAGGAGTTTGTGAGCAACCTAAAGGTGGACGCCAAGAGGATGTTCAACTTCACCGTGGAAGACTCGCTGGTGAGTGGTTTGGGTTGTGGACTGGGGGGGCTGGGGGGGCGTTCCTAGTAAATCCAGGCCAGCTGGACGCCAGGTGCACAACCGTTGAATCTTGAATCTTCTGTGGTTCCCTGTTGGTGGAATGAGTTGCTGAACCACATCCAGTCATCAGATTCTCTCGCCACCTTCAAGACTTCAAGACCCATCAGTTCCAAGAATTCCTCTACTAGCCTGATGCCTCTGCTCATTTCCTGAACGTTCTTATTTCACACTACTGGTCCTTATTAGGCTCTTGCTTTATTTGAAGTCATTGTGTAGCTCCTTCTCCAATATCTGCTTACTGTTGCACAGTTGGAGGGGCACCGTAAAAGTGGGGAATGCTAGCGTGACTCCAAGGACCTCTGAGTGACAGGGGCCCTAAAAAATTTGGAACGCAATTGGATTGCCCTTGGTAGGGGACGCAATATGATATGCTTCCACGGGGCCCGACATGTCTAGCAGCAACCCCCGCTTAGTCCACTCCTTGGCAGCATGTATGTTTGAAATGTTCCGTTCATCTCACTTGTATATCACTTTGTGCAAAAACATCTGCTAAATATGTTAAGTAAAAGCAAATGAGTCATATGTACCCTAAAGATTTCAAACAGATTACAAACTCAATATAAGAATTCATAGAAAGTGAACAAACTCCAACGTTCGTCCTCCGGTCTGAAATATGGCTCGGTGACACGAACGAGGAACGCAGCCAATTTCTGGCGGTTCTGCGCCCTGGAACAGGCCTGTCCTGCATGGGTCCTGCTCCCTGCCCGCGGGGCTACGCTGGTCTGCGCTGACTGCTAACCATCAGCTTTTAAACCCACAGAGCCCACGCAGACGTTTCGTCAATTAAGTTCAGTGCCGCCTGCATCCTCGCTGGTGGAAAAAGTCCCAACACAGGTCTTATGCTGCTGAGTGAGATATATTTATTTAGCTTGACTCATTTATTTATTGACTCATTTGTATCATTTTCCAGGTACTTTCCTGCATTATTCCAACAAGACACGTAATCGGCCAATGAAATCACCTATTCCATTCTCTAGTCCAGTCTCCATCCTCCTCCTTTGACTGTATGAGGTATTATTTATAATTCAGATCAGCAGTCCTACCAAGCTGATTTTTCCTTCCCATATAGAGGAGAAATAACTAGAATTCAGAATCAGAATCAGAATAAGCTTTATTGCCAGGTATGTTAACACATACGAGGAATTTGTTTTAGTGACAGAACTCTACAGTGCAACAGAATGACAGTGACAAGACAAGACACAGGTAATAAAAAGAGTTATATACAAATATACAGATGTGCAAAATAGCAAAAACATTCCAGTATGACCAGGTATGATGTGTTTGTACGGGTATCGTGATATGAGCACTGAGGCTTCCATACTCGGCGCCATCTTTTCCATCTTCTTAATTTGAATTTGAATCAACAGAGGGCACATAAAGCAAAATCATATCCTGAACAGACTTCAGGGTGATGTGTGCAAACATCAAAGATTTTTTAAATCTTCCAACTCATTTGCAAGTATCTCCTCATATACAGTCCAATTCTGGAAACAAAGCACTTGATCTTCATAGTGAAAGAGACTGCCATCCAGCCTAATGGACACAAATATGAGTGGGGAAATTCTGGCCTATTCCAACAGCCAATGTATTTTTGTCTCACATTACCAATACCAATAACAGGCTAACCTGAGTTCCAGAAATTTGTAGTGAAACTGAGGTTAGTAATGTTACTTCTTAAGTAACCGCATCATAAAATACAGGCAGTGAAACATCAGCGAAGTATTGCCGACTTGGGACACTGTAGAGAATATATAAGTGAAAAGAAAAATCTCCCATCATCCATTATGGAAAAATGGCTGATCGCCCAATGAAATCATCTCCATTATTTTAGTAATGTCTTTAGCTCTGGTGCAGCTAACTTTGAATATTCACCGAAGTCCAAATATCAGCCAGTAATACCTGCCAAGACTGACACTTCAGATCAATGCTGGTGTCTTCATTTTTAACAAATATCGGCCAATACCCATATGTTAACCAATATATCATGCAGCTCTAATGAACGTGGAAGTACGTGCCAATCCACTTATCAGAGATGGGCAGATATCATAAACCAAGTGGGTGTAGCTCACAAATGGTGTCAAAACAAGACTTTTTCTGTAAAATCAAATCTGACAGTGCCACTATGCTCGTGGGCGTGAGCCTCACACCTCCAGTGGAATGTATCCACTCTCCCCCCCCATGTTTAATGGGGACCAAAAGCACCCATTGCACTTCCCTTTTCATGACACATATGGAAAAAATGAATGTTCTGCTGCACAACAGAAATTCATAAGATCTGCCTGGTGGCTGTGAAAACAAGGATAGAGCAAAATGTTTTTTTTCTGTTCTCAATACAAGTTACTGATTCCACATTAAAGCACCATAGTTCTAACCATGTGTTGCACATACATAAAAACACATGGGTGGACAGGTGTAAGACACCCTGGGTGTTCCAACTTCCTAATAAAAACTACAGTCAGTATTACCAAATCCTGCACATTAAACTTTTAAAATCTGCTTCCTGCCATTTGCAGCCAACTCTTCAATTGCCAAGAGAGCAGTTTATTTCAGCAGTAGTGCAGGTTTACTGCAAAACAGTTCGCCACTCTAGTCCATCGCCTATTGTATATCCACCCAGCCATAAAGAATTCATGGACGGGATGCCAGCCCATCAAAGGCAACGCGATCACACAAAATCACATGGTACGGGCAATTTAAAGACACCAATTCACTTAATCACATGTTTTTGGATCGCAAGAGGAAACCAGAGAACCTTGGGGAAAATAGGGAGATTATGCAAACTCTACACAGAAGGTCCGGGCAGGAATTAAGCTTCCAGGCCTGTACGTGTCAGAATACAGTGCTACCCACTGAGCCACCACACAAACCATAACCTTATAACCAGACTTCCATTTAATGTCCTGTGGTCTATTTAATGCCAATTTAAATGCCATCTTGGTAAGCCTAAAAATATTTATATATTATATATACATACATAATATATTTATGTAATATATAAAAACATATATTGACTGGAACTGCATATTAACCAAACCATCTAAAAACACTGTAACCTGGGACCTTCTGAAACTGTGCACACTTCCAAAACCACCCCATAATTTTAGCCACCTTACAACTGCAGCACTGACACCGTGGATACTGTATGAAACTCCAAAGTTAGGTTCTCATTTCCACTTCTGCCCTTTTCATTCCAACTCTAAATGGCTCACGTTTAAACAGCATCGCCAAGCAGCACAAGTCAGTTTCTCCATTAGCAGAGACAGCCCACAATGCAGCTGGCCACGGCGATGGCTCAGAAACACCATTCCGAGTCAGGGCAACCTATAAGGGGGAGGAAAGGGAAGACTTTCAGGAGTCCAGACATTGGGGGGTATATGTGTGTTGATAATTGTAGTTTTGGGTTGAGGGGGTCCCATTCAGGAAGGTTTTTCAGGAGCCCAGCCCTGTCTTTGTGTGGTCCTATTCATGGTACCGTGCAACCGCTTGCTTCCAACATCTTATGTACAAGCACCCTTACTCAGAGTTGTTTTAAATGCAAAACTGAATGAAAATTACCAAACTGAACGAAAGCAAGAAACTTCTGTTTAGCATTTGTTTGTGTGCTACAGCACTAATCCACCAAGATCTGTGTTTAGCAGCACTCAGTGGGGATGATCCCCTTCCAAACGGATTTTTGTTATGAAACTACTTATTGTATTTCAACTATTTTATTGTAAATCCTGTTGAAACTTCTGGAACTTCACCAGGTACCCTCCCCTCACAAACAGCTTATCGCCTAATGATGCAGTACTGCAAGTCACCCAACTATTTAGGGTTTAACAGATTTGGTTACTTGGCACCATTCATGAACAGACTTGTATTCATGTTTTTAAAGTTAAAAAAAATGAATGAGAAGGAAACACGACTCAATAATTGTGCAGCCAATGTGCCGGCTCTCGCCCAGACAAATCAAGGTCACAAGTACAGAGAGCTCAGCGGGAACAAATGAAGGCCAGCCCAGTTGCTAAGGCTCAGCATAAACAGAGTGGGGAACTGGGATTTGGGACAATTAATATGACGCTGCATGCTGGTTTGCTGTGTGTTATACTGAATTAGACATCCCACAGTTTTTCAATAATCAACTGTATTCATCTTCTAGATCATTTTCCTTTTGTTTGTTTCCCAGCCAAGCCCAATTTTACATATCAAATTACAGGCAATGCTGTCATTTAAATTTCCAAAGAAAACTATAAAGTGGTTATCACAACAGGTCATTTTGAAAGGCCAATGCTGATCCTTTGTCTGGAAAAAAAGTAATTTTATCACACACTGAATGATCATTTGCAAAAGTTTGTGAAAGCCGATACACTGCTTAATATGAATTATCTACTATACATGAACTATATAGTACTATATATGAACTATAGCATAAATAATTTGCATTCCGCTGAGAAATGTGATGAAAATAGAATATTATTTAAAAGTCCTTAAATGAATAAAGATTTTCCAACTAATGTTACAGCTCACATTTTACGGGGAAAAGATCTAATGAAACCACCATTTCTAAAAGGAGAAAAATGATTTCCCCCCAAGCACTTTTCTTGGATGAGTCACTACAATTTGAAGGTGCTTTCAAGTATGAATAAGACACACCATA
Organism: Gnathonemus echidnorhynchus; assembly: GCA_026776725.1. NCBI lineage: Eukaryota > Metazoa > Chordata > Actinopteri > Osteoglossiformes > Mormyridae > Gnathonemus > Gnathonemus echidnorhynchus. The sequence continues at coordinate 7,196,620 of JAODJU010000007.1, forward strand.
GGCCAGTTACACAACAAACAAGTTTAAACTTGCAACACAGAAAAATGATATAAATTTTAGTCTGTTACAGACTTAGCAAATCAATCAATCTATCTATCCATCCATCTCACAAGTAATGGCTCATGACACCACTTTAATCAAAACCAGAGTTACAATTTGTATTGTACAAAAAATTGTCATGAACAAGTCTTATAATAATGCTCTGAAATGATAAAACAGCAGCTTCTTTTGATTCCATCTTTTACTGACATAAATGTTTTTTTTTCTTTTGTAAGAGATCGCTTGGATACCTTCCCTTACCTTTTACATGCCTGTGCTTTTCCATGCAAATGATTGGCCTGGGCAAAGATTGCTAAAAATATTTTTTCAAAGCTGTAAGTTCACACTGAATGAAACACTCTGCAAATTATCAACCTTCCATAGGTAAAAAATTCATCTGATTTTCACCAGGATATGTAAATCCAAATGTAACTTGGTATCATATAGCAATGTGTGTTAAAAGTCCCACTGTAATGTCATGTCACGCAACAGCACTGAAATACTAATGAGTCTGGTCACAACATTCAGTGAAGGACCGATGATTCAAACTGATTATTTTTAATTAGTTAAGGTTCACTGGGAAATAACTTTTCATCAAAACAATATTTGGTTAATCCTGTACTACTTGTAATAAAAATGCCAAGGCAAATGAATACACAGAACTGGTAATTTATTTCACCCATCAGGTCTGAAATTCAGCTTGATGTGGGTGCAGAGTGCTTAAAATAACACATTTCATATTCATAAATGTGCAGTATCTTCAAGATGCTAGAGAAACTATTCTCAGTCCATGAGAAATCTATGGAGAAGTATTACGTTACTGTGGAACTTGGGAGTGTATTTCATCTAAGACCTTGTTCGGGATAATAATCTAAACTCAGCAAGTCGCCTTGTGAAGACCTTACAGAGCTTATCTTTTCATTTCTTGAATGTTGGTAAATTCTGAAGTTTTTCTGGACAAAATGTTTTGCTACAATAACCTTCTGAGTGACATGCTCCGTGTCAGGACAGCTCCACACAACTGACCCTTGTATGGTTCCTGAACCTCAGCTTTAAGAGCGAGCCTCAAAGAAGTGGAAAGGATGTTTTTCCTCCTCAAAAGGCTGCCACTTTCAATTTAGTTCTTGCTTTTTTTTCTACAGTGCACCGATTCCCTCTTGAGCAATATCAAAATGTTGGCTTTCTCTCAGCAAAACAAAAAACCTAGAAAAAAATGAAAACAGATGAACACAAAGATACAAAAGGGTGTCTAACCCATCTACATAAGTGAGAAGGACAAAACCACGTTGGAAACAGATCTGTTCTTATAGCCTGTTGATTAAAGCCATAAAATACCACCCTTTTGCCAAATCATGATTACAGTGAAAGTCTTCAGCTAAGACTGAGGCTGCCAAACTTCCACCCAGAGTAAGGTGCACACTCTCTCTCACTCTTTCTGTCTCTCTCTCTCACACACACACATACCCAGACACAGTTCCAGATCCCAATGAACCTCAACAAGCTAGAAAAATCAGAAATCATTTCATTTCAAATAGGGCACTAACGAGATGACAAAATTACCTCCACAACTAAAACACTTTTAATCTAAGTGCCCGCCGAATAACTGTACACCTGTGATATACGACCAAGTAAAACAGTCAGTCCACAGCTGTTTACTGTAACTGACACGAAGTATAAACTAATTATCTACTGTCGCACAAAGTCCTACTGATAACAAGTCCGACGTATCTTTCCCGACTTCCCCTCACATATATACACATATAAGCACAAACAAGACACTGTCTGCCCAACTTTCAACAAGTTAATTAGTATATAGTGTAACTAGCAACCGCATGTAAGAAATATATGTTTATGAGCTTTGTTCTAGCAAAAGCGAATAACAGGCTAAATAAATGACTGGTAATAAAGCGGTAGCATCACCGAGCCCAGTCCCGCTTAGCAGCAGCAGCGCGCGCGCGGCGCGTCCCCGGGGCCACCGCGGCTACGCCGTTAGCGCGCGTGCCAGGCAATTGGGGTCTCTCAAAACACCGCGTACTTTAAACCCGACAAGCCCCAGACGGTCGGCTTCCATCCCGACAAACGCGAAATGAGATAAAAACGTCAGGCGAGCAACGGGGGAAGCTGCCAACTAGCGACGGGGTGTCTGCTTACCTGACTCGCTTTGTGAAACTGCTTCTTGAGCCCGGCCACCGACATCCTTCAAATCTTTACGACACCTTGCCAGACTGGGGAGGGGGAAGAAGAAACACGCACAAAACAAAAATAAAAAACTGAACTGGAGGACAATGGAAAGGGGGAGCGGGAGGGGAGGGGGGTTTGCTGGGGGGCGTTGTTGATGCTGCTGCGACGGCTTGCAGGCTTTCTCTGCGTGTCCGAGAGACCCCCCCCCGAACGAGTGCCGCTCCGCGACGTACCAAACGCTGAATGCTAGTTGTTGGGAGGCGCGATCCCGGCCCAGGCCCTGCGTCGACGCCGATTGGCGGAGAGCGGCGCGCTGATGCAAATGAAGGCTCCAGAGAAAGCGCAACGTTGGGCATGGGCCGCACGACCTCATAGGGCGGAATAACGGATTTACCCAATCTGATAGAATAAGCAGTGTTTTTCCCCCGAAAAACGGCAGGCTATTCTGGGTTAATTTCGACAAGATGTTTTTATTCTCTAGATAAAGAAAACAGAGAGATAGAGAGAGCCAAATAAGTTGAGATCTTGGAAGAAAGCTAACATTTTTATTGTGTTCTTTCCCATTCTGCAACTGAAGAATTGACTTGTCGTTTTGCACGTTAGCGCTTGCTGTATTCAGAAAATTCTTAGATCTTGTGAGGAAACTTGAAATGTAAACAGTTAGGAATACGGTCATCCATATTCTATCAAGTAACTGTTTCCTATTCAACCAGTTTTGTCATTGATTTGTACTCATTGTAAATCTCCATGAAAGTATATATTATTTCGTTATATATGGTTTTATTACCTAGGTTCCAATTACAAAATCCCAGTTACACTCATATTTATTAACTAGACAAACTATTTGTCCTTGCATCGTCATTTATATAATACACAGTAACAATTATAAAAATGCAATTTTTATACTATAATGATTACAATATTTCATTAATCCCTCACCTCCCATATACTGAACACATTGTTCTTATACACGTGCAAGTCTAATACAAATAATTATTAAATTCTCTCAAATAATTTACAACACCAGATTGCGCATGACAAAGGAAATATTTCCAAACAAATAACATAAAAAAATCTATAAAAACATCAGTGTTGCACACCTGCACATGGCAGAATATGGTGTCAATATGAATTGTAAGCTGCTGTTGATTATGTAATAGTTATTTTTGTATTTTATGATTTTCCGATAATGTTAATGTATAAATGAGTTATTAGCACTGCTTTCCACAGTTGCAGGTTTCACTAATATGATTTTATATTAGCATTTCTGTGTATTGTAGAGGTTTTTATCCATAGTGGTTTATATGTAGTACAGATCAACATTACAAAAATACACTAGCTTATGTTCATAATGTCTTTATTCCATCAGCACTTTATTTTTATTATTTTATTAATACATTTATCTGATGTTTGTATCCGAAGCAACAGGGAGGGCTTACCATTTTTATGTGTGCTTCTCGGGATTTGAACATATGACCTTTGCACTATGCTCTACTTGTTGAGCTACAGGAGCTTAATGTGCGATGGATTAATATGCAATGAAAGAAAATCCATCTTTCCACCACTTATTCAGTATACGGTCAAAGGAGGGTCTGGGGTCTCCTCTCCAGGATGGGGCAAAAGGCAGGGAATCCTCGACAATGGGAAGCCAGTTCATCTTAGGGTACAAACACACAGCACACAGTCGCATGATATGGGCAATTTAGGGATGTCAGGTCACCTAGCCACATGTTTTTGAATTGTTTGAATTGTGGGAGGGGAGGGGAGGGACCCACCCACCCAACGCAATGAGAACATCTAAAAATACAGATCATACAGTATGTGAGAAATATTATTTAATCAGGTTTGGCAGATACAATAATAATGGCTAATGTTATCACTATAAATGTATTCCTGAAAGAATAATTCACTTTATCGTACAGCGTGCAAAATCACTGGCTTGTCCAAACCCTGTGGTAGTGGTGTGTATAGTGCCATCAACAGAAACTGCTTAATTCAAAACTCAATCCAAAAAGTAAAACTGGTTATTCCTGACATGCTCTGACTTCTGAAATCCCCATAAGCTTATGCACTTCCATCTCCCAGTGTCAGGACAGCTTAGTGCTCTCATGAAATACTGTGCTACTTTTTATTTTATTTATTTTCTCAGGCACTATCCTATAAAATGCAGAATGTATTTAAATGAAAGCAGAATTCCCGTAGCAGATTTAGGGAGAAAACATTCATAATGAAAAAAGTAATTCAGTCAGAATAGAAGTGGGAGGGGACATCAGTACGAAGATCAGGGGCGGAGCTAAGGGCGGGGCTACCCCCTGGGCCCAGGGCCCTCCCCTGGATAGTAGAGGGCCCTCCCTCCAGCCATAAGATGCCCCTCCCATATATTAAATACACACAAAATTATATCTGCAATTTTTCCTCAGTTCTTGACAATTAGAACATATTTTTTGTCATGTATTTGTGATTTGCCATTTTATATCTGTCATTTTTGGTATACATTCTTAATATGGTGGATGTATGGTGTAATTTTTTAATTAAAAAAAAAAATCTGTAAAATCCCTACAACAAACTTAAAATACAATATATAGCAATGTTTTGAAGTCAAACTAAGCTGTTCCTTTTGTATTTAATAGTTTTCCGTTTGAGGAATTTGCAAAAAACTGCAGTACATGATGGGTAGGAGCTAAGGGCTGCCTAACATCCTCATCAGTCTGACAACGTACATCAAGACTAGGAAGGTACATGTCTGGTTGCGTTTGTTGGTCCAGAAAGTAATTCAATTTCGCCATGTAGGCTACGTTCTTAAAAACTGCTTTTTATTGGATATAGCCCGATTATACGCCATAGGCCTTTTAATTTGTTTGTTTGCAATTTCGCCAGGTAGGCTACCTTCTGTCAGGGTCAGCCCCTGTTGTCTCACTGTGTCCCTTCCCTGTTTGGCCAGCAGGCGTTGCTGGTCATCCCGACCTTCATGTGTGTCTTTGAGTTTCCCCAGTTCTGTTGGCCTCATGGCTCTACCCCTTGAGTGTCCAGTTGTCTGTGTACTCTGTCCTGTATTTGAATCCCACCTCTGCTGTTTTTGTATTTTTGATCCCTAGTGTTTCATTTGATTTTCTCTATTTCTTGTGTCTGATTTTGTATTTGGTTTTTGTTTTGTTCCTTGTGCCCCTGCTTGTGTCTTTACCTGTTTAATTCCCTAATGTCGGTTTCTGTTTCTCTGTTTCTTCGGTTAGTTCTTAGTTTCCCTGTCTTGCTCCTTTTGTTTTCATTAGTTTCACCTGTGCCTTGTTTCCCTGGTTTATCCCCTTTACTTTTGACCCCCTGTGGTCCTTTGTTTTGTTAGTCCTTTCTTGTGTTTTTTTTTAAGTTCAGTTTAATAAACCCCATTTTGTGTTCCTGAAGCCACAAGTGGGTCGTCCACCCTTTTTTGTGCCCGATGCCGCGTTCCCGTGTCCGAGCTGCCCGGAACCCTGACACCTTCTTTAAACTGTGTTTTGTTAGACTTCATATTTCGGGATGTTTTATTGTAGTCTTTGTAAATAGACATATATAGTTTAGCCTAACCCAGCCACTTAAGGGAGCAAGCCAGCTCAACTTGGTGCCAGGTGTTCTGACGAGTTGAGCTACCTATCGAGATGTGCTATCGAGCCTTTCTGCGCATGTGCAGTTTCATCGTTTTGGGATTAGGGTTAGGTTTTAGGGATTAAGGTTAGGGTAAAGGTTTTTGGGGGGTTAGGGTAAGAGTTAGGGTTAGGGCTATCGATTAGCACTACGGTAACCTAACTCGACAAAGTAGCTCAACTCGACAGAACAAGCTACCTATCGAGACGTGCTATCGAGCCTTTCTGCGCATGTGTAGTTCCACTGTTTGGGGGTTAGGGTTAGGTTTTAGGGGTTAGGGTAAGGGTTTTAGGGTTTTTTTGGGGGGGTTAGGGTTAGGATTAGGGCAAAAGTTAGGGTTAAGGCTATCGATTAGCACTATGGTAGCCTATCTCGACAAAGTAGCTCAACTCGACAGAACACGGGATTAAGGGGGAGGGTTGGCGTCAAGAAATAAAGAGACTGTATTTTCACTGCATCACTGATGTCAAAATGTGGGAAATATGTGGCTGTATAAATAAATGCGTTACAGTAGGTTAATGATTCTGTGCTGTCTAAATTGTATAAAAAGTTAGGCTACATGACATTTGAATGGCCCGGATGCATGGACGCATTATGAGAATGAGAAAGACGGTGCATGCATACTAATTAACCTATACCCTATTCACTTAGACAATACACTGTAATTTTTGCAACAGAAATGGATGAGATGGGCAGGGAGCTGGAGGTGGAATTTTTGTCCTTGGTAAAACTCTGACGGTCTCCACACTGGTAACAACGTTGTTTTCTAGGCATACAGTAGGCAAACAAATCTCCTCCTGTCTGAAAAGGTGTAGAAAACGCAAACTTTACAGTTTAGCCACTAAAACTTTACAGTTTTTGTGAGGGACAGTCAAATTCGTGTGCGTTTGTGTGTGTATGTGTGTGTGTGTGTGTGTGTGTACACGCATGGGGGGGGGCGATCAGTGTTTTGCCCCGGGGCCTTGTGCATGCGGGTGGAGCAGTAAGGCTGGGATGGAGCAGGCATCAATACTTATGGGGTTTAACACAGTCAAATATGGCTGAAATGCAAGATTTGAAGAAGGCACAGTTCACCGAGAGTTCGGAGGACTTTACAAGGTGGACACTATCTGGACATCTTATCTTATCTGTACGTAGAGGCAAACTGGAAAATGCATGGACAGCTTTGCTGAGCATATATAATTATTGTTTTTTTTTCATAATGATGACAAAATTCTTTCAAACTCAGATCACATGCTTCCACTTCCTATCCTGTTCAATGGTCCCCAATGCACAAGATGTTTCTAATCAAATTGAAAACAGCAGCAGAGAGATATTGCAGAGGCCTGGACATCACTATGACCATCTGCTTTGCTTTCTAATGCCGAATGCACACAGAAATGCTAGAGACTTACTAGGAAACATGGCGCAAGTCGCACAAAGAAAATACCACCGTGATGATGACAAGTTACTGGCTTGTAGTCAGATGGCTCTAGGCACAAATTATGCTAGTGCGTGTAAAATATTTTGACACAAGATTCTTTCCTGGGAAAATATTTTTCTTCATTCGGTATCATTTTTTTTTGTTTTGATGACAGTTATGTAATTTTTATTTATGTAGATTTTTTACAATGTTACAGAGATTGACATCAATATCATGAGTTCTGGGTGGCATGATGGCTGCGCACTAGTTTCTCATGCCTCTGGGGGTGTGGAATCAAATCGTGTCCCCACTACATGTGAGAGGCGTTTGAGAACAAACAACTACAGCTGATGCATCAGTGATTACTACAAGAAACTTGCATGTTTCAGTGTAATGCAACGATTCTATCTATCCACTTTTTCTAATGAGGTGTTTATGAAAAAACATTTGTTGCAAATGTTCTGGATAGTTGGGCTTAATCAAACCACATAAAAAAACATTGAGAAAAGCAAATTGATCACAAGGGGAAAACTCCCTAAAATTTGCAGTAATGCCATGAAGCATGCAGCACCCCCTGATGACATGCATCCTGACCCCGTTTACTCAGATCACATGCTGCTGTTTCCTGTCCTGTTCACTGGTCCGCAATGAGCAAGATCTTATGTTTCCTATAAACAGATATTATGACCAGGGATTCCTCACATTACTAATCCACCGAGGGTCAGATGGTTTCATCAAATAAAGCTTCTAGCTACTCCAAGATGGTGGTGCGCTAAGTCCCCACCGCTTCTCTGCGGCCAACACTTTGCCCTGCCTGCATTTGGGTGCTCTTGTGTTTTTTTTCTGTTTTTGTTCTTTGTGTTCGTCCTGGAGGAACAATGTTTCGTTTCACTGTGTCCTGTGTATATGGCTGAGATGACAATAAACCTACTTGACTTGACTTGACTGTAGGCTCAAGGCTTGTTATCAGTTTGCATATAACTGCAAGAGAACCAAACATCCACCCACTGCAGGGCACTTGATCACATACAGTAACTTTGAGGCAAGCATGAAAACTGCTGATGCAGTCAAAATTTGGTTTGTTGTCCACTTCATGCTCACAGAGATGTCAGTTGTTTTCATTTTGGTGGAACACAGCCTTGACTCTATGACCTCAGAAGACAACTTACAGTGTTTGTTTTTATTGGTACTGCTGTCTTTTCACATGGGAACATCAGACACTCTATAAAAATATCCCACCCTGAAAATGATAGACCCAGTGCTGAATTATTTACAGTAAACATGACCTCTTTCTGTACGTTTGGTAAACAATGTTCTTAAAATTTATATTCCTTAATCTATCATGCCAGGTGTAACAAGATCCTGGTCATTTGAAATCAATGTAATATTTTAATTTGAAGATTGTGTAAAATTTCATTTCAGTGTTTACACTAAGCGTAGGCAGAATTCACAACATATTCCTGTATGCCCATTTGGGGTGGTAAGATTACTTCCCCCTGGTGGCTACTAAAACATTCGCATGTCGAACAGCGATTCCTGGCATGGGTAAACAATTGCAGGTCAAAACGGCGTCGTGCAGAACAGTGAACAATTTTAACAACCACGTTTCGACCATCGAAGCAGTCATCTTATCGTGTCTTAATTTAATAAATAGGATGAAAAAAATATTTTATTTTCTTTGGAAAACTTTAAGTTATCAGGAAAACCAGTAACTACTGTATTGATATGCTTAATACCTGCTTTCACACTCAGTAAAATATTGTTGCAGGTATTTAGTCCATCCATCCATTCATCTCCTACCACTTTTCCGGGTCGGGTCGCGGGGGCAGCAGTCTAAGCAGGGAAACCCAGACTTCCTATTTAGTATTCGTGCAAATACTCTTTGCAAAAAGTCGATTTAATAGGTTAGACACCTTCATACACTGTCAGAAAAAGGGTACATGCTGATACAGTCTTGTATCCTTCTGCCTTTGTGAAGCACTTTGAATAACCTTACGTCTGAATTGTGCTACGTAAATAAACTTGCCTTACCTTGCCTAAGGTACAAACAACATTAATGTCCCCCCAATGGTACAAAAATGTTTCTGAGAGTCAATTTCCATACCTTGAATTAGACTAAGAGGTACATTTACCTACAGCTAGGGTACAGTTGGCAGACCCTTGAGAGTACAGCCCGTGTGACAAGTAATTGTATCCTTAAAGGTACAAATTTATGCTTCTTTATGAAAATGTGTGTATTACTGCCTTCATTTATGCATCAAGACATTCACTGGTCATACCTGGATTTTGGAGTTTGATGCGATGATGGACAATCACGAAAAATTTCATACAAATAATTAAATGCAAACCGATAAACTCTTAACAAAATCTCAAATTATATCCATGTTTTGTTTTGAAAACAAAAAATGTGATTCTTAAGCAAGGCTAACGACATTACTAAGTGTTGAGATCTGATTTAGTCCTTAGATTATTTCATGTTAGCATTAGCCAAATTCAGCAACATTCATTGGCACTGAAAAGAGTGTATTGAGGTGAGCAAGCTTCAACAGTTAAGAAAAATGAAGAGGCTCACCTGAGGTTCACCCTATTGTAAAGGCACCTTATACGGCCCTACATCACGCTGTCTCCACTGGAGGGACATTCATTAGGACAACTCTATAGATTCTCACACTCGGACAGCCACCCAGCAATGCATCACGTTTCCTCCACTGGAAAGGGCACCTATTTGGGCACTTCCTCATGTTTTCTCGCAGCTTAGGAATACCCGTTACAGCACTGCGTCTCCTTTCCTCCACTGGAAAGGGCACCTATTTGGGACACTTTGCTGGGGTGGAATCGAGGGCACTTAATTTCTATTGGAAGGGAATCCATAGGGGCCCTTTAGACCATGGTAAGAACATGGTATAGGGCACCACATCACGTTTTCTGCTCTAGAAGGACACTCATTAAGACATTTCATCACATTTTTTGGCGTCATTGGGCACATCATCTCACATGAAGGGGGCACCTTAGATGGAGGTAAATCACGTGAAGGGCAGCATTTTTTCCACTCTAAAGGGCACTTTTGCAATGTTTTGACCCCCTTGCTCTCCTCTGAGTCCATCAGTGATTAAGAGTGATGGTGATGGACCTTTCAAACTAAGGATGAGTGATACCACTGGCTTTCTTTTCGAGCCGATTCAATCCAATTATCGGTCCCAATACTGATGTTTGGTGCTCACCCGACCCTGATGGTAAATTTGCCAAGCAAGGGGGTTTGGGGGGGGTGGATTGATCATTTAATTTCCTCACTCACTAGTAGCCCCTGAAAGACTTTCTTACTCCTTATGGATGACCCTGCCTGGTAGGAGTTCATCTCCTGCTCCCTATAATAATTTAAACATTTGAATTAGCTGATTTGCCTATTTCGCTGCTAGACTCGATTCTCAAAATGAAACATTCAGATCGACAGCCTATTTCAGTACTGATCCGTGCATCCTTACTTCAGGCCAAGACTTTCTGTGTAATTGAAGGAGAATTACTCTCACATTTGTTTCTATTTATGCATGTGGGCGATTTATTGCTGAAACTTTAAGACAGACTTGGAAGCACACTATAGTGCGATCAGCAATGCAGACTTAGTTCTAAATATGGCCATAACGATAAAATATCAATTATTTTGTGTGTTATAACGTCGGGCCTGAGAACTTGTAATTAACATGGGCAAATGAAACACTGCTGCAATGATTAACTTTCTAAATAATGAGTTCAGTAAAGGAAGTGTAACATATATTTAGAGTAGACATACATGTCATGTGATTTCCACCACATAGTGCTATAAAATATACAACATGATTTCAACATGAGCATTTATATTTGTGTCAACTCTGAGAAATCATATGATGAATAGTAAGATCTGTGCTACTTAGTAAACACTGTACAAATGTTTGCATGCATTTATTCATATCCAGTGTTAGGCTGATTTTTAGACCTAAACGTGTGATTTTTAAGACACTGAATATTGATTAATAGAAAGTCTAAGATCTCAAACACCTTTTTATGGCCTAGTTTCCATGTGACATATGTTTGAGGCTTCATTTGCTTGAGGAAACATCACATGGGTAATAAAAAACAACCGATACACACTATTTATCGCAGGTAGGCTGATTGTGAAATGAAACACACATCGTGTACTGAGTCATTCAAGCAATTCTTTAGTACTCAGCTCATAATCAGCTATACCACGCCTGTGCTTTATTTCAATAAATGGTACACTGGCAAGGTCAGACAGATAATTGGTCCATGGACAATAAAATCCAGTACTGACCAATGAAATTTGCAGTATTTACATCCATAAAAGATTGATTGACGAGCGAGAAGCTGGTTCACACTGGAGCCATGCGGCAGGCCTGTCGACACGCTGCGCGGAGACAATCTATATGTCATTATCACTGGGGTACGGATGATTTTATCTACAGCCGGCCCCCACAGAGCTCAGGCGAGTTTCTTTCGGGCGCCTCTGAAACGAGAGCAAGTTTGGCATCTTGTGATGCTGTCTGTGTTCAAATCTGCTCTCTGGAAAGCCGCCCCTCAGCTGATGAACATCATGTCAGGTTCTCTTCTGTTCCTTTTCATCATGCTGCTGTGGAGACTCTGCATGGGCACAACAATCTGCTGCCCCGCAGCATGCCTGCTTTCTGGTTGTGTGTTTCCTTTTAAAAGGAAAAAATCTTTTTAAAATCCTGTTTGTGTTCTAAGAAAACGTTTGAGGAAATTGTTGCAACAGTTCATGCAGTGTTAAAATTATTCCCAAGGGACTCTGTACTCTTATTCAAGGGTGTAGGAGAGAGTTTGATACAGGAGGACACAACTTGGTAGGGTATTAGCTGACAAAATACTCCAGTCCTTAAAACAGTATGTATGTTTTTTTATTATTATTATTATTAATCTGTAGCATATATTTTTTACCAGAATTCAGGGTAAGAATCAAATGCATTAAATGAACATTACCATATTTATACAGGATAGCCTCAATAAATAATCATTCTGTAATCTAGGCTAATTCATACTCTCTCTCGTTGCGAGTTAAATAGCCTGACATTTAATGGCATTTTTAAAAGTTGACCACCATAATACATGTGTGATTTTTGGAAAGATTTCGTGGCTGGTGTTATGTAGCAAATTATCTAGATAACTGAAAACCTGACTGATGTGTGATTCATGAATTACTGCATTTATGTTCTGAAAATACACTTAAGACTTAAATTTATTTAGAAATTATGATCTTATTTATCCATCTTGATAAACTAGGCCCCTTGTCATGTAAAGACTTCAAAATTGCTGAATGTTACTTGTATTTGCTACAGAAGAGTAGTAAACAAATTATTTATTCCTCTAAAGAAAATAATTTCAAAGTAAAAGTCTATTTATTGGGGGTGGGGGGTGAAGTTAACTTAAACATTATGGTTTACCCCACTCCTCCCCCCCATCCATACGCCCCTGTTTTTTATTGACAAACAGAGGTCTTTTTTGTACATAAAATTTACATAAATTTATCAAAAGATCCCGACCATTTAAAACATCATTTAACCTCATGTAACCAGCAGATGGCGATACACCCTCTTAAATGTCAAAAAGCCTATTCAGCTAAACTCGGTATATTTCGTGCCGTTTTGACCGTGCATTCAAGATTCAAGCAATTTATTGTCATCTGTATCGCGACGAAATGAAATTCGTTTGTTAATTTACTGAATTAGGCATATGAATTATCTGCTAATAGTATTAATATACTTCTACACAAAAATTGTATTTATGCTTAAATTTATTTGTTTAAAGGAAAGCTTTCTGACTGGTGTGTGTGTGTGTGTGTGTGTGGGTTTGCATAGATCACGTCTGGTGACCAAAATGTCCCCAAAATGTGGTGAAAAATGAAACTTCCTTACTGTTGGGGACATTTTTCAGGTGGCCTTTCTGATAACAAATTTTATTTAAAATTTGTGAATGCAATCGAAAAAGTTAAAATGCCAGATGCCAAATGTTTGGTTACTTCTGGTTATGGTTAGAGCTGGGTAGGGAGTTAGGGTGTCATGACTGGAATTAGGGTTTTTTTCCCATAGAAATGAATTGAAGGTCCCCATTTAGATAGGTACGCCAACATTGGTCATAATGAAAAAAATAGTATGCTATCCTCTTCATTTGTAAAATTCAATCATGCTTATTAAACATGTTCAACAGTTTTTACAATGTGAAACTAAAATTTGTAATGAAATTGGCTAATTAGCACCTCGTGGACGTCACATGGAACAAAAAATCTGCTTACACTTACCTGAGAGTTCTACCTTAATCGTCCTCCTCAGGCTAATCACACTAAATCATACTAAATATGCTAAATCATACAAACCCACTTGTCAAAATAAATGAAAAATGCACAAGCAGGCCAGCATGAGATAGAGAAACACAACGCTGATCGTTCTCATTTGACACAGCATGCTGTGCAAGTGTCTTAGACTAAAAAATATATTTCTGCAGTATTTTGGAACACAGTGCTGTCATGGACATGCGAGCCGTCAGCAGAGATGCATATTAACCATCTGTCCCAACTCGTGGAGTAAAATGCGTTCCATTAGGGCGGCCGTAGGTCTGTACTGATGTTATGTGTGGCCTGTAGAGGTGATTTCAGTAAATAATTAATCTTGTAGGCCAGATATGCACAATCACTGCATTAGCTGGGCAAGGAGAGGACATGGAGAATGAACATAGTCTGTATCAGTCTCACTCTACTGTCTCGAGGTCACAATTTTCAATTTCTGTTCAGCTGTCAACTTAATATTCCGGAATCAGCATTCCTTCAGCGGAGTTTGAGATTAGCGGGAAATCGTTCGCGGCCGTAGTAGCTTGGGGCAGCCAGTTTGCGATGCATTTTTCATCATAGTGTCGCAGGGACCCGACTCTTCCTGCGATATTATTGTACGGCAGTGGCGAGGCAGTGTGACGTGGCGGACGGCGGGCAGCGGGAGGGCGGCGCAGCAGAGGGATGCTCTAAAAGGCCGCGGCCCACATTGTTTTGCCACGCCGGCCCCCCTCAGCGGCGGCACGAGGGGAAATCGACCCATAATGCCAGTACGGATTTGGGGAAATGAGGCAGACAGGCAGTAAATAATCGTTGCCGTAGCTCCCCCGCCCCCCCGGCCATGGCGGCATGGCCAGACCGCATCCCAGACCAAAAGCTGTCACCCCTGTGGAAACATTACCTTCACCGCCACAATTTCTACACTTAACACTCCACTTGGCTCATGACAGGTGCTTATTTGCCATACTGGTGGACCCTTCTTTTTTTTAAAATGTGAGGCCCCCAAACGAGGAGACGTGCAACATCTGCTTCTGTGTACGCGTCATAATGGGCACAACACCCCTCCCCCCCCCCAGCTTAATTATGGCATTAATACTTTTCCAAACAGTGGCGAAAATAAAACTTCCACAGTGAGGTGTTTGATCTTCTGGATTGCTGACCCCCCCGTCTCGCCTTTGGACGCCAGTGCGCGGGTGTCACCCACCAGTGGTGGTTACGTATCATCACTTCCTCTCTCCGCACGCCCCCCCCCCCATCTCTGAAATCGTCTTCCACGGTAATGCGCAGGGAGTAATTGAGTAGCTGAGTGCCCATATTGAACCTTTGCATTTTTTAAAAAGCAGTGAGTGGCGGTGGGTGGGTGGGGGGGGGTGACACGATTCACGCACTCTGAAAAACACTCCTGGTTTTTGCCCAGTAGCGAGCAGCGCAAGTAATTTAAGTGCCTTTTTAAAGTGTGCACGCCGGCTTGTCCCCGGTTCATGAGTTTGGATACGTGATATTTATATATCCCCACATCATGCATTTTTTTCTGTTTTAATGACCGTTCTTCTTCTCATGTTGGAAATGGTGTCAGAAAAGCTGCATGCTAATAAGGAGAGATAGTTTTTTTTCCCAGTTGAATTCCCAGGTAGCCTTTCTTGTTTTTCCCCACTAAAAGCTCCAGGGGAGCCTTCCAGAGCTTTCGTGCGCCGGTCGAGGCCTCAAGGTCGGGCCGATGTGAAGTGATTGCCTGTTTCTCTGGGTGGACTTTGGGCACACGGATCACTCCTCACTTACTCCTCATGAGTTACTCCTCTTAGTTGGAGTCCAGTTAGAATTTTTATTCCCACAGCTGCGGGCATGGGTCCTCCACGGCAAACCGCTTTACGCCCGCTGATCCTGCCGGGACGGCGATGGAGAAGACAGCACGAGCTCCAGCGGCTGCGGACCTGAAATGAAGCCCCAGTGAACTGTGGCACAGCTGACCTGCTCGCCGGCTCGCGGTGCCATCAAGCTCCTGCAGGGGTCCTCGTGTCAGGTTCTTCAATCCCCGCTATATTACACCTATGAAAGCGTACTCACGGCAGAGAAGCAGGGGCTATTTCTGTTGGGGTGGCTGTGTCAAAGAAAAAAAAAGAGAGAAAGTGAAACTGTAGGTGAGCATTTTAAACTGTTGGGAACAGATGCTGGTGGACAAAGACGTAATTCCCACACCAGACCCCCCATACCCTAATTCCTCAAATTCTGCTGGAATGTGTCTTCGTTGAATTTGACTGAATGACTTTTTTTTTGCATCTGGGGGCAAAGCGGCAACTCTGATCTCATTTTTGTGCACAGTGTACATTTAAATTATCGGCCCTGTTCACACGCGAAAAAATAACTGCTGGGATTTCAGCCGTCCTCATTGAGATGCTAACCATCCAAAAGGTTTTTATTTAACCGGTTTGATGATTACTTTGTACAGACCTTTAGAAGTTTCTATTTTTTTTAAGGCAAGCTGGTGTTAGGTTAGGTATTTAGTGTGTTTGCTTAATGAAAGAAACTTGTGAGAGAATTTTCAGGGTGTCCCTATAGAAGATCGTGGAACTGATTCTCAAACAAATATCAAAAGACCCGTGTACCTTCACTGTTGCTCACTGCTGCTCTTCCACCTTTGCCTGTTTTTTCCGTCCAGGTGGGGGCTTACAACATGCCCCAGACGGCAAGTGAAAACCCTCCAGTAGACTTATAGAGCAGGGCGCCCAGCACCAGCTGTCCAGGCCATGCCAAACCCACGACACTGCAGAATTAAGGAACGGACAAAAAATGATCCTGCGTTCATACTGAGGGGAGGAGTGTTTAAACACTTATTTCTATGTGATTTTATTTCAATTTACCATGAAGACACAGGAAACGCCCCTCATGATTATCTGTATATTTACTGTCTCTCTGGCATGTTCGCTACTTGGTCGGGAATGAACAGATGAAGTCAGCTTTGAGTTTGAGTCTGGATCAGCTCTGGGAACATGCGTCGCCTCATCAAAGCTCCCAACTTGTAATACCCACAGCAAGCCTTCTCAATCCCTCTGTGTGTTTACACAGTCATTAGCGTTTATGCACTCATTAGTATTTACGCACTCGTAAGCGACGGCCGCACTCCGACATTGAGTTCAGAATGATCTTCTTCGGTTTCTGCTGGCATTCTGGTGGACCGGCTCCGTACGGCTGCACCTGGGCAATGTCACCGGCTACCTGTCCCACTGAGCCAGGCTGACGGTGTCCGGGTTAATTACACGAGCGGTAACTTTAATTCCAGCGTCAGCATCTTCCAGGGCTCAGGCTTTCAATCAGCCCTTTTAAAATCACCCACTTCCAGTAACGTGTCATTTCAACAAAAGCAGCCCCCCCCACGCCCCTGCAGCTTATTAATACATCTTGACTTGTGAGAGTTGATGGGAAGTAGCTTAGTAACTGCTAACAGGCTGCCCCTCAAACACTTTCAGGAGCCTTGAAAGCAACTGTTTCATATTGTAAATAATTAAATGTTTGATTGAGCGCATCCCCTACCATGACGCCCTCCGCCAGCGACATCCCCTGGTTTTTTAATCACTGTTGCCATGTTAAAGTCCTTACCTCTTGCATTCAAAGTCATAGGTTTGCCTTTCATTTTCAAATCCCATTGCCATGGTTGACAATTCAAAAACATAAATGAGATTACTCTCCTTTTTGTCCTTGTCAATCACGGGCACTACACGGTTGTCACGGTGACACTGTGGGGATTCTAGGGGGGAGCCTGTCAGGTGGTATTAGTGCCCCAACTCCGCAACTAAAACCTGCCCTTTTTTACATAACAAAAACCCCAGTAATGCATTATTTAGCGACCCGATCAGGCGTCATTTCTGCAAAGATCT
Organism: Gnathonemus echidnorhynchus; assembly: GCA_026776725.1. Lineage (NCBI taxonomy): Eukaryota > Metazoa > Chordata > Actinopteri > Osteoglossiformes > Mormyridae > Gnathonemus > Gnathonemus echidnorhynchus. The sequence goes on from JAODJU010000007.1 coordinate 7,214,060, forward strand.
GGAGCCTTAAACTCGGGGCTGCAGCCAACCATCAGATGTGGGCAGAGGTGCAGGGGCGCGCTAGCGGGCCAGCGTGGAGCTCCATGAATTAACCATGAGCCACCGCGCCGCACCGGGCCCGGCCAGGCAGCGAGGGCTAGCGGGCGGCGCCGTGACAGCTGCGGCAGCGAGGGCCAGATGTGGGACCGGGCCCTTCCACAGGGTCCACCCGACAGGCACATCACGGGCACGCTCCTGATTGGCACTAATTGGCACGGCCGCGGCTCAAGGAGGTGCCGCTGCTCTGGGGGGGGATGCGCGGGGGGGCTTACACACATGCTCATGCTGCTTGTTGGGGCTGGTGGGGGTAGAGAGAGACGCCCGCCCCCCCAGACCTTGGGCATGTCCAGCATCACAACGTAAAAAGGTGAGGGAGGTCGGACAAGCTGGCCGGTGCCTCACAGTGACAGTGCCTCACAGTGACAGTGCCTGACTGCCATCGCTTAAGCCCTTGACCAGAAGAATTCAGCCTAATTACAAATATCATCTGACATCATTCATTTTACAGCATCTCCTCTAATTTAGTTTCACCTTCATTATAATGAAGTGATGTGCAGTATCGCACATCACTCAAGTAACAATGACATCATATGAATGTGCCACGGATAAGGCTGGCTCTAGCTTCAGGTCTTTACGACGACCCTTATCACCAGACACAAAGTCGCTGCAGTAAATTCCCCTTTTACAGGCAATGGATCTCCAGCCTGAACACATGTAGCAAATGTTTACATTTTTAGTTAAAAAAAAAATGCGGGGGTATTAAAGCTCATCTTCAAGAACGCGCTGCATGTGCTCGCCAGGTGGTAGCCCCTGTCACCGTATATATTTCAGCTTCAGCTCAACATCCTTCGTACAGGGTCCCCTCGGGGGAAATAACCTTGGAGTTCTGGACTTATTTTTTTTCCAAGTATAAAAACACCCGCCGACTAATTTTGCCTCCACGGGGATTTCAGGCACCACATGCAAGTAGGCGGATTGGCCATCGACGCCATGGTGAACTCATAATGAGGCTTGACAGGGATCGACGGACAAGCTGTTGAGCTATTATACCTGGGAAGGAGTAGCAGACAGGCTGAGACTTCGTTATGTGGCGTGGTTTTAGATTTTAGACAACATTCCAGTGAATTCCATGAGGATTTTGCCGCCAAAGAGCAGTGCAGCGATGCCACAAAATGCTTGTTTTTTCTCCTTGTTCTTATGCCTTGTTTTTCCTCCCTAACCCCGGCGACTCTGCCTTCCCTCCTCTTTCCGTCACATTGATCACGCCGCTGGCGAGTTAATCGTTCTGGCATGTGCGTCGCTTCCTGCCGCAGAGGAGAGTGTGGCCCGGCGCGGTTCAGAGGTCACGGTGACATGTTTTTCCTTGGGAACTGGGGCTAGGGGGAGGCCATGGGAGAGAGTGTTAAAACACAGATGAACGAGACGTTCGAAAAGCCCCCCCAGGCTGGGCCAAAGAGAGAAAACAGCAGAGAGGGCCAGCAAGCAAAGAAATGATCAGGAAGCGTGTCGTCTGTTAAAGGGCCCGGCGCCAACGATAAAAAAGCACCAAAAACTATTTAGCCAGCAATGAACAGGAACCAGTCATAGTTTATTGGACATTTATGGTTGAACCACGCTAGTCAGAAAACAGCATGAAGTATCTGAAATACACCCAATGACCGTCAGATGACACACTGGCTGGTCTTAGCTTGGACACCTGGGCAGAGATCACACAGCTTAATGTCAGTTTGCGTAAAGCACTTAAAAAGGCAATTAAAACAAAAACATTGCACTTACCCTTTAGTTACTTATTTAGACTTTTCACCCCTGGACTTTGAACAGGATATTTTGTTGCATTAATGCTTTAATCTGCTTATGTGTCTGTGATTAAATCCACAAAACAGGAAGCTAAGTCCTGTTTCAGGCTCACGGGAGTCATTTCTGTGACTTTTCTGTATCTTATAGACGCTGGATGGTCTCTGACCCTCCATTTTTTACGCAAGCCGATGGTGAAGGTGTCCAGGCCGGCCCAGAGCGCAGCGGAGCCGCGGGTCTGCCCCGCCACTGAGATACTGGCGGCCAGTGAAGAGGCACGCAGCTGTGCACTGGTGAATGGGGCACGTTCCGCTAATTGGGAAGCTCCTCCGCTGCAACCGCGGTCTCAAGCAGCTGGCAGGGGTGGAGGGGGGCACCTCATCCAGGTACCACGTCTGTGCGACTCCAGCGTGGAACTGGGGGAACAATTATGGACAGACTGGGGTTCGTCCGCGATCCACTGTCATCCGCGGGCCTGGCGGGAAACAGGAGAGGCTGTTTGACAAAAGTGGGTAATTGATTCTGGCAGGACCCACCAAGGGCCAGCAGGAACACAGGCGCTCTGTAAGCCCAGCAGAGGGTCATCATTGATGTGGATAAGGGAATTATCTATACTCCGCTGATTTTTACTGGGAGATACTGGAAATTCTATTCAATCAATATATTTTATTTAAATATAGAATGTGCAGCCATAATGGACTGATATGCAGTCTAACGCTACCTAAAACTGTGGAAGTTTAAACTGTGGAAATATTTAATTGTGGCAATTTATAATAATTTATTGTAAGATAAATACTGTAAAATCGACAGCAAAAACTCTTTAGATCCATTACATCTGTTTATTATGCAAATTATGTTACATGTGATTGGTCTTCTTACATGTTTTTTTTTAATTACTGTAAATAATAGCATGAATATGTTTATTATTATTATTATGCTTATCATTATTAATTTGGTACCACTTTACAATAAGACTATCCTTATAAAGGGTTTATGAATGGCTTATAACCTGGTTAGTAATTAGGTTGCAAGACTTTGTAAATCAACAATAGGCAATTATAATGTAAGTGGCAAAAGGGACCTGTATTATAAAGTGGTAGCGATAATTCTACTTTTTGATGTATCTCTCAAGCTGTAAAGGGGAAAATTTCAGGGTATTCTAAAAAAAATGTACAGCCAGATCATCCACGTTACAGAAGAATCCAGAACCTGGAATTATCACAAGATGATGAGCATGTCTACTGCTGGAGGACTTGGAATTAGGGCATAGAATCTGGCAAATAACGTTATAAAACCTTGAGTGTCCAACTCTAACGGCTTTGGGAAAATAAAGACACAAGGTGAGGCTCTGTGGGAAGAAAGAGACAACCTTCCAAGGAGGTGTAGGAAAAGGAAAAGGCAGTATTGAGTTTGTTATACATAAACGCACATGCGTAACTCCACAATAAACTCACAGAAAGATGATTCTTACTGTACGTATCTGAATGACCATTAAATCTAAGAGAAGTGAAGGCCAGTGCTCACTGAAGAATGAAGAAAATAAAATATACTGCCTGAATTTCAGAGTAATAAAACAATAAGGTTTCCTGTGCGTGTCTCACACCCCAGAAAGGTATCAGTTAACAAGCAGTTTCTTCGCTCATTGGTTAAAAGTGACACTTTTTCAATTATTAGCAGAAGTGTGATCATCAGATTTTTTTGGTTTTTGTTTTGGTCTTTTACTTTGCAACTGAAGGAATACACACACACATACACACTCACACACACTGCTGTGTGCTGCCATTTGTCAACAGTCTGACATCTAACATTCTGCATGGTGTAGTGTGACTATAAATGACTTAATAGAATTTAACTCTTCTACAAGCCATTACATCTTGCCTGTGGAAGTGTGCTCCAGTATCGTGTGTTGGATATCAGTCTCCCCCCAAACTAATTGTTGTTATTTTTTCCTTTTGTGATCCTCAGATCTGAAGTCACAGCTCCAAATCATTTTCATTACACAATTTATTTTTATTTCTAATTTCATACAATGACGATGATCTTTGCCCTAAGGAGCCCTGGCGGAAGGTCATTATGCGGAGTGGACTAGACCTCGGGTGTCTCCAGGCTGCAGATCGAAATGGGCGGAAACCTCAGTGACCTCCGAAATACCCCTCCGCACTGTAACGGAGCCGGTTAGTACAGCCTCGGATAGAGAGAGAGCGAAGAGTGTCGGACTCACCTTCGTTGCGCTAAGTGGCACCGGCTGCGGTGCTTCAAGTTCGGAGTGTCACAACCGGTACCGACTTCCCAGCGTCGTGCGGCAAATAACGGGGAACACTATAAAGAAACATCAGACGCACCAAAAAACACAGTCAATGATAACCATCCCCCGGCTTTGACATGTTTGTGTGTAATGGATTTTCATCGGGAGAAAGTACCGGGACTTGTTTGACGAATCCCAAGACTGCTCTAGAATTCTTTTTGAAATCCTTTTCTTTAGTAGTCTTGTTCAAGTAGCCTGGGGCCAAAGCCTTCAGAGATCACAATATTATTAATATAAACGTGTCAAACCACATGCTGAAATTCAAAACAGAGGTGCCAGGATGTCAAGGAGTCCAACTCTTGAAATATAAATTATGCTTTAATATTCCTAAGCACTACACAAAACATGCTTTAATGCAAAAAAACAGATGTGTAAGAATGCTTAATATTTCAAGACGACGCTCATGAGTGTGAGACCAAAAGGACTCTTTAATGCCCCCCGAAAGTAGTTATGGTGTGACAGCCATCAGGGCACCTAAAGGAAGAGAGCACTGCCATGTCCCTCCCCAGGATGTAATTATTTTCTGGAGGACTGAAGGACATTTACCTAAATCCATCAGCACTGGGATAGCAGATTTTTGTTCAGAAGTCAGTATATCTACATGCGTCTGCTGTATAGTCTGAGAAAACATGTGGAAAGGTTTAATTGAATTTTTCTTTTCTTTTTTTTTTAATAAAATCAAACCAGTATTTGGTTTAAAAAATATAATCTATCACAAGTAAATTATTATTAAAATGAATCATTTTAAAATGATGTGGAGAATATGGTGGCTAATACACTAAAATACATGTCACCTTTTGGAATGCAAATTAATATTTGTGCAATTTGTTTCAAGTAGAATTTTTACAGATGAATGTTGTATTCTGCGATGCTGCTGTTTATTTTAGGGATTTCTTTTTCCGGTAGGTCGTTTCTCCCCCACTTATGAATTAAGGATGGAATCGGTAAGGCTGTCTGTCATTGTACAGCCCGTCAGTCCAGCTCACAGAAAGCAGCAGATGCATCTCTGAGGGCTGCCAAGTCAGCAGGTAAAAACCAGGCTGGGAAGGTCCGGGCCGGGGAGAAAAGGGCCAGGGAGATCCGGGCCGGGGAGAACTGGGTCGGGGAGAAAAGGGCCAAGGAGAACCAAGCCAGGGAGAACTGGGCCAAAGAGAACTGGGTCGGGGAGAAAAGGGCCAAGGAGAACCAAGCCGGGGAGAACCGGGCCGGGGATAACTGGGCTGGGGAGAACTGGGCCAGGGAGAACTGTGCCGGGGAGAACCATGTTGGAGAGAAAAGGGCCAGGGAGAACCAAGCTGAGGAGAACTGGACCAGGGAGAACTGTGCTGGGGAGAACTGGGTCGGGGAGAAAAGGGCTAGGGAGAACCAAGCCAGGGAGAACCAAGCCGGGGAGATCTGGACCCGGGAGATCCGGGCCAGGGAGAACCAGGTCGGGGAGAAAAGGGCCAGGGAGAACCAATTTGGGGAGAAAAGGGCCAGGGAGAACCAAGCCAGGGAGAACCGTGTCGGGGAGAAAAGGGCCAGGGAGAACCAAGCCGGGGAGATCTGGACCAGGGAGATCCAGGCTAGGGAGAACCAGGTCGGGGAGAAAAGGGCCAGGGAGAACCAGGTCGGGGAGAAAGAGGCCAGGGAGAACCAGGTCGGGGAGAAAAGGGCCAGGGACTGCCAGCCTGTTAGGCATCCCGCTAAAGTGCTCGCAGACACGCAGCAGCTAGCCGGCTCCGATCGGGGTCAGAGCTTTGTGGTAATCTGGCACACGGTACCACCGCAGGGCGGAGGCCAGCACATGGAAGTTACCTGATGCGTCGCGCCGCCTTTCCAGTTCCCTTAACAGCCTTGGGTTTATTCCGTTTGCTTGGGGCTCGGCGGCGTCAGACCGAATCGGCCGTCTCACGGAACCACAGAACTCCGGCATGACAACTGAGAGTAGCCAGATATGCGTTAGTTTACACTTCAAATGTTTCTGCTATTGAGCACGGAGCAAGCAAACTGCCCATCACGGGGAGGCGGCCCTCGGAGCAGGGAGCTGCCTCGTGATATTAGCCCAACACCGGCACTGTCAGAGCGCGGCTCCGCATGCTACCGGCTAGGTGTGCTAACCTTTACCAACGGTGCACGTTTTAGCACCCTATCATGTCTCTGTCCACTTGAAGGATAGTACCGATAATTTAGTTATAGCCTAAAATAAGCCTGTAATGTGCATTTATAAAATAAATCTATGACCTAAGTGTATGGCTATGGACTGAAATAAGCTAGCAAAATAAGTGTGTATCAATGGATTTAAAAAGCATATCACTGAGTTTAAACCTCATACGTCACAGGAAATAAGGGCTATAAAAGCAGACGCTGATCATTTTCCAAGTGAGTCCAAAAATGCAGTATCCTGTACTATAAAAAGCTTTATGTCACAAGCCCTTCTTTTCAGGCTTTGGTTGAGAACCGTATGTTGGAAACAATTACTGCAGCAAACTCTGGTCATACAGAAGGTGCACCGCGTTGGTCATGGCGCAGCAACGCAGCACAACCACAAATGTGTATCAAATTTACCTCAAGGGGTCTTCAGGACACCCAATCAAAATCGAGAGAGCTTCTTTGAAAAAAGGACCTTTTGGGAACGCCTGTGATTTAGGAGATGAAGCGATCCCCAGCCAGTCCCAGGCCGCTACATGCTCCCCCACTGTAATCTCTTAGGTGGGGAGCGGGGGGGGGGCAAGTGGCGGCCACAGAGACCTGAACCACAGGCCCTCGAGTCTGAGACAGACAACTCAGACAGACAGACAGACAGCTCAGACAGACAGACAGCTCAGACAGACAGACAGCTCAGACTGTCACTGACTGTTGAAGAAGTGAACAGTCCCCCTCCACACTTATCTCCACAAATGCCTCGGTGTCAAAGTTCATAGGCTGATGGGGCACACAGACACAAAGACACACACACACACACACACACACACACACTCCCCAGTCAAATGTGCAGGCCACTGGCTTTCTCTCTGGAAGACAAGGTGGGGGTTACCCTGGTGATGAGAGACACCGCTGATTTAACAAAAACAAAGAAAAAACCTCGCTATCTCAAAATCGCTTAACAGCCGGGTGGGAGCAACATGGAGATCCCACAGCGTGTGGGTGAGGAAGCCGAGGGCTTGTCCTGCTGAATCCCCCTTCACATGTAGATTACAGACAGACACAGGAGCCATCACATGTGGGATGGAAATGCAGCAGACAGACAGGTAGAGAGAGAGAAAGACACAAAGACAGAGATTGAAACAGAGACAGGCAGAGAGGGACAGAGACAGAGAGAAAAAGAGAGAGTAAAAGACAGAAATGCAGAGAGACAGAGAGAGAGACACACAGAGAGACAAGCAGAAAAACGGGGAAAGAGAGACAGACACAGAGAGACAGACACAGAGAGACAGACACAGAGAGACAGACACAGAGAGACAGACACAGAGAGACAGACAGGCTGCAGATGAGTTTTTACGACAGCTCCAAGGCAAGGGCTTCTCTGGACGCCCGGAATAGGGGTGTGATGGCACTTTCCAGAAGTCCGATACTTTGTTAAATAATAGTGCATGTGTTTCTGCTTTGACTTGCCAAACTTGGTATTTCTCGGTCATATCAAAATTATTCCCTGATGCACTGAAGTACTTCAGAAGTGACATCAAAATACCCCAATACAAGACATACATTTTAAAGTTGAAATTATTTGATATAAGTGCCTTTAGCATTCATGTAAACAACACCACAGCGGCCAGAGCCGCACGATACTGGCCTTTGATCTCAGAACCTACCCTTTGATCTGGCTTTCGGAGTAAAAAATGCATTTTCCAAGTGGGTTTCTGGCACTGTGATGAAATGACCCTTGACAGCATTAGGAAAAACTTCAATTAAACTGTCGATGTAAACCTGCAACAGAAAACTTGACAAATAAGATAAAACATATTTACTTTTCCTCGCGTTTAGAGGCGCGCACAGGAGCATGCCTAAAAATAGTGATTGGCTGCTTTTTGTGACTAATCCTTTTGGAGGACATATGCTGTGGGGGCAGATTAATGGACTGATATACACATGGTTGACACCGATCACATGCTTCAACACCGAGGGAATTGTTATTCCCATGAAATGAACATGGCTTTATAAGTATGTCTGACCCATAAGGTTCTCGCCCCGCAGGGCACCGGGTAGTTCTGGAGTCCGTGCTGAATAATTTTGCCTAAATGACTTTTATGGCGATTATTTCGGGAAAAGGGGAGGCCCACCAAAGTTGGGGGGCGGTGGGACGGATGCAAATGGACAGCTTGCGGCTTGGAACAGGAGCAGCAGCAGATACAGGGGAAGCTGGGCGGGATGTGAGCCTTCACCATGCGCCGACTGTGTCTTTGTGGGGGGGGTCTCTTTCTCCCCCGCAGCGTATGCTTGTACTTTAGGTTAAAGTGTGGGAGTGCCGCTCTCTGAAACGCCACGGCGAAAACACGGAGTAGGTCATTTCTTTCATTGCTGCCATATGATTGACCTTTGACCCCTGTCCCCCTGCTCCCCCCGCCCCAGCCCCGGGGTCCCGCCATCCCTCACAGAGGCACATACTGCCAGGAAGGACCGTAAGGCAACAGAGCACAGTTCTGTTCATTTTCCATGTGTGAGTCCTTAACATGCCCGTCTTTCTAGAAGTCTCCATCAGCAATGAAATGTAAACTCGCAAATTATGCACAATTACTGGAGACAGATGGCGTGGACCTCCTATTGTTAACAGAATTAAACACACAAAGAGCCCTGTAAGAGTGTGTTTGATCAATACCTATTACATAGATTACACAGACTTCTCTCGTGGCAGTTTCCATACTGCGCTACCTTCAGGGTTTTGTGGAAGCCTGACTCAGACCTGTCACGCAGATGTTCCTTTCCGACTGTGCTTGGCAAGTCGCTTAGTCCCCAGACAGCTCAGTCAGGCAGGCTCCCGCTGAGTCCACAGCAATGCATGCTGGGTACTCCGAGCGCGTTAGAGAAACACCAAGCGTGGACCTTCCCGCCTGGCCCCCCTGACCCACACCTGCCACTCCAGCTCAGCAACTAAGCTCTATAACTTCTCTTTCGATGCCCCTCTGCCGCCTCCCCCCCCCCCCAAGTCCCCTGAAGAGGGCAAAAGCAGCCCCAAAAACATGGCCCTCCCTTACACCCATGCACTCGGAAGAGAAGCGAATTTACCGCATCTTGGAGCAGAATGCCGGGCACGGCCTGCCGGTTCACGCCGCAATTCCATACCCTGACCCCCCGCTGCGTGAGGTCAGCGCAATATCACACAAACATGTAAAGCCATCGGGTCAGGCCCAGGATTGCATTTTTCCTTTTATGTTTTTTAGTTTCCCAGAATGCACCCAATTACCGGACCTCAGCTCTATAACTTTAGCTCCATCTCGAGAACATATATAATTAAAAGCTCCACTCTTTCAGCCATATTTACGCCGGCCGTATTCTCCTGTGGTGCATTCAGCACGTAGCCAGGAGATTAGATGTCAGATGGGGCAGAACGCAGGGATGGTACTTTTTTAGCTATCGGAAGGTGTCGGCAGGCAGAGCTCACCTCAGCCCGAACTCATCGCCTCGGAGACATCTCCCCCGTCGCTGAAAGGGAGCGGCATGCATCCGCAGACTTCCCCGCGCCCCGGACGCGCCTGGCTGCCGCCCGCTTCACACAGCCACGCCGCCAGCGAAGGCTTCATCGGCTCCTGCTCTCTGGCCTCCCAACTCTATTGATTTTTCGCCTCGTGAAAAATACATTTTAAAAATGCTTTAAGCTATCTGAAGCTACAGCCAGGCACCAGGCCAGCAGCACCATGCCCACTGGGCATTCTGGGAGATCCACTACGAGCCCTGGAGAGGGCCGAAACGCGGGCGGGGGATGGGGGAAAGCAGGGGGCCAGTTCCCTGTCTCCATTGTGTGTGCCGTCATGTTTAACCCGAACACAGGGCTGTCAGGACAGCTGCCCCTTATCTTGACGGCGTTCCTGCTCGTCTCCGTCCTCCCTCCTTCCTCAGAGTAACGCGCAGACAGGAGAGAGGTGCTCCTCCATCAAAGCTGCACTCCACGTTTATCACTGACCCCTCCTTAGCATGAATCCTGCACTGAATACTTTATCGCAGGGAATGCAGAGGTGCGTGTGTCAGCTGCAGGTAATTGCTGCATTATTGCTATTTATTTTCAGAGTGCAAGAGTACATTGATCAGGGACATTTGCTTTTTTGTTCCTTCTATGTATTTTTATGAGCTGGGGTGTGGATTTCGGCTTAATGATGATCTCATAAGTACTATTAGCTTATGAAGATGCTTTCGGAATTCCAGGTGAAAATCCCAGCTCTTTTGTTGTTCATCCATCCATCCATCCATCTTCTACACCACTTATAGCGGTGAACCTCTCCCATAAAGCAGTGAGCCCTCTCTGGACAAGATGCCTATTCAATTGTATCCAATAAATATTTTATTAATTTATATTTGCATGAGGAGAAATATTGGCAGAGAGTAAAAATGGTTAAATTCTTGATAGATGAGTTGATGTAAGCGGCCAGAAAGGCGTTGTGCACACAAACACACAAAAGTTTGCAGCAGTCTGCCAGAAAAAAGTGCACCACTGATGTTGAGGGGATATCGACTTCATCACCCACAGGCGGTAATCTAATATATTTGACTTGACTGACAGACAGAGGCGAGCAGCTTGAAATTCATTAATACGTGGTGCTTTGAGCACAGCTGCTCCGGTCCGGTTCACTTATCAACGCGTTCATGGTTGAAATACCGTCACGTTATTAAGCCGTGTATTGCAACATGCGGAATCGGGCTAAAAAGGACCGTACGGAAACGTTAACGTGAAATCTCTCGTGGCAGAGTTCCTCAAACAAATCGTGTGACTTTCTTCAGGCGAGGGGAAACGTAGCGTTTTACTTGCTGTTAGCCGAAACGACGGGATTCCCACCAGCCTCACGGAATTCCCGCAGTTAGAAACTCCGATTCCTGCAAATCCAAACCTGAATGGCTAGAGGGTCCCTTCCAAGATGACAGGGCTGCAGCCCTGTCCCGACACAGTGAGGCCCCCGACCCACGATTTACTCCGCCTGTTTATTTTGGGCTTGTAAAAACATGACTCTGTGCTGGTGAGCAGTGTCGCTCCAGGAGAGCCCATAAGTCACATTTAGGTCTGACCTACGGGGTGGCAGGAATGATGGACACAGGAAGTGCGTGCTTCCTCCTGGCTCCGGGGGGCTCTAGGGGCAGGAAGTGGCATGTGTGCGGCAGCCCGGAGTGCCACGGACGGCCGGAGCTATAGGGAACACGTGGGCCTCCATCCAGGTGGACGAGGGCGGGGACAGTGACGGATAGGCGACGGTCCTTTTATCTGAGCATGTGGAGGCCAAATGCCCCGCAAATCTACCAGAATGTTTCATCGTTGGCTGAGGCGTCACAACGCAGAGAGAGTGAACACAAATACAGACATTAGGGTTGTGCGGCAATATGTACAACGATAATCACTGAATTTTAAAAATGTATATAATTAAGAACTTAATGTCTTAATATGTCAAATCGTTGGAGCTCGGAACTGAAATCCAGCAAAGGTTAAATACTGAAGGCTGTGTCTCTATGTTTCCTCCTTTCAAAGCAGATCTTTTTTATTTTTTGTATAGACTCCCCCCCCCCCCCGCCACAAAGTGCACTGACCTGTTACTTGCTGAGCCTCTGATCCACCGTCATGTGACTTTTGGAGCAGGTCGTTGATCCTTTCTGATGTACAGCACATGACACGTCTGCGGAGACACATGTTTAACTGTGGAAGCCAAGCCCCCACGAGAGGGCGGCACGAGGGAACCAAACCGGGGGGGGGGGGCCGAGTGGGGGACAGGGATGCACTCCAGGGCCCCCCAATTGGGGACTGGCGAATGGCGTCGCAGTGAGGCCGCTTGCAGAGGTATTAAAGTAATGGATGAATGCGTGCAGCGATTGCTACATCAGTCCATTCTATTCATGAAGCGCTAAGGAATGACATCAGGGTGAGCACCTCACTGCTGCCCCCCTGAGGAAGGGTGTGACAGCGAGCGCCTCGCGGGCATGCAGTAAAGGATCCCCTCAGTCTTGCCCCCGACAGCCTGCACCTTGCTAGAAAAAGAAAAACCACACGGCTTAGATCACAGGGTGAGTGCGTTTAGATGTGCGACGGTGTACGCGCTCTCTAATTACGAAGGACGGGCAGACAGACGGGGTAGCCTCTTTTTGGGCGCTTTGGGTAAAGACCATATTTAGACAGTCAAAAGAATAATAATTACTTCACTTTCAGGGATGGTGTTGACAAATGGTGCTTTGCAAATCGCACACGTCCGTCGGAGCGGTCGGGCTCGCGGGAAGGACCCGCTGCCGGTGCTCGACAGTCTCAGTGAGAGTGTTTCCCCGCCGGGTCCGCTGTCACCGGGGGCCGCTGTCTCCCACATCTCTCTTTTTTATTTCTGGGAGGAGTTAAAACTTCCTTTTTTTTTTTTGTTGCCGTTGCCGGGGACGACGAGGAGCCGGCTCGCTTTAATTACTGTAGTCTGACTCGCCAGCAGCGCCGGTTTTTTCGCCGTGTGAGATTATGCGGCATGTCTGGGAGCCGCTTGCCGGCCCCCCGGCCGTGCTGCGGACCTCGGTGGACACGCCGCGGCCGCCTGCCGGCCCACGCATCGGCGAGGTGGCGCAGATGCAGGGCCAAAGGGCTACGTGGGAAGATGGGGTGGCCTCGAGGGGGTGCTGAGGGGGAAGAGTTCAGGGAGGAGGAATTACAGCGCGCGCGGCCAACGGATCGATACTGTCACCTAAAGAACGGCGAGGCCACAAGACCTAGAAGCTCCTTCGAGGCGGGCTGGTGGTCCTCCTGTATGCCCGTGAGTGCCTGCGAGTGGGCAGGCAAGCTCTGGTAAATAGAGTCCTGAATCTCCTCAGTCCACAACAAAGCCTTTTCAGTCACGACGGCGTGATTTAAACCGTGTGTCCAGACGGCTCTAAGTGCTCCCTGAATGCTCTGGAAAGGAATGGGGGGGATCTGTGTTATCGCGATCCGTCAGAAATTAACCCGGTCTGGCCATTTTAATTACACTACACATTTATGATCTGCGTTTTCTCGGGTGGGAAATAAAATACCCGCCACCACAATTCCACGCTGAAGCAGTGAGGGAAACGAATGAATGTAAAGATGAAGGTCGGCTGCATTCTGCGAAGGCCCTGAGTGTGGAGGTAACACAAGACCTTTACAATCCCGGCAACACAATAACAGGAAAAATCCTCTTCAGACAGCAGAACAGACACGATCACAATGCCCAGAAGGACGCTGTCTCTTCGGGGCTTATTTTCGAGGTCTGCCGCCAGCTTCAGCTCTCTGCTCTCCCAGGTGTGTTATGAGATCTTCATATGATCTCCTCACATCGCTGTCCCGGGGAGTATGTTAAACGGCGCAGTAAAGCACACTGCCGGCCCTACGCCCATGGGCAGGAAGACGTGCCTTGTCTGTCTACATGAGGCGAGACATCGAGACGACGAATGGGGCAAGGTTCTCGATCGGCTACGTCTGAACGTGTCCGAAGACACAAGTACGTCGCCCCCACTTGCACATGGGAGGGGACTCTATTCCCTCTGAGCATGTCACCTCAAAAGCAAAGAAAAATGCCTAAGCAACAGAAATGTTATTTTATCGGAAGAACAGAAGGGAGAGGGGCAACTCAGACGGCAGTTCAGAATCACGTGATTTCCCCCTCACATTGTGCCTTCATTCACTATAATTGTGATGCAATAAAAAAAACATAAATGAAATGTAATTGTTTGAATAGCTTGAACTATGTTAATAAATTTGATCGATAATTTATACTGGACTTCCTCGTTATTTTAGTCATGCGATGATTAATTTATATTGTTTGTGTCTCTCAACCTTATTGGGAGTGACACTGCGTTTTTGGAAGTGACACTGCGTTTTTTTAATGAATGATGCTCGTGGTTTTCGGATATTTAATTTAAATTAGTAGCTTTTATGTTCTTAATCTTGCAAAAAAAAAAAGAAAAACGATGCAAATGGAAGCCGACGAAAGGCCGCCAAACCAGGCGAACACAGTGTCACTCGGCCCCGTCGGGGGTGGGGGTGTCCGGCCATGCCTGTCACTTCGGGGGAGGCGAATTAGCGACGGCTCTTAATGAGCCTACAGGTGTTTGCGGCGCAATGGGTACCTGATACGTGTCTCTCCCGAGGCGCCTCTCCTGATCGGCGACAAGCGGCGGACGACAGGCGCGCTGTCACGCCGACCGGCCCGCCGCACCTCGCCGCCCCCCCCCGCGCACCGTCCCTAAACTGCACCTTAGACCCGCAGCGGAACTAAACCCCACTGAGATTTAAAGGACGCGCCATGCAATTCGGGCGCACGTTTATTTTTTTGTCCAGAGGCGACGATCCTTTAAAGCAATACACTGATTAGGAGGAAGATGGCGTCGGTAAGTAACTTAGTCATCTTAATTGAATTTACTACATGTGCAAAACACACCGAGTACAAAAGAGAATTAAAATGCTCCCGTGCGTGGCGTGTGCGTCCGATAGTTTATGTAATTTATTTATCTTAATGCAAAGTAATTGGTAACTAAGTGTAAGCGGCTGCCTGAAACTCCGTCGCATCATTGGTTCTCTTGGTGCTGTGTTAATTTATACAGCCTGACCCAGGTTTTGCAAGCCCCAAAGAGGACTTTTTTTCTCTTGACATAAAAAGGAAAACTAGTCGTCACTTGTCAGGACTTATTCTGTTAACATGAAAAGGAAAACTAGTCTTGACTTTTCCGAGGGATATCTTTATATATATATATATATATATATATATATATATATATTTGTGTGTGTATGTACAGTGTCGGAGGTGCGTGTCGCTAAATTAATCACCAAAAGATGCACAAATAGAGTGACTCACATTCCAGTCCTTAAGATTAAGTCGTAATGCAGGAAAGTAAAGTTTTCATTGTAAATTTTATTCACAGTTTAAATAATTTCTTTTTCTCAAAACTTTACTTGAAGTAAGTGAGGGACACCCCCTTTAAGGTGGCTTGGTTCAGTGATTAGAGTCTCGGCAGCGCACGGTGCGCTGTTCATCCATCGTCCAAACGCTTATCCTGGCCAGGGTCGCTGGCACGTTTAAATACACTTAAAAATAATTACATTCATTTCTCTCTATAGGCAAAAACGTCTTATTAGTACTGTCCAGATTGTTTTCATAATATGGGATATTTTATTTGGCACATTGACAAAGTTTTTTTTAATTTTCTCGGTCATTAACTCATTTAGCTGATTAAAAAAAAACAAAAATTGTTAGGTGGCCAATTTGCTTTTTTTCGTGTAAGCGTATAGATCTAGTAGATAAATATTTTATTCATCCATCTTCCACCCGCTTATCCACTATAATACACAGGTGATTCTATAATACAAAAACAGAAGGATTATCGATCTGTATGTATATGTTGGGGATAATGTATGTTTAAAAAGCTTAGGTCACTTTTAATTGTTGGTGAAGCTGTATATACGGACTGGCCCACTCCAACACCTGATCACCGCAAGACTTTAACCAGTATGACAGCCCTTAATTGTAGTTAATGACTGACCTGATTAGATAAGAATAGAACTAGAGTTTTAGATCCGGGTGCGTTTAGGCTGCAGTTGGGATCCTGTATAGTCGTAAGAAATGCAAGATGCAGGTCATGAGCTTGTTAACACTGGTAGGGTGCTTTAAAAGAGATTAGTAATAATAATTATTGGAAATGATCGTGTCATCTCAATGACCATCCTTTACTTTGGAATAGTGACGTTTTTTTTGGTTTCCTGTTGACTCATTTCAGACCCGTTACCCAAACATTCCCAACTGAAGCGGTGCGTCCATGAAAAGTTAGTCAGAAAATTTCCCAGTTTTGATTACTGCCGCTAGCTCTGCTTAATGACTGTTTTGATTTTTCCCTCTTCCTGACCCCTTCAAAAAGCTCGTAAAAAATACATTTAAGCTGCCCGTTAGACAGCATGTTGATGAGCACCACCTGATTTATTCAGTTTATACCTGATACTGCGAACTCGGGCTGTTTAAAACCTGACAAGATCCCCCCTCCTTTTTTTGCATGCATGCATTACATTTAAATAGTCGCGCTTTAACTTGATGCGTAACTGTTGAGCTTGTAGTTAATTTGTGGTTAATAACCAAGAGCAAATTAATCACATTGCATGAATAAATATTCAGCGCTAATCATTAGAGAAGATTCTGGTCTAGTTTTGCCCTTAACAAACTCTCTGCTTTCATAGAAATAAATCAGCATCAATGGCCTTGGAGTAGGGTGAAATTTGAACAAAGCAATATAGAAATGAAGACGTTTTCATTATTGATACTTGTTTGTAATTGTGTTCAGCATTATTAACGTCAGTGTCATATCCATATATTTTCAGTAGCGTTTACTCCCGTGGGATGTGTTGAATTTTTCGATAAAACTGATCCAAAGACGCCAATGAAACCATTACGTTGTATGTAGTTGTCTTGTCTTTCTCCCCTCCTCGCTTTCCGGTGGAAAAAGCGCATACCGTAGCAGGGAGGCAGAGTGAATATTTTAGCATCAACAAAGGCATTAGCGGTGTCAAAGTGGTTAATGCTGCTGGGGTTTCGGAGCGCACATCTGGCTGGGGGCCGTGGGTGTATGTAGTGGCAGCCCCCTCCGCCCGTACCAGCCTCTACAAGGGAGCTGTCGCGCGGCTGATTTATGGTCTCCTAATGTCACGGGATAGCAATGTCGAGCTGTGGCATAAACACCAAATGCCTAAAAAGTTTAGCGATTATGATTCAGTGTCTTGGGAGGATTCTGGTCCCGTTCCACCGCACGCCGTACTCCCCTTGGCTGCTGGGGAGCGATATCCAGAGGCTAGCTGTGCCTAGCCGTTACAGACACAAAATCATTCCAGAATTTTTTTTTTTTTTTAAATCTTAAAGCGACCTGCTGCTTGTGTGTTTTTTTTTTTCTATCCCGCTCCCCCCCCCCGCCCTTTTGTCCGTCTTGTTCAGGCTGTCTTCCCGGATCCTGAGACTGCCTGCCGCCTGCCTGAATTCTGACTTGCACCTTTGCCCATAGGTTTCTGAACTTTTTACAGCTAGCTGTGTGTACAAGACGTAAATAAAATTATATATAAATAAACATATATAAAAATGAGTACAAGGACTGTCCTGGACATCCTCTCCGAGTGGCAGGAATTTCAAGGCAAATGATAGGAGCGGATTAACCATCAAATGATTTTCATAATAACCGGCCTCCGCTTTAAACAGACTGGTACTTGCGTATTCTGTTTTGGAGGGAAACCAAAGGCCAGGGTCCTCTTAGGAGCCCCGGCCTTGCGTAGACGAGGCCTCTCCCTCAGCGCCTGAAACATTAATGCAGCAAGTGGATTACCAATGCCATCACAGGCCTTGCACTTGAGTATATTGATTTTCCTTCTGCTTTTCCAAAAAAATAAAAAATAAAACCCTGCACCGGGGGTAGTCTCCTAAGACTGAGGATGCAGTGTTGCTCTCCTCGCCTGTGTTTGTACACCATTCCTGGGTGATTTCTTGGGAGAATTTGAGGCTTTGTGATCGAACACCCTTAGATACTGCATGGGGGTGGAAGGATAAGCCTTTGTCATCGGTCCATCTGTACCCTTAGTTTCACTTGGTGGCAGGGGCAGGCAGGTGGAGAATGCCCCATCTACTAAGCTCTTACGAGGGGGGAGCCTCGATATTGAGTGCGGTCAGGTTTATGCAAAGGCAGTATAGGCTGTTGCCTCTAACTGCACAGTGCTGGTTTCTAAATGGGAACGTGACTCAAATCGACAAGGCAGGGTCTTAATAGTATCCACACCTTTGGACTTCAACACAACAAAAAAAGCAGTCTGAATTGTGCTAGAACTCCGGATGTTCGGCCCAGTATGTGCATGTCTGGCATCAGCTAAGATGAACCACCTAGAGGGAGATACGTGTAATGCCACAGGCCGTCGATGGGTCAGCAGTTTAACAAAAGAATTAACAGAATTATCGCCGGTGGTACGTTTTGTGATCCATGGCCAAATATATCATTGATATTTCTTATTAAAGGCAGCGCCAATTGTGGTGTTTTGTTCTGGTTTAGATTATGCTGATTGATATATGATTATTATACCCAAGTAGGTTGCTATGTAATAAAATACTGAAGACTTGGTTTGTCCTGTGGGGGCTCTAGGCTGTGAGTCGTCATGTGAGCAGGAACAG
Organism: Gnathonemus echidnorhynchus; assembly: GCA_026776725.1. Classification (NCBI taxonomy): domain Eukaryota; kingdom Metazoa; phylum Chordata; class Actinopteri; order Osteoglossiformes; family Mormyridae; genus Gnathonemus; species Gnathonemus echidnorhynchus. The sequence continues at coordinate 7,232,483 of JAODJU010000007.1, forward strand.
GCGGTGAGATGCTGACCGTCCTTGTCTGATCTCCCTAATATGAACTAATTCGCTTGATGCTATTGTGACAAAGTGAAATACAATATTCAGACCAGTGTGTAGTACAGCTAATTTTTGTGAGAGCGGACTGAGTGTAGTGTAAACAGCACCGATATGGAATATATTTCCCCCGACTGAAGGTTTCTGTGGGTTGTCAGTCAAACGATATATGATGAGATACTGGTTGTGTGATGTTTTTGGAATCTCAGCTTTGTCTGGTGGCCATTTGAGAAGAATAGCACCTATCAAGGCTCCATCTAAAATACTACCTAGATATAGCGGTAGCAGCGTCATAATAGTGATTAAGTAATTTCACAGTAGTTCTTGAATATTTTTTTTTAGGGCAGTTTTGGAATTATTACACGACTGCAACTGACCAAATGAAATTCAGTCGCAAATTCCAGATTAATCTATTTGCAGGAATATTTAAAAAAAAAAAAACACTATCACATCTGTTTCAGTTTAGCAGTATGTACTTCTGCGGTACCTACGGAATGTACAGTTACACACACTGCGGTTCCGTGGGTTTTAGGTCGAGTCACACCAGTTTCCATATAATCTCACGCACACACACGAAACCAAGTGTGTGTCAGGCACTGGATGCCATTTTGCGCTGTTATCATACATTCTGTTCTGGTTCCCAAACTGAGCAGAGTTTCCTTTTAACAGCTAGTAATTGTGGGGAACAAATATTTAAATTAATCTCTATAGGTTTCTCATGAATATCCAGACATTGTAGGTGTGGATAAGTGGATATTATGCCACCTGAGCCAGATGCAATTTTCTGAGCTCCACACTGCCCGCCCCCCCCCCCCTCCCCACACACACACACACACACTATGTTCACATGTCGCAGGTTTTTCTGTGGGCGTTGGCTGCCAGAAGTTCAGGGGAGCAGAGTCATCACTCGGGGTACTGTGGTCTGTGCCACTGAAATGGCTGCTGATAGGCGGCGTGTCCGTCTGAGAGACGCTCGCGCGCGGGACTCGGGGACGAGTGGGGACGAGGAGGAGATTAGGGGCGCCTTCTTACTGAAGGAAGGGAAAATATGGCTTTTGTGTCTGTCTTTAGCATGACTCGGTTGTAAGAGAACTTTTCTGTTTTACTGACAGGGGCTCTGCATTTTTAGTTTCTGCTGGCTGTAGCGTTCTGATGAATGTTCCCATTTGCTAAATCCACTGCAAAATGAGTTTTTGCTGGGTGCTTCAAACTCTGCGAAGGTGGAGACTTTGGCAGATCCTTCCGAAACGATCTTTTCTCGCAAGGTGGCCACATCTGTGTTTTGTTTTGTTTTGTTTTTTTTTTTTGGCGTGAAACAATGACTTCCTCCCTAAAGTTTAATGGTGGGGGCTGTCACAGACCCCTTGTGTTGGGCGGCCAGCGGGAAGGAGTCCAACGAGGCCCTTGCTCTACAGGAACCCAGAGGAAGCTGACTTGCTCGCAGAAAGAGGTTTCCCACCACAGTCCTGCGTGGTTCCAGCCTGAACCACTGTTTCTCAAACTGATCCTTGTTCGTCCTTGGCGTTGCGGCACTGGAGATCAAGTTATACGGGGAGAGAGTCGAGGCGCGAGAGGATGCAGGGAAGTCGGCAGCCCTGTTAAATCCCACGTAAAATGCTGCGTCTCTGACGATAAGGGGGTTGGAGAGAATGAGGGGCCAAGTGGTATTGATGATGCGCTGGGGGAGGGCTTGGATTACCATCCGGCTGGCTTGCATCAGGAGACCGCTTGGCTTGGGAGTCAGAGTCTCCACGGTCACACCAGTGTCAGTTAGCATGAAGTGGAGATTTGCCCGACGGTTAAACAAACCGGTGCTTTGTACAGCCGTTTCTCACATTCACCGCATTTTAAAATTCCATCCGCCACCCGAAACGAGCCATATCTCTTAAACACATCCCACTCCCAGCCTTCCGAGAGATGGACGGGGCATTCCGTGTTCTTTGGGAACCCGTGTGCCGTTTTGTGCCGAAATGCCAGACGGTAGCGGACAGTCCTCTCAAATAACTTCCACGTAATAATGTCTCTGTGAATGATGCTCTGTTTCCATGCATTTTAATTATATATGCAAATTTTCCAGTTGACACGGCTCATGTGTGGAATTCACCCGTTTTGCAGGAGATTTGTGCAAAACATTTCCAGAGTTTAATTGTTAGCCACCTACCAGCTGAGCACAGCTCCTGAGTATACCGATCATTTATGGGTTTTCCAGACACTGTTACTCAGAAACAGACGGAGCAGGCTGCAGACTGACAAAGGCTGCAAGGCTCCGAATTCCCCAAACTAAAGGAGATGAGAACGCCGACAGACCAAAGAGTACTGCATGTGTTTTTTTTTTTTTGTTTTTTTTTGAGTCACTGGTTCCCTCTCCAAGTTGAAGGCAGTTTCTGGAAAAAAGGAAAAATTGAAAAGTAAGAATTGCGAAGAACTTGATCCATTTTGTGTTTTTTTTTTTTTTTTTTCTTTTTGCATTGACACGCTCCGGCCAGAGATCGGGCCAGACGAAGCATGAGAACTTGGCAGTTCTCCTGCGGCGTGTTCCAGAAGTGAAGAGGTCAATGACGGCCTATCTGTCCATATCCCTTCTCAGTCTAAATAAAAGGAAAAAAAGTCCAAGGGACAAATGGACCCGTGTGGAAGTGTCGGCATGGTCATTTGCTTAAACACACCTTGTATTTTTGCCACTCTGTACGTGTCCCTCCGTTTACTCTGTGTGTGTGAACTGCAAGACACGGAAGCACCAGCCGAATGCATGTTAGACCAAACTGAACACTCAGTGCTGTTTTAGCCAGCGATAGACTGCTGTACAGAACCACACACTGTCAGTGAAGCTTCACCCCGATGCCCAGAAATCGGGGCCCCCACCCTGCGGCACACCAGCCACCAACAGCTCGCTGTGCCATGTTGCCCAGAAACACTATGTGGGGAAAAACTGTCCCATTTGAAAGTGTGTGAAGGGTTAAGCCGCAGGTAAGGAGCCCCCCCCGCCCCCGATGTGATTCTGTAGTCACAGGCAGCCGGGGGGGGCGCTACCATGTTTGCCCCGCGAGTTCACATGCTGATTGATGTAAGTCCGGCCTTTGTGGCCCTTTGGCTGAGGTGGAACAGGTGTGACTTCGCCACAGAGCGGGGCTCAGACAAGCCGTATCACAGCACAATGAGGTCACTGTGGAACATTCCGGCATTCCTGCAAGAAAAACAAAAAAACCGAAAAGCGGAGCGTCGCAGGGCAGCGACGCAGCTGCCTGGGAGTTGGCGTCCAGGTGAGGGGGATTTTTTAAGCTCTACCCAGCAGAGGGGACGAGCGGGTGGGCCTGCGATGGCGCGTATTAAAGGTCCGGAAGGGGCTGTAATTCACTCCCACCCCCATACCACACACCTCCCCTCTTTCAGGGTTCAAATTTGAAATAGCCGGTGGCCAGATAACTAGAACTGCCTCTGGGGTGTTGTGATTCGAATCTGTTCGGTTCCTGGCTTAACATGTCCTGCTGGCAGCCCCCACCCCCCCTCCCCCACTTTGGGCTCGAAATCCAGAGCTGAAGTGTGGTCTGGCACATCGTTTTTTTTTTTAAAGTTTCTCTCAGAGTCACGGTGAGGAGACAGGCCCCTTTTTTGCCGCCGGTGGGCTGCTGTTAAATCCCGCTGCCATACCTAAACCCCCCCCTGGTTCCTTGGCACTACTTTGTGGGCTCCCACCCCCCACCCCACCCCAAAAACCAAGCTCCACAAAACTCCTGTTTCCCTCCCGCTTGCCCCGAGAACGACATGCGGCGGCAGATTTCCCTGGGGCGCGTGGAGTGACAGCGACGTGTATGCGTGTGGATCAGCGCGTCTGCGTGTGGATCAGCGCGTATGCGAGGCCCGGGCGTCTGCATGAGGTCCCCGTGCTGTTTTCATGGTTTAACCAGCCTTGACTTGCACCGCGGTGACTCGCATCTGCTGACTCTGAGGATCAGTGTGCGCTGGGCCGCGGGCTGGCTGCTGGGCCATGCTTGGAAGGCTTTTGGCATGTGCCGTTGCCTGCATTTTTCACCCTTGACTGAAAGCATATGCTTCACACAATTGAGACAGTGTTAGCGTGCCGGTCCCAGGCAGCTCCCCTCACATCTGGCACCGCTCGCCCCCCCCGCCCCCCTCCAGGTGAACCTTCTCCCCCGGGAGGGTGGCTCAGAGCGCTGTGGCATCTGTGGAGTGGCAGGAAGTGTCTGAATCTGTCTGGGAGTGATTTCCATCTCCACATGCTTTTCCAGTTTCGCC
>JAODJU010000007.1:7250397-7261334 GCA_026776725.1 Gnathonemus echidnorhynchus
ACTCAGACCGTGTTACACAGTCCCCCAAATGCAGCCAAAGATACATTTAATTGGGACGGATGGCAGCAACAGACATGGAGTCGGCGTGTTTGTCCGACCATTGGGGTCACGCCGCTGTCGGAACACCCCGCCCCGCTGGCTACAGGCCTCGCACTCTCTCCCGTCTTTACGGACGCAGAGATTCCCACATGATCTTTAAAATGCCATATCCTCAGCTCCTGTAATGCGGGGTCAATGCTGAGTATGTGATCACTTCTTTTTTTTTTTGCCCCTCGTGATTTGATTTGTATTTATTTCGTATTGTTTTACACAATGGTAAACCGCTGTAAAACACATTTCATCCCAGGAGTTTCTGTCGAGTCAGCACGCGGTGTCTGCTTTTCCAGACGCTTCTATTCCCGCGTCATGTACAACGTATCGCCGCTTATACAGCCGTCAGCTTCGGAAGCGTGCCTTTCCAGGGCGGAGGGATAAATGTAAGATGACAAATTCCCCTGTACTGTATCCCTCGGACATCTGGGCCTGCGGGTTCCGCCGGACGCCACCAGTCCCAGCCAGTACCGTGTTCCCGGGTTAAAAAGACCCAACGGATCTCAGGGCCAGAGTCTCTGTGAAGGTTGATGCTGATCAAAGAGGGTGAGAAACCAGCAAGAAAACGACATGGTTTTTTTTCTAAGGTGTGAGATGTTAGAGGTTATGTGGGGGGGTTCGGGTGAGGGAAGCAGATCCATCTGGACAGAAACCCCCCCCCCAAACACACACACACACACATCTGCTTTACATTTCTCAGGCCGCAGAATACAATACCCAGGAGCTGAGTGACAGAATTAACCGGGGGGGGACAGCCGGGGTTTCTCTTTCATTTCTTGTTTTTATTTTTCCAGTACGAAGCATGGTAGGGAATGAGTAAGGAAAAATAAAGAGATGCTCCTAAATATTGTCTCTAAAACTGGTAAAAAATAAATAAATGACTATTTCTTCTTCCCGACAGAAACTGGGGGCTGCTTTTTTTATGCCTTTGCAGTTACAATCCTTTCAGCACTTGGGGAAGCCGCAGTGTGACTCTCCCTACGGTGGCTGGGCCGTTCCCAAGCGATACGAAAGTCTCACATGGCCTTTACCCGCCAAGTTTGCATGAGTGTGTGTGTCTAGGAGGGGGCTTCGCCTAATTTCTGGGTGTTCTGGCAGGGCAGAGGACAAAAAGACTGATTTATGAAAGAAAAACACCATTCCGCTCTTCTCCAGCCAGGGCAATTTTTCTGAGTCTTCTCAGCGGTACTTAAACGGACCATTTCAGTTGAACCCCTTTGTTGTTGAATCTGGGGAAGGTGAGGTTGTGCTTTGTGGGCAAAATTAGAGCGATTCCCTCAAAACAGCTCAGCAAGATGACTTCACGGGATCAAAAGGTGGAAAAAAAAGTTTTTGTTCTGGTTCACAAAAGGAGTAGCTAATTAAGAAGAATGTCAGCAGACAGTCGGCAACGGTGAACCTGCCTCCGTTTCCATGTGAACTGATTGAGACGTATATTAAAAAGAACAGCAGAGCTGCCGCGTGTGCGCCTGGGCCCGCCTGTGCCCGCCTGTGTCCGCCTGTGTCCGCCTGTGCGCGTGTGCCTCTTCCTAATGGGATTACATTAATTGGACCGCGCTTGTTTTTGGGCCCAGTGATGATGGGATTTAGCTGCCTTAAGACTCACGGTTTTGCACGTCACTTCATCCTGCTAAACGAAATCAGGGGCCTCGTGTTGTCAGGTATTTCCGGCAATTAAACCAGAGCAGGATTATGAAAGTATGAGTGTCCACTTCACTGTACACTGCATAGCATCTGGGCTTTTTGCACTGTGTAGGACTTCTACACCATTCCTGGCTGCCTAGGATAGGAGCACATGCAAGCCAGGTTACGCTGCCTTACTCCAGGTTATGCTGCCTTACTCCAGGTTACGCTGCCTTACTCCAGGTTATGCTGCCTTACTCCAGGTTACGCTGCCTTACTACAGGTCACGCTGCCTTACTCCAGGTCAAACTGCCTTACTACAGGTCACGCTGCCTTACTCCTCTACAAGTTCCTGCTTTGTTTACCAACATCCAATTTCATCATCTGTCTTTCAGTCACTTTAAAAATGTTACTTCTCTGTACTTGCATTTCAAAGTGTCTTTTATAATTTTAATCATGTATTGGGTTGTAGCCACTCTACAGACAAGTGGTGAACAGCAATTCGCCATTTTTGATTGAGGAAATATGTCATGCTAACTATGGTAAAAGGGCACATTTTGTATACAAGTTAATGTTAATCAGAAACGTGAAGTCAATGATGTACGGTGGATTAATGTTGTCAAAAGTCCGTTTGTTCACTTTGAGCCCTATTATAATGGAGTATTTAAATCTGCGCAGAGTAAACTTAGCGGCTGCTCCATCTGCGTTTTATTTGCGTAAAATAATAACAGACTGCAGGCCTTCGTGTGCAGTTACGGTTCAGGCCTGAAAGACGTGCGTCTGTGTGTGTGTGGGAACGTGCGGGCCTTCCAGCAAAAGATGGTGCCATCATAAACCGTGACAAGTTTGGGCCCATCCGTTCGTCACTAGACCCTACAGCCAAATGAAATTCTGTCCTTTCCCTCTTCCATGGCAGAACGTTTTATCTTAGTACCAGCCTCTCCCACTCCCGAGAGCACGAGCTTGCCAGGTCCCAGAGTAGCATGCAGAGGTCACTGTCTGTCCAGATGACAGGGACGGTGGAGATTGTGTGGTGGTAGGAACAAGCTCTCCCTGGCAGGCGTCCCCTGTGCAGGCGCGTCGACTTGCGGGAGTCCTCTGCATTCGTACATGAGGCTCATTGTGGCAGGAACCCAAGAAACCTGCCCGGGGGCCATGGTTTTGTCTGCGGAGTGTTGCGTAAGAGCCCAGGTGCTGAGCAGGTGTGACTGATAGGGAGGGCGGGGCGGGGGCGTGGTGAACGCTCGTTCTGTGGGAGCATGGCGTCCTCCTCTTACTGGCAGTGGAAAGCGTTCCCCTCTGGGTTCCTGAGCACCATCTACTCTGAGCCAGGGGGCTTTTGGAAGCAGAGACTCCCCAAAGGTGCCCAGTACGTCGTCAGCTCGGCCCGGATTTCTCCGGAATCGCCGCATGGATGCACGAGTTTTTTTTTTTTTTTGAAAAGCCAGATCAGTTGTCAGTGGCTGATGAATCCCGAATCTTCACAATGCACAGTTGAATTTAATAATATATATTTTTCCTTTGATAAAGCAGTACATAAGTTCAGGGCTCTGATGAAAAGCTCTTGTGTCGAACACGTACTTCTCTGCCGGAACCCCCCCCAGCCCCCCATTTTTTTTTTTGCATATCACGAGGAAGGAATGGGGTTGCAGGGAAATGGCAAAATTGCTCAGCCGTCCCGCTCGATACAGCGCCGCCAACAATCTGTATCCCTCTTAGTCCGGTTTTCTTTGTCGCGTCATTGCGGGCGTTTTCAAAACAAAACCAAAACAGCAGGAATGTTTCAGCTCTATCTGTAACTCTGCTCAATGCCATAATGCTCCCTTCGCTGCATACAGACCTCCACCATTTTAAACTCAGTCCAGGTGACTGCATGCGGGACCCCGGCACCATTCAAAACCGTTGCCTGATTTAAGAGGGGGATTCCTTCATTTTCAAGCCCCGATTTTCCTCATTTTATGGTGTTTCCTCACAGGCTATTCGCTGCACTTTGGTGAACTGCAACTGTGAGAGTTTTAAGCCTGGAAAACTGAAGCGGAGACAGTGTGAGCACTGCAGGCATGGATGGGTGGCACACGGTAAGTCGGACACGCCTCGCCGGGGTCACGCACGCCTGCACGCTCTCGCCGCCTCCGTTTCTTTGTGTGTCCATCTTTAGGAATCCCTCCCCCGTCTCATTTCCAGCACTGAGCAAGCTGAAGGTGAGCCACACGTACCAAAGCAGCCAGGTGGAGATCGTCCACTCCAACGTGGTGTTCGACATCAGCAGCCTGATGCTCTACGGCACGCAGGCCGTCCCCGTCAGGCTGAAGATCCTGCTGGACCGCCTCTTCAGCGTCCTCAAACAGGATGAAGTTGTCCAGATCCTCAACGCGTTGGACTGGACACTACAGGACTATATCAGGGGATATGTGCTGCAGGTGAGACACTCAACTCTCACAGCCGCTGGGATCAAACAACAAACCACCACGGTGATTAATAAGTCTAGGTCCGCTTTGGCTGCTTTGCAGGAAGCATAATGAGTTGCCTGATGAGTAACTAATGAGTCCATGCCACACATAGGATGACTGTCTCACTCCTGCCCCCCAAAAAACATTTGCATTTAACAAATATCACTGTGTAAAGGCTCGTATGAGGTTATACCCCCAGCTGTCTCCGTCATGTTGACTTTTAACATCACAAATTCCGCTTGTTGCATTTAATTCTTGTTAGCAAATGTGGAAAAAAAACCTCCACAGAGCCATCAAATGAATGCCGTATGATAAATTATTTATCCTGGTTACAGCTTGTAGCTGGAGCGCAACTATCAAAGGCCGGTAGTGTTCGCATGTAATTACAGCTAGCTTGATGACTACAGTCGCTGGATCAATGATGAATTCATCCTCCTGAGATGTTAATCCTGCCCCCTTGCATCTAATTGGACAAAAATGAAAATAAGCATGTTTAATTTATTAGTATCTTCCCTTTTCTGTATTTGTGTAAGTTTGTGACGTACAATTACATTTTAAGGGGCAATTTGGTAGCACTTGCATTCTGGAAGGTTCAGCAATGATAGATATTAACAGGAACATGTTCTCGTTCTCCAGGATGTTACTGGAAAGGTGCTGGACCGCTGGGTTATCATGACCTTCGAGGAGGAGATTGCCACTCTGCAGCAGTTCCTGCGCTTTGGAGAGACTAAGTCCATTGTGGAGCTGATGGCCATCCAGGACAAGGAGGGTCAGGTTGTTGCTGTGCCGAGCAGCAGGACAAACTCGGACATCCGGGCTTTTATCGAGAACACCACCCAGCATGGCCCCAGCCTCCCCGCCAAGGTGGAGAAGCCTGGTTCGGGCAGCGTGCACCACTTTGAAAACTTCATCAACAATATGGCCTTCATGTTGCCCTTCCAGTTCCTGAGCCCTGTTCCTGCACCCCTCCTGGGTGCTTCCCCAAGTTCTTTCCTGGTGGAGCAGGACCAAAGGCGGGAGCAGCGCTGTCGTCCTGAGGAACCCATCCCCACCCTTGAGAGTGGCCTCCTGGGATCCGGCTCAACCCCCTTCTCATCAGACACTGAGAGGACAGACCATGGCTCAGATACTGCACCCACCAAGGTCGAGCCCGAAGACTTCTCCACCGGTGACAACTACTCAGATGCACCCTCCACACCTTGCACACCTTCTATGACCTCTGACATCACTCAGATGTCTCCTGAGAGTAAGATGAGGTCTTTGGAGAAGAGTGCAGGTGGGCTGAAGAAGGGCCGCGTGTTCTGCAGTGCCTGCGAGAAGACATTTTACGACAAGGGGACCCTGAAGATCCACTACAATGCTGTGCACCTCAAGATCAAGCACAAGTGTACTATCGAGGGGTGCAACATGGTGTTCAGCTCGCTGCGCAGCCGCAACCGCCACAGCGCCAACCCCAACCCGCGGTTGCACATGCCCATGAACCGCAACAACCGCGACAAAGACCTGAGGAACAGCCTGTCGGCGGATGAGGCATCAGAGGGCGAACGGAGGCCCGAATTTGGTGTTGGAGCTGAGAGCAGGCAAGTGCCCAGCTACTTTGTGAATAACACGGAGCCCAAGCTGCAGGGCACATTTCCCAGCATCAGCCAGAGTGGCATTCTATTCCCCAACCTAAAGACGGTGCAGCCCGTACTGCCGTTCTACCGCAGTCTGGTGACACCCGCTGAGCTCGCCAACACACCCAGCACGCTGCCTTCACTGCCACTCATCTCTTCATCTGTGCCCTTGAAGCCCGTCGCCACCGAGCCATCCCTAGATCCCGTGCCTAAGAAGAAGTCCCGCAAGTCCAGCATGCCCATCAAAATTGAGAAGGAGACGACAGCGGCTGAGGACCCAGCCGAGGAAAGTGGCACCGATGATGAGATTGGCTCACGCAGCCTGGACAAGATGGACCAGGACGGAGGGACCTATGGGCAAAAGAAGGCAGTGAGGGGCAGCACCGAAGCTGGCACTGTGGGGGTCATCCAGCCCACGGACCGGGAGCCACACTTAGCTCCTTCCCAGAGGCCATTAGACTTCAGGTCCAACACAGACCTGGATGACGGTCTGGGCCGCATGGAAGGAAGCATAATCACCTGTACGTCTCCTTGTGACACTAAGCACAAGGAGAACCAGAATCTCATGGGTGTGCCGCTAATGCCCGGAGCTGAGGACAACAACGATGGTACCTTCGAGCCCACTGACTTCACTGAGGGCAACCATGGAGCGGTCAACGGGGACCTATTCAACAACAAGGAGGCCCCAGATGTCTACATGGAGGAGTATGGGGACGTCTTTCTCCGGTTGGACAGGGAGGACGCACCCCATCACTGTGAGATCTGCAGCAAAACATTCAAGAACCCCTACAGCGTCAAAATGCATTACCGAAACGTGCACCTGAAGGAGATGCACATGTGCACCGTGGATGGCTGTAATGCCGCCTTTCCCTCCAGGAGAAGCAGAGACAGGTGAGAGAGCAGCAAAATGTCCCTCTTAAGAGCCAGCAAGGCATGCATTTGACACACCAGTGTTTGAAGCAGCGAGTGTGGAAGCGGTTGTTCTCCACGACTAATACGTTAATGTGCGTGACTTCACTAGGCATCTCATTTTTATCTGTTATGACCTTTAGGCACAGCGCAAACATGAATCTGCACCACAAGCTGTTGACCAAAGACCACTATGGAACGCCAAGCACGGTGTGCTCCTCCTCCTCCCCTTTCAGAGATGTGGCTGGTGTCTTTCATCAGGACTTCCCGCTAAAAGACCCCATCGGGCAAACCTCGGTGATCTTCAAAGGGAGCAACCGGATGGGCTTGGTCTACCCCATGAGCAAGAGCACTGACTGCGGGATGGATCCAGCCGCAGAGAGCAGTGGGGAGGCCGAGGCTGTGCTGGACCTCAGTACCACATCCGCCTCCCGCTCGGGTGGCAGTGTGCGTTCCTGGGACTCGGACCGGAGCAGCGAGGAGGGCCTACCTGTAGAGGACAGTGACGAGGGCTGCGAGGAGATGATTCAGGAGTCCAAAGAGCACAACCACCCCAGCCTGGCCGAGAGGCCCAGTGATTCTCCCATTACCTGCCACCTCTGCCAGAAGGTGTACAGCAACAAGGGCACGTTCAGGGCTCACTACAAGACTGTGCATCTCAGGCTGCTCCACAAATGCAAAGTTCCTGGATGCGACACGTCGTTCTCATCTGTACGGAGTCGGAACCGACATAGCCAGAACCCCAACTTGCACAGGAACTTGACCCCGACAATGGTTCATGGCAAAGAGTAGCTTTCAGAAAGGTCACTTACTTGATTTGACTTTCATTTTTAATCACAATGCTCATATTTGCAAGTATTTTGTAAAAGTATCCATGTTAAAAAAAAAAAAAAACGTTTTAATCATGGTAGTTATTCCTTCTCACCCAAAACACACAGGTCTAATCCTTCTTTATCAGCAATAAATTAAATGTTTCGTACAAACGTTACCTTTTGCGGTACATGTGGTTCTGTTTAACTTCTATCGGTCATTTTCTGTCTAGACAGTGAAGGCCGTCGATTTCATTGTGTTTTCAGCGTGATTAGATTGTCAGTCAAACGTAAATCTCAAATTAGAACCGGAAAATGGTGAATTTCTGACACCAGTATAATGCTTAGGTTGACAGAAATCACTTCCCACCAAAGCGATTGGTAGCGGTGCTCAGAATGATGCATGTTCATAAAAATCAGTCTTAATTTGTTTCAGTAACGGAACATGATTATTACAATTAACTTATGTTTAAACGTTAAACAGAAATGTGATTTCCAAGTACCTCAAAACGGATTAGGTCTTTAATGTTTAGAAAATAATATAGATGTCTGTAAAGGTGGAAGTGAGTAGTTTTTTTTTTTGTTGTTAAAGAAAGTTGTATTATTCAAATGACATTCACTTTTAAGTTCTATGCACTTACGTAAAGATCGAGACACGGTTTGCCTTACCTGTGTCTCACAAAGTCCAGCGACTCGGGAAACTGCCGCATTGGGACCAGTGTGTCCACCAGCATTTTAAGTTAAAGCTGTTGAAATGACTCCAACTGTGTTCTTGTTGGTTCCTATTCCGCTGTTTTCCCGTGAAAGGGGTTATTCAGAAACAGCAGTACAGTCTCAGCTGCGGCCGATTACGACCCGTAAAAAAATGAAAACTCGGTTGAAAAATTGTACGTGTTGTGCACGTGCTGAGTGAGTTATTGTTTGCTGTCGTGTGGACTCTCCTCATCTCCTCCTCCTCTCCTCCTCATCTCCTCCTTTGGTGTTGTTCATGTTGTTGTTCGGAAGGCTAAAGGTGACCAAAGATTTGTTTCATGAGGCCTGTAAAACACCCTCATATATGAGACAAGCAGTATTATACATCCATCTCAGACCGTTTGAGTCATTTTCCAAGCTGTCCGAAAATGCATCGTGGCTAATGTAATAGGATGGCTTGGTTTCAACTAAAAGGAAACTGTAAACTGTAAATTATTAAAAGAATTGTATATTTTTCAAGGTTCCTTTTTTCCTAAACCACAACTAAGGTGTTATTTCTCTTCTAAGGATTTTCTTAAGCACTGAAACAGGTGTGAACGGACCGATATCTCTGTTGCGATCCTTGTGGACATGTTTCGTAATTTAAAACGCACATGAGAAGGGGGGGGGGGGTCTCCTGTCATTACGAAAACAGACGTGGGCTGTGTTACGATTAATCCCAAAAAAACAAGGTACTGTAAGAGATCGGCACGGAGGAAAAGAAAGCGGCGGAGTGACCCGAACCACAACGGGTCAGGTACGCAAACGATTAAGTATTCTTTTTTTTTGAATGTTAGAATTTGTACTATGAAAGCAACCAAAAAATACAATAATTTGGAAGAGTTATTTGCATTATTACTGCTTTCTTAATGTTTAATGTACGACTGGAACCGATTTCTCAGAGAAACATTTCATTGTTAAATTTTCGCGCTATAGCTTTTTTTGGCTGAAGTGGAATACATTGGAGAACAGTTTGTCAAGTTATGATTTGTAAAAAAAAAAAAAAAAATGAATCTCATGTTAATAAATGTTGAAATGTTTCTGATTTATTGTAACAGTATTCTTGCTAAATAAAAAGCCATATGTTTGCATGTTTTTTGTTTTGTCTCAATTATATATAAAATGCTTTATACACGAACGTGTAGAGGATTACATTAAGGCACATAAAATGGCTTTAAAACATTTCATTAAAAGCTGTTCAATAAAACGTGGTTTACAGCTGTGTATTCTTTTACTTGTCCTCTGAATGTTAGAAACGCACACAAAAAAATCGATTTCTGCTGATGCACGCAGAACTTGTTACTCGACTTCTTACGACGCCTTATAGACTTAAAAACACCGTGTAACACTGAGAAGACACGGATAAAGGTTTAATACATTATAGATAAATACGAGGTAGCCCTCCACTCCCTTGGTGTGCTGCTGTTGCATGTCGGTACGCGTTTTGCGGGGGGGGGCGCTGTCGCCGCGCAGTTCTGCACCGATCCCGAACAAGGAGTTACTACCCAAGACCGTGTCACTTTGTTAAGAGGGTTATGAAATCCTAACCAGAGAGGGTCGTAAAACATACTGTTTCTGCCTGGATAGCCCGTCTGGTCGTGTAATATCGCAAAATAGAGAAGTGCGGATACTCAAAAAGCACTATAAGCTGAAACACACGAAATACTTAGCGGTCACTGAGAACCCGGCGCTATAATTTACATTTGTATAGACCTATTCATCGCCACTTCAAACACTGAAAAGCAAATCCTAATATGTATATTAGGATAATTTACTGCTGCCGTGGCGTTATATTACCCCCTCTAAAGCTTGGGAATTATAAATACAGTCAGTCCTCCGCACAATATCCAGTTGCGAGTGCGCAGCGTTTAAAACACCTGATGTTTAATGTTTGAAGGATTTCAGGAGGTGCCCTGACCTCCCCGGCTCTGATTCACTGCAGGGGAGAGCCTGCAGTGAATATATATATATATATATGAATATATATATATATATATATATATATATAGAGAGAGAGAGAGAGAGAGAGACACACACACACACAAACACATTTGTGAGGCGAGTTGAAGTTCCTTGGGACCCACTGATATTAGATCCCATGACACTGACCGCAGTCGCGGAGGGATGGGTTGTTCGGGGGGGCCTCAAGGAGCTGATAAGTTTCCTGGAGGTTTATTGGGCACACCCGGGACAGATGGGCTGCAGATGACTTGCTTCGCCTGGTACTCCAGGGCTAAGCGGAAAATCCATCATGGCTGCAGGGGTTGCGTCTCCCTGCGAGGCGTCCAAACACCGTGACAGCGAAAACACTCCCGTCTCGCAGGAAACGTGAGTTTCAGTGGCCCTGTCCTTATCTTCGGTTTGTAGACGAACACAAAATTAAACTTAAAGCAGCACCTCACGTCCAACGATAGGATTTAAATGGAAATTGATACGGAATCGACTATTTCTACTGAAACTCTAGGCCTACCTTTTCAACTGGACAGTAGAACGTTTTCAATATCCGTTTTTAAAGAAACACATTCACAAGGTTTCGTGTGCGCGCGCGTGTGTGTGTAACGTAATGATTGAACTAATAAGTCCACAAATAAGCAGGAAAAGTCTTTCAAAGCTTTAATGTATTGAAAACTTGAAAGTGTGCTTTGTGTGCCCCCTACTGGAAAAAACAGTAAACGCCTACAATAAAAATTTTAATGCATTACACAGAT
>JAODJU010000007.1:7266140-7306021 GCA_026776725.1 Gnathonemus echidnorhynchus
AGTCAAAAAATACATGGCTGCACTGGACGGTCGCTGCAAATACTGGGGTGATTTTAGCAGAGGTTCTGAAATGGCTATGCTGACACACTTTGACAGGAATAATATCATAATTTTACACCACCACGAGGATAATTTAAACATCATTTTCTTTGCCTGCCTAAGACTTTTGCACAGTACTGTACCTATCAATCACTGTATCAGATGTTTCATTTGGACCCATTCTCAATTAACCACCTAGTCATGAAGTCAGGTTTACAGACATTTGTGAAAGAATGGGTCGTTCTGAAGAGCTCAATGAATTTAAGCATGGTACTGTCATAGGATGCCACCTTTGCGATGTCAGTTTGTGAAATGTATTCCCTGCAAGATATTTCATGGTGAACTGTAAGCGGTAAGTGGAACCGTTTAGGAATGAAGTGGCAGACCATGTAAAGTAACAGAGCGGGATCGACGAGTGCTGAGGTGCAGAGTGCGTAAAATGCGCCAATGCTCTGACTCAATAACTGCTGAGTTCCAAACTTCATCTGGCATTAACCCCAGCAGAAAACTGGGCACCAGGAGGTACATGGAATGGACTTCCATGGCCGAGCAGCTGCATGCAAGCATCAACAAGTGCAATGGCAAGCATTGGATGTAGTGACGTAAAGCACACTGGCACTGGACTCTGGAGCAGTGGAAATGTGTTCTGCGGAGTGACGAATCGTGCTTTGCTGTCTGGCAGTCCGATGGACGGGTCTGGGTTTGGCAGATGCCAGGAAAACATTACCTGCCTGACTGCATTGTGTCAACTGTAAAGTTTGGTGCGGGAGGGATAATGGTATGGGGTTGTTTTTCAAAGGTTGGACTGGGCCCCTTAGTTCCAGGGAAGGGAACTCTTAATGTTTCAGCGTACAAAGAGATTTTGGACAATTTTACGCTCCCAACTTTGTGGGAACAGTTTGAGAAAGGCCCTTTTCTGTTCCAGCATGATTGTACCCCAGTGCACAGAGCAAGGTCCATAAAAACATGGTTGGGTGAATATAGTGTGAAAGGACTTGACTGGCCCACACAGAGCCCTGACCTCAACGCCATCAAACACCTTGGGGATGAACTACAACAGAGATTGTGAGCCGGGCCTTCACATCCAACATCTGTGCCTGACCTCACATATGCTCTTCTGGATGAATGGGCACAAATTCTCACAGACACACTCCAAAATCTTGTGGAAAGCCTTCAGAGAAGAGTGGCAGCTCTTATAGCTGCAAAGGGGGGACCAATTATTCATAGGCATCCATATTGATGCCTAAGGATTTAGAATAATGGTTCTTGTAGGTGTAATGGCCAGGTATCCCAATACTTTTATCCATGTAGTGTAGCTTGCATGATAATTTCTAGGATGATGATTTCCAAACAACTCCTCAGTCCCTCAGTTACACCACATGTTTGTTTTATTATGTGGTTTCAGTTCCATGTCATGTTTTTTTATATATTTTGTTTCCCAGACAATGGAAAAAATGTGTTAAAATAGGAAAATCTCAAAGGCACCACATTAACTTTATTTTTGGGGGTTTCTAAAACAATACCGTCCCAATCTCAATTATCAAAGTTAAGCTTCCCAGAGATGCAACTTCTACAAACGTCACATATCTCAACATAATCTCATTCTACCAAAACTATGCAAAACAAGGTTCCATTTGTGTAAATGAATATTTTTTTGATTATTAAAAATTAAAATTTATAAAAAATAACCTAACTGAAGGTTGCTAACATGTTATATTTCTATGCTTGTGTAACTAAAATGTTACAATGTAGCATTTTTAATAATTTTGCTGGATGATCGATATTTGTAATAAATATGTTGAAAAACAGTGACACAAAATAATCTTCTTGCTTGTGCTATATAAAGTCTTCCTGATACCACAAATCCATTTGAAAATTTTAACATAAACTTTTAACACAAAACGACAAATGTCTCAGCTCAGGTCCCTGAAGTTTTTCGATGGACCTACTTTTACTTTTGGTACCATTTTAACAGCATCATAATGAATGTACTGCAATCTGAGGTACATCTTCCTCTTTAAATATCTGAATCATCCATAGATACAGATTTCAAACCAACACAAACATTTTTAACAATATTAATCGCTTACATTCTAATCAAACGTCAGCATACAGCCAGAATATAAAATATAAAAACGCATTTACAAAAAAACACAAAGTAAGACAGCAAGCCGCCTTTAAATGCACAGGAATGTTCACAGGAGTACTGGGAAGGACCTGATTCAGCAGCCAATCGGAAGCCTTAGCTGCAGGTGTGAGGTGTCCACCTACGCTGCCTGACTCAATGTTTTTTGTTCTGCTGGGGTTTCAGGAAAAAAGAGGGGCTGTTAACGCAGTGGTAGCTAAAGACCTGGGGCACAAGAGCGTACAGGATGTTGACCGTGAGGAAGAGCGTTCTGCTGTCATCGGGAACTCTGTACGTGAACGGGGTCCTCGTGTGGAGGGAGGCAGCCATGTGAGAGAACTGGGCCTGCGACAGGAAACAGAGTCAGGGGGTGAGTAAACTCCAGAAAATGAACGCGGGACACTGCTCTGTCCCGGGCCCCATGTCACACCTTTGTCACCGTGTCCGGCTGTAGCTATTGTGAGGGTCGCCGGCGCCCCCACATAGCAACACGCCCCCTCTGGAAGCCACACCATATGTGGTCTTTATTTTTAGCCGGGCCAGCTGACATTTAAGGGATGCTGTCACCACGACGTGTCGAAAGACTGGCCCAGCTTCTACAGCACCCCCCCCCCCCCAATCACCGCTGCTGCCGCCACCTCCCTGCAGGGATTTCCAATTTAGCCAAGGTCAGAAACCAAGCCGGCAACCTTTTGTCAGAGACACCCAGCCGTTTGAGTGGTCACGCTTCAGTCAGATCTGAACCTTTATTTGTGCTCCTCAGTAATTGAGGTACAACTATGGTTCAGCGACTCCAAGATGCAGAAGTGCAAAACAGAGGCTTAGGAAGCCAAACTCTCAACTGCATAAGGTCATGAAGCCATATCTGTGCTCATGGTCATTAACAGAAAGACCATATTGGTGGTCACCACCCTACGAAGCCCAAAAAAATGTGAACAAAACTGGAATAGGACCCCAATCACCTTCCCCACCCCAGTGGCCAGGTAAAAAAGGTCACACCCTGAACAGGGGAACTAGTTTGGTGTAAATGTTTTTGACAGGGAAACTATCATGGCCAACTCAAGCTGAAGTCCGCCATTTGAAAGGCAACATCTTTCCAAGCTTTACAAAAGGCCTGTGCTTTGGGTCTTTTCAATCCTGCTTTTGTCCAAGTCTATTCATGAACATAACTGCTTAGTCTGTCAATGTGCCTGTGGCACACAAGTGCTGGAGGAGGGTCAAAGGTCAAAGGTCACTCGCCTGTGCCACTGCTCCGGAGTGCACCAGAGTCAGGTCAGGCATCCATTGGCAGCCAGGGACCAGCAGCCCATACAGGGTCATGGTATAATATGGGACGGAGTACAGCATGTTTACCAGCATCTGAATTCGGAGGAACAGACTCGGGTCACATTCCAAGCATTCAGTACTAAGGCCCACTTCGGTTCTTTATCCCCTGAACAACGTTAATCGGGTTTTAAATCACATGCAGCAAAGTACTGTACATGAGTATTTCAGGTTAAGTCCTACAAAGGTACAACACCAGTGCCCTGCTGGGATCTGGACTGGCAACTTTCAAGGTAAAAGTGTACATTGTGTTCATGGATTACATTATTAAGTGTGTGTAAAATACTGTACACGGTAATCTCCCCCCTCACCTGGATTCTGGGGTAGGCGGAAGGATCTTTCAGGTAAGGTTCATGGTGCTGCAAGTACTCCCGACACCACTGGCCGGGACAGTCCAGAGCGACCTATGGAAGGTGAGGTTAGGGACATGCCCCTGTTAGTACTCCCAACACCATTGGCCGGAACAGTCCAGGGGCGACCTATGGCAGAGGTGAATATAGGGACACACCCCTCCCACTCCACTGGATGGGTAAGGACTGTGAGGAATGCCTTTGTCTGTCAAACGCAGGGTTACATCGACCTGAGCCCCTTTCATCTGCAACTGTCCAATATCCCCGTCACTGTCACTGTCAAACATCTGTCATCTCAATGCCATTTACTTAAATAACCATAATTACCCACTGTGAAACTGAATTGGGGGGGGGGCAAGCCCCTTATGACTTTATGACTGCATTTATGACTACATCTATGAGTATAGTGAATATTACTCTGTTTTTGAAGTAAATTACAGTATTGCCCATTCTTGCAGAATAGCGATTTGCTGGTGTCATTAAGGTCAATCGACTTGTGACTGCTGAGTTCTGATGACAAACTGTGTTGTTTACTGAACCGCGTCATGTCCTTGATTTCCCATCAATCTCAGAGCTCAGCCAGCCTTATATGACTGACATCCCACGAGACTATCACAGAAGCTGACATCACAGAAGCTGAGATCACAGAAACTGACATTAAAAAGCAGCTGACATCACAGAAGCTGAGAAGATGACAGCACTGCCTCCTGCAGGCACTCTCTTACCAAGCCTCTGAAGACGCAGAAACCGAAAGCCGGGATGAGGTATAGAGCAAACAGTAAATCCAGGGGTCTCTGAAACAGGCTCTTCCTGTGAGCTTCCCGGATACTCTGCATACATAAATATGACAGACAGACATGGCGCTAATGTTACAATGTGTGGGAGGATCAGACCTGTGCTGTGTACTTAAACACAGCACTCATATAAGGACTTAAAACATATACATATATTTTCATTATTAAACATGTTTTCTTTTGGTACATGATTCTCATAAGGATTTTTTTGCTGCTGTTTGTGTACATTGACCCCAACCAGGAAAAATGGTTGAATGGATAAATGGATGGATGGATGGATGGATGGATGGATGGATGGATGACTAAATAACCCAACTTGATTTGCCCACAAAAGTACTGAATGTATGTCTTAGTTTGAGCATGTGCCTTAACGTGTGCATGTGCCTTAGCAGTAGAGTGTGCCTTAGCAGTAGAGTGTGCCTTAGCATGAACATGTGCCTTAATTGGAGTATATATCCTAGTACTAGTTGGAGTGTGTGCCTTTGAGTGCATGCCTTAGCTTTAGTATGTACCTTAGCATTGGTGTGTGCCTAAGTGCGACCATGTGCCCTAACAGGAGTGTGTGCCTTAGCGTGGGCATGTGCTTTAGTGTGAGTGTCTGCCTTAGCATTAGCATGAGCCTTAGCATTAGCGTGTGCCTAAGCATGACCTCGTGCCTTAATGGGAGCGTATGTCCTAACGGAAGTGTGCACCTTAGCATGTTCATGTTCCTTAGTGTCAGAGCGTGCCTTAGCGTTAGCATATCCCTTAATGCGAGCATATGCCTTAGCGTAAGCGTGTGCCTTAGCGTGACTGTATGCCTTAGCGCGAGCATGTTTCTTACCGCAGGCGACACCTCCTGTGTGGCTGGCTGGCCGAACACGCGAAAGCAGGCCCACACAGACACCACGATGTACAGCAGGTGAATGGTGAATGTGCAGCTCAGCTGTGCCCCATATTTTCCTGTGGCGAGACCACAGGGTCAGCCGGGCCGGAGTGCCAGGCAGCGTCAGCCAGTTAGCTGCCAGCATAGAGCACGTGGTTCAAATTCACCAACTTACCTACAACACTTCCAGGAATGTAGACGATCACATGCATAAGGATGGATCCCACCCAGTACAGCCCGATGTTTCGGTAACTCTCCCTTTCAGAAAATACAAGTCATATTAAGTTAAAATGATGGTTTTGACTATACCATTTATAACACTGCATAGTGCTTATGAACAGTGATCATAGGATGACATGTCTGTGTGACCAGCAGAAATAGAGTGGCGTGTCTCTTTAAGACAGAACAACGGCACATACCCCCAGCTTATTGCTGCCACCACCAGCAGATACATCAGATAGTGCACACAGCCATCCCAGTAGGACAGCACGTGCCCGTGCGCCGTGTTAATGTACGGATCTGCCTGCAACGTGCACAGAGAGTCAGAGTCAGCACGGGGCCCCCAGCCACTCAGGCCCTCACCTCCTTCCAGGGGCCTACATCTGGCTGCTGCTGGGCGGTATTAGCCAGTCGCTAACTGAAGGTTTCCGGAAACACCTGCAGACCCACCATGAAATAGGGGTCTGAACCGCTGGTTTAATAGCGGCAACATGGCATTTCATGCTATTGGAGCTGGTATGGAAGCCGTAATGTAACTTGACAAAAATAAAGAATGAAGTCGGACCTTGAGATGATCGACTCCCGATCAGAACAGCAGAGCCAAACATGTACAAACTGTTACTTAACAGTTCATTTCTGGAATAGGTAACAGAGTTGTTGGGGAGACACCTGTCAGCTAGAGGGCGGCATGCCGATGAAGCCATCTGTCAGCCAGCACACGGGATGCCCCTGGGTCTCCATGCTCGATCTGAGGACTTAACGTAGCTCACCCTAGCCTATTTTAGCATAGCATGCTAATAATAGCACACAGGTGCTGCCTAACACAATGCCGTGTGTCTATTGTTTGTCTGTCACAGCACAAGAGTACCACTAAATCCATGTGTTTCCTTCCTATCCGCCATGCCTGTGTGTTAAAGCTGCACATGGTTTGTTTGGTCCACTCACAGCCAGCAGGGGCAGAGTTCTTAAAGAAGAACCCCCCCCCCCCTCAGGTTAACCAGATGTATTTTTCTTTTATATCCACAATAACATTTTATTTCTGTTCCTCTATTGATTTTCCACATTGCCTTATGTAAACATTTTGACATTAAACGCAATAGGACTGTAATTTCCATGGATAATGAAGATTGCATAACAGTAAATACCTCAGAATATTGCATAAATCATGTTCAGACGATTTCATGCGTTAAATATCATGGACATCTGTGTAAACGCCCATGACTATATCTCACCCGTCATTCCCTCGTTAACTCCTAATTTGAGGTAACAGGTAAAGATAGCGGACACTTTCATGTATTAATGACAGTAACTTTGCACGATTATATTCGTTCTCTGGTGTCACTCGCCTGTTTTAGGTAGAAGGTCATGAATCCGTCTATAATGCTGTCCTGCTCAAGTCCTATAATAAGGTTCACAACGCTGAAGAAGGCGTATACGGCAAAAACTGAAACAATACGATAAAGAAAAATAAACATGCCAGACTAAATATGTGACAATATTACAATATAAAAAATAAAAAAAACCACTCTATATCTCTCCGTCTCTGTACTAATGTGCTGTATACAGATAGTTTATATATTTATAAATATATACTTATGTTAATATCTATTAACGTGATCGTTTCGGTACAAATTTGAACTTTTATTAAAATTAAGTGCACAGTGTAGTCTGTTCATACAGCTGCATTTCACTGTTAGCCTGCAGTGTACGACTGACAAATAAAACTACTTGTTAGGGAGTTAAAAACTGGATAGATTTGTTGTAATATAGGGCGTAATGTATTATTAAATGAAGACTTAATTAATCAAATAATTGTGCTGATTTGCATTGATTACAGCATTCATCTAACCGTGCTATAGCGTTACAATCCAACACACATTTTACCAGGAGGATAAATATCAATGCTCTTACCGTAAAAAAGAGGATCCTTCGGTGGATTCTTCTTCAGCGAAATGCGAGCAAATATCATTATAAAGAGCACCATTAATGTCCCCGAAACAATAACTGCTCCGATGCTGCAAAAAAAGAGACTTATTGTTGATATGCATGAAACTAATAAACTGAAGCACATTATATCGTATTTCCGCGATAGTGTTAAGTTCTGCTGTGTCCTGGGTGCAAGTGCAAGATTTATGTACGTTAAAACCCAGAATTGATGGTCAAAACTCTTTGTAGTATGATACAATTTTGTAAGCTTCCGTGTAAACAATCCTCCGTTTTTACTTGCGGTTTCGCCGCAGGCATATATGCAAACCCGTTTTAATGGCACTGTAATAATGCACAAGCATGACGGAACCGAGCACCGACCTGTTAGTGTGAATTAAAAGGTTAAATAAATATGAGATGGGTATCGACAGCAGGGAAAGCACAAAAACTCCGGTTCCAGCGTTGGCGTTCATAGCCCTTCCGTGTCTCCCAGTCTCACACGATTGTACACATCACAGTCACACCGACTGTTACAACATGTTCAGTAAAATTGTATGATTATTAGGGGTTGGTGCGCGCTGGGATGGGTGGGGTTCGGATGAACAACCTTATTCTGCTATCCAATAGCGCACAGGCGACGCCTAGCATCGATCACAACGCGCCGAATACGGCTGGTGGCCGCCGTAATAGGAAAGGAGCCCAAAGCAGCTACAATCCACAAGTTGTCGGCCGATGGACTTGCGATCGGGATACGACACAAACTTGCCGACTCTCACGCATCTGGTGTGACCATCACGCTTTCTGATTCTCACGCTCACGCAAGAAATCTTACGGCAAATCTACATAATTCCATTATAAACCTAAAAGTTGGCTACATCAAAAGCGTTGGGGTAGTTTGCAACCCATAAATACTTTACAAGGTAATAAAACTGTTACATAGGTGTAAACGAATATGCAGGCTGGTCTCGAACTGAAAATCTCACGCCAACCAGCTGACTAAAGTTGACAACCCAGAAACCGAGCAAAAAATAATAAAACCAGGTGACAGGAAACACAGCTAGCAGTTGAACATACAACTTGAAGCATTTATTCTGCACTTAATGACCCACCAAATTATTCCTGTTACTACGCAAAGTCGAGTATCATAATTATCCTGCAAAATGTTGCTGTACCCTTTAAAGGAAATGAGCCCAAAACTACCATTCTATCACACACGATAATCTCAGAAATTCCATAGTCAAGCCTTAGCGATAAGTTGCGGAAAACAGCGCAATGGCTATGGACAGCAAACATAAGTGACGCTCATTTAAATATCCGCAATTCAATGTGCAAATGAGATGAAACAACATCAAATCTTCAAGGTGCAGCAGGACTGCAAGACAGGAGCTGTGTGATATTTGCGGTGGAAATATAGGAGGACAGGAGCCGAATATTCTTTTTACATTGATTCGTATTAGAGGGTGGTAGGGCTGTGTTTGGATCTATATTTAGCGGGAATTTTAACAAACTATGCTCGGATAGAGTTTCCAGATGATGGACTGTTTCTCGGCATACTTGTATAATGGGAAACAAAAGACGCCGGAATTGTATGAGGGTTACACTGCAGTTCAGAATTTCCTACATCAGCATTCGTCCATCTTTCAAAAATAAGTTACTGACTATGGCGGGCACATTACGGGTGACAGGCTCTGCATTGCTTTATTGCGGAGTTTTGATAGCAAGACTTTCATTTGAAAGTCAGGTGCTCAGAAGTGGATTCTCTAAAAGCTGCCAGATCTGGGTGTTACATGCATTCATGTGCTGCGTATCTCCTAATTAGACCGAGGAAAATATGACAGCCTATTAAAAGAAGCTTTGCTCCTTTGAAACTTTAAGCCCAATTTTCTGGTTTCTTATTTTGACTTCTAAAAAAGACATATTTGCCCTGTCTTTTGGGTTCTTAACGTGGGACCTCTTGTACCCTATAACCTTTTTGGTGGACTCACACTACCCTTTGCAGTAAAGATTGTGGGTTACTGACAGGGTATTGTGAGATAATCAGTAACAAAACCAAGGAAAGAGGGTTACAAACTGGAACGCCGTCTGGTCTGTGCTTCTGCATCTTCAGTCGTGAACATCAGGCGTCATGGAAATGAGGCCCACAAGAAGCAGTTTAGTATAAATCCATAAGAAACTTGGCAAATGGGAAGAGGCTCCACTGTTGGATTCAAAAGGAATCCGGCCAACATGGTGATGTAATATCACACAGCATCACCGAACAAGGGGTCACTGTACGGGGGTGGTCTCCAGGTTTGCATCCCATATCCATGACGGCTGACGCATACATACAACACAGATGACCGGAGGATGCCCCCACCCCAGAAAACGCACACCCTTCCTTGTGAGACAGGTGTTCTCTGTGGAGCAAATATGGAGACCCAATCTCTCAGAACTCTAGTTAAAGATGACATTTGTTTGTTACTTGGTGCTGGAGAGCCTCAAAAATGATATAACCTTATCAACTTTTCATTGCATTGTATCTACATTTTTAGATAAATGTACACATTTTCATTGGAGATATCATTGATTTTATTGACATAGGGTTTATATTCTGATTATGGCTCAAAGGATTGAAGAAAATGACTTGTTAATCTGCATCAGAGACCAAAACAATGTTTCTGTTTTTCCTGCAGTCCAGCATGGGACAACGGCGGCTCCGCTGTGGAGGGATGGACAGATACCAGAGTGAGATCACATTCCGTGCTTAAATTAGGGCACCGCATTCAGACTACGAAACAATACCACGCTGACTGGGGGTGAACTTTGCCGGGACAGAGGAGGGACTGCTTTCAGATATAGCACCATGCCAGAGTATCTCTCCCCTTCCTTCCTCAGGCCTTCAGGCGGCTCTTTTGACCGAGGTGTGGTGTGCTGCCCCTTGAGGGCCCTTATCTGGCTTCACATTGCTTCTTTTTGGCAGCATTCAGGCATGAGTGTGTCTAGATTAATTTATCATATTATCATTTAGATTTGGTTCACTGGCTGATTGAGTGATAAGGGGGCAGTTACTTTGTCAGATGGGCAGTATGGGTGTCGGTGAATTATTTTCCTTCAATAAATGATAATTTAAAAATTGTGTGTTGTGTTTACTCAGGTTGTCCGTTGTACTAAATTTATTTGGAGATCAGATATTGTACATTCATCATGGCATCGTACATTAGCTCTGGAATCATGTGATCAAAGCCAAATTTCTGTAGATTCATCTAACATACCTGAAACTTGTCAGGGGTTCCTCAGATAACCTGGCCTTCTTTGCAGACGACAGCACTTAAATATAGCAGCTTCTCCTCCTAGTGACGTTCGGTCACTGCATGTTTAAATGCCGGCAGTGACAGTTACTGGAAGGTGACTCTGGCATATTATCTATTTGTGGTACACTGAAAAAACGAAATGCACTCTGAGCATAAAAACCCCAAAATACCCTTTTATTAATCAGCTTTTGTAAAATAGTGTTTATAATTCATTGAGAGATGTGAAAAGCCCTGCATTTCAATGCCTGCGATGCCCCGAGACGCCCTGTCCGTGCCCACGTGCGTGTAACGGCTGGGGGACGCCCTCCTGAGCGGTTTGCAGGGTCACTCAGGTCCTCCTTAACCTTCAGACTTCTGCAGCATCTGTACCATGTGACTGTGGTTACTCCGCACAGCATCCTGAAGCGGTGTGGTGCCCCATCTGAAAAGCGGCCTTTCATTGGTTGGGAAATGCTTTAAGGCAGAGATCATTAATGGTGTCTTGGAGGTAAACGATAAAGAAGAGACACCCCCTTCATATTTAATGGTGTGGAGATGGTCTGCAGCCCTCCCAGGAGGGAGAGTCAGGTGACTGCAGTTATTTATCTCGACTGGTCCCAACTGCTACTCATTCTCTGTGATTTGTGTAAACTGGCACGTTGTCTCGTTTGTCCCATAGTAACCCAGGTGCCCACTATCACCAAGCCTGTGATCTACAATTCTCCCCAATGTGAACATTATCCTCAGTTAATCCCAGATGGGTCTGTCCACAACTACATCTCAGCTCATTGTCATCTGTCATATTAGGCAAATAATTACACTGGTATCCCATTCAGGGTTTACCCTACCCTTGTCACCTATGTGACCCAGACTAACAGAAGCAGTCAGGGGATGGGTGGATGGATGGATGGTAAAATGGCATCAGTTGCTGCAATGCAGGAAATAACTGGGATCCTTCACAATAAATGCGGTCCCCTTGTATGTTCCTTACCTGTCTCTGACTGAGATGTTTGCTCCAGCGTTCTCAATAAGGAACTTCGCAGCTTCTGTCTGACCCTGTGAGGCGGCTATGTGTAGAGCTGACCTCCCGTCGTAATCCACCGCGTTCATGTCTACTCCTGACAGGAAGTACCTACAGAAAGAGGGAGGAGCCCATTTCCTATCATGGCCACACCCAGCAGCTCGAGCCTCTGATTGGCCGGTTACCACATGGGCTGCCTTACCTCCGTAAGGACTGCACATCTCCTCTGTAGGCCGCGAGTAAGATATTCATTATCTGGTAGCCCTGTAATGTCACACATGATCACAAAAGGCTCCAGTGTCTTCACCGGTCCTTTGTATAGATCAGGGGTAGGCGACCCTGATCCTGGAATACTAGTATCCAGCAAGTTTTCCACCCTACTTGATGTGTTCCTATCTGTCTGAGATCATGGGTGGTTCATCAACGATCAGGTAGGATAGAAAACCTGCTGGATACCGGCACTCCAGGGTCAGGGTTGCCTAACCCCTAGTATAAATTGTTTTTGGATCTCAGAACTGACCTCAGATTCGGCTTTCCACTGCCTGTACGCGACCACCTGACGAAACGGCGTCCTGATGTCAAAGCTGTGAAGCTGGAAGGTTGAGACCAGCTCCTTTGGAAACAAGAGACCAGCAACAGACAGTGATGCTGAGGAATTTACTCTAGGGAAGAAGGTACAGAAAAGGCTGGAACCCTGACAGGCGTCACTACCTCGCAGAAGTGCACTGCTTTCCAGGAGTTTGCGAAGGCGTCCAGCTCTGGGGACCAGCACACGATGCCCAGGACCCCGGGCACGGCTACAAGCAGGCTGCCCGATTTGCTGGACTTTGCTGGGACTGAGGTCTGTGCCAATAAACGTAAGATGAGAAACACACCAGCAGACTTGAGGTCTGGAGGCTAGAATCTGAACATAAGCAGGTTGGTTGGTTGGTTGGTTGAATGGATGGATGGATGGTGTGACTACGGAGATCTTGGACCATAATGCCTTTTGAACACCCAGCTGTTAATATATGACTTTGAACCCCCTGTTCAGGCTTGATAAGAAAGTACATGGAGATGGTGTAGATGGTGCAGGAGATGGGGTAGACATGAACACTTAAAGGTTTGTGGTTTTGGGGGTTCTCTTACTTGTATAGAGATATTTCCCTCCTGCAGAACAGCACTTTACGAAATGTGTCATTCACTTGGTATAATTAAGTGGTTTTCTGTGTCTGTGTGACTGTAGTTCAAATGCCAGTTTTGAAGGCTTCTTTTCGGGGAAAAAAGATAACACCTTGAAGTGGAACAGCCTGGAGTAGTCGTTCATCCCAGCCACCTGCATCATGGACAGCATAGCACGTGCCGATGAAGGGCTCAGAACCTGGTCACCTGACAAGGGGCAGAGCCCCCCATTGGCTAGAGTAGCAGCCATCACCGCCCCGGACTCACAGGTGACCTCGGTCGATGAACACTGGGACAGAATGACATTTGTGGTGATAACACTGCTATCATGAAAATAAAAAGAAACCTTAATAAACCATCAGACGTTTACCTGCTGGATTAAATCCACAGCAGCATTTATGTCCACAGATTCTGGAAAGCACTGAGATAAGGATTCATGAGTGTTACAGCTTCTGCTACCAACCAAAAAGACTATGTAAGAAAAGTCATGACCCACAACCACATCCTGTCATACTCAAACAAAGAATTCAACTCACCTTCTTTTCTTGAAGGTAATAAGACAGGGAATGCAGTCTGACACTCTCTTTCTTTGAGTTCTGATAGCTACAGGTGTATTGGAAAAAAAAGTCAAGCATTTTATACTTTTGGAATTAAAAGAAAGAAAAACTTTAAATGCTGTATACCTTGTGCAGTTCAAATTTGTATGTTCTTTATTACACAGCCGTCTGAATGTATTCAAAACCTAAAATCACAAACAAATATTCCTCTCATCAACCTTTCAGTTATGCCACATATTCTAATACATGTTTTTTGAGGTTGTAATAAACTTTGAACGTTTCAGCTGATTCACCGAGTCATACTTTTCTTCTTCTGCCTCAACTCTTGCTGGTAGCTGTAAAAATAAACATTTTTAGAGTAAAGTCATTTACCATGTTCTCCAGCTGAATACAGGCTGCATTCCCACATATATCAGCACTAGTGATGGACAAAATGACATTCTATGAACCATTTGCTGTATTTTTTTGATCCCACTAGATGGTGCTCTTGGTGTACTTTGGGACAGAGACCACCATCTAATGTGGTCACAAAATACAGCGAATGGTTTATGTTTGTCCATCACAAATCATATACCTGTAACAGGGATGCAGTGATGATAGCACCGGTGACAATCAGTGGGCTGTGAGGCGTTCCTGGAAGATAGAGGAGGTAAAGGGAACAAACAGGCCCATGTGGAACTCATTCTGCGATCTTGGTTCTAGATGATACAGATTCTGAAATCAGTGGCCAAAAGTGCAAATAATGTGGCTTTAGACCACAATGCAAATTGCAGAAATTGGCTTTGTAAAAAATAACTGGTTATTAGTAATAGACAAAATGATGCTTCATAAACCATTTGCTGCATTTTTTGATCTCACTGTTCCAATAAAGGACTTAAAGCATGCCCCAAAGCAAACCAAGAGCACCATCTAGTGGGCTCAAAAAATACAGCAAATGGTTCAGAAGTGTCATTTTGTCTGTCACTGCCAATTATCGAGAAGGGCAAAAAGAGCCTGGATCCCTTCCCAGGAAACAGACGCTAAAAAAGTGGCACAAAACCTAAGCGAAATGAGTATCAAAGGACAGTAATTCAATATTTATAGTGCTAATTCCAGGTTTCCAGGTTTGACCAGGAATAGGGCCAAATCCCTCTCCCCTCAGAGACATCTTACCCTGTTTGGTGAGGGTGAAAGGTGAGTCATACTTTGAGAACTCCTCCACGCCCACGTATCTGTGTACATAGTCCACTCCGAGCTGGTCCACCGCCATGCTGTAAACGAAGGGCCAGGAGAGCGCTTCCAGGAGGAAGGGTTCCGTACAGTCTCCAAGCGACAACCTGCCATCACAAGGGAACAGGGGCCAAAGAGCATCTCATTTCTGGACCCGGGCTCCTCTGCAGGAGAGGTAGGAACAGGCTGGTTGTTACTTGGTAACGGAGCACAGCTGGTGATGAACTTGGCTTTGAAGGCCTGACATAAATCAAACAGCATTCTTTTCAGCTCTCGAAACCCTGCATTTTCTTTCATCTCAGTAGGAATGGCCCGGTGCTTTATGGGTTATCACACCCCTGGCTGCAGACAGGTTGGAGCTTATAAAACAAAGGCACCTAACAGCCAACAGAGCACTTATGATCCATAAAAAAACACAACTCACTTGCTATTTGCCAGTTTGGCTGTTTTCACTAAAAAATAATTGAGGTTGTTTTTTCGGTGATTTAGTTTAATGGTTTGCACCCTTTAATGTTTTTTGTATCAAGTCTATCTACTTCTCTGTTGCCATTTCTACTATATTTGTCTGGTCCTTTGCCTCTCTGTTTGATTATTTATCCATGACCCTGCATAGGAAAAGTAGGTATAGAAAAATGGATGGATGGATGGATGGATGGATGGATGGTAGTTTTCCCTCTGTGTCTGAGCATGTCCAGCAGATGGCAATATGGCCAGAGTGATAAGGTCTCTGACTTAAGCCATTACTTACATCACTGGCACTCTTTTCAGAGGATGCTACCCTTAAATGCCCCCCCCCACACACATAGATTAAGGTGTCTTTATAAGCAGGGGCCAACATCCTATCTGTGTGCTGTAAATTGATGTGTAAAGTCCATAAACAAAACAGATCATTAAGCATCTTCCATAATCCTGAAACACTTGGAGGGATGGAGAAAGAGAGAGAGAGAGAGAGAGAGAGAGAGAGAGAGAGAGAAAGCTAGCTGGCTGTTGCTAGGTTACCCTTCTGTGGGCATGAAAAAAGCAAGGTGTCAATGTGGACTCATTGGTTTGAATTTTGGTATATTTATTGCATTTATTTCTAATATAATTAACATAATATATTATTTATATAATGTATAATAATAACTAAATAACTATAATTACAGAGGTGGAAAGTTCAGGCTCAGCAAATACAAATCCAGACCAAGATTTTGCTTCAACCAGCCAGTTGAGCATAAAGAGTCACAGGCACAGTACCCAGCTAGTACCCAACTAGTTTGCTGAAACAAAATCTTGGTCTGGATTTGTATTTTAGGAATATGAACTTTCCACCTCAGTACAATTGTTTTTCGGGTAGGGAAGGTGACTGATGCTTATCCTCCGATACTTTGGTTTAGTGGAGTACCTTTGCCCATCCACCGTGCAAATAGAAACTCCCCATTTCCAGCTGGCTTCATTCCCTGGTCCTTGCTACAAAATATGAAAAGGAAATTATTGAAATTTGATCGCCATCCTTTGCCTTTGATTTTATATAAAGGTTGAAACATTGTACTGGCCATCTCTTTTATAGCATGCAGGGGATTTAAGAATTCAGACACTTTACAAACAGCGAACCTTGACAGGGTCGAGCTGTTTGGTCTTCAAGAAAAGTTTCTGCGTCTCTTCAGTGAACGTGGGAAAGTCCGGGATGATGAAGCGGCCTTGCAGGGCTTTCACGATGAAAGACACGAAGCCTGTGGTACTCCTGCCATGACAGACAAATTCCACGTTACATACAATCTTATATCCAACATCATATCCAATGTCAACAGCGAAGTGCACACAGTACACTCTCTGAATACTAAATTAAACAGGATAACATATTTTATGTATTGGGTACCACTTTACAATAAGGCTCCCTTTTGCCACTTGTAAATGGTAGTAACTGTGTTATAACTTGTTTAAAATTGTCTATTAATAATTTACAAAGTGTTACAACCTATTAATAACCAGATTATAAACCATTCCTAAACTTTTCATATGGGTAGCCTTATTGTAAAGTGGCACCATTTACAGTGCACTCTTTTGACAGATAAATGCCCCTGTATAGTGTCTTGGGGGGGGGGGGTCTCCGGACCTGTGAAAGGCATCCCTGTTAACTGTCCCATCTGCCGCCTGGAGCTTCGTCATCAGTAGGTGGCAATCTTTAATCCTGGAGTCAGTTTTCCGAATCCCGGATCTCCAGATTGCCTATTTGGAGTGCATGGCCACAATTATCATAGCACTTAATCAATAACATTTCCCAAACTACGATGACCAGCATGTCTTCGGGTCCTAGTCTAGTAGGATTCTGGTACAATTATGTCTGAATTTGGAAACAATGAAGTTCCTGACTTGGAGGCCACACAAAGGTGAAAAGTCATTAGAAGGTAGCCAGACAGCAATGATATGTATTATTTATAACCATACTTAATAGTCAGCACAGCTATGCATTAGGAAGCACGCCTCCCTCACACCTTTGGGGTTGGGGTTTGAATCCTGCCATGTCTCTTTGTGAAGTTTGCATGTGTTTCCTCCCAGTCTAAAGACCTACAGTTAGCCTAACAGAGACCTCGTAGCATGGTAGCGCTGTGACAGCCTGGTGCCCCAACAGGGTGTTACCTGTCTTACTCCCCACCTGGGACAGGGCCCAGGCTCAAAACTGTGAAGAGACAATGTGCAGATTACCTCAAAAAATCTGCTTGTGTTGACTCTTCCCTCAGAAGCAAAACTTTCAAACAGAACATCAGCAGTCCTGGTGGAACAGAGACACTTGTTTTAACTGCACGAGATTGATTTAACAGGGCATAGAATGCCCCCACCCACCCTCAGACAAGGACATGTACCCCTTCCTCTTTGCCTGCTGGGGGTCCAATCTGTTAAAACTGTGCCAGAATGGGGTAGGGTTCCCCGCCTGCTCTCGCTGGGGTCCCATTTTTCCTGGCCTCCCATTGGTCACCATCGGAGACCCTACAGGCACCGGCATAACGAGAAATACAAGTAAAGTGATGTGAGATCACAGTGATGTTTTTTGATATTGTTTACAGCACCAGTTGGAGTTTTTATGGCAGAAGGCAGGATTTACTCTATCACGGTGTCCCTGTAGCGTCACTCAGAGTTTTCTGAATGATGAATTTGATGGTATTCTTACCAATGTCACAGCGTCCACGTTTACCTGTTGATCCAGGGGTCACAAACTTAATAGGCTTCTGTGGCTGGACAGCATTCCGTGACTTTAGACTTGAATTCATAGTTGGGGCTGTCTCCTAAGGGCATAAACACAAAATCGACTGTACTGTAGGCATCAATCAGACTTGACTGATCAGTCTTGAAATACAGCAGGAAAGCAGAACAAAAGCCGCTTCAACAGGTCCGCCGCCATGAACTGATGTTTGCTTTAAACCACTTCATCAAATTAGTTAAATTTACATGACAGCAATCTGTTGTTGATGCAGAGCCAAGGTTATCTTTTGATGTCACAATAATCGCAGGTAATGTAGACAGCTGAAGCATTTAATTACTACCTTAACGAGGCACCGGGGGACAAAACATATCCAAGAACTCTAGAAACCGCTCCAAGTCCACAAGATATTATACTTTACTTGATGTTTATGGGTATGTTTTTGAAACTCTGCTCTTGTACGTGGATATACCTCTGGAGAAATCTCTCATGCAAACTCCTGGACTACGCAGGATTATAACCTAAACGTCTTTCATCCTTTTGGCGGCGTCATGACCGCCGTGCACCTGCATGCTGTCCATCTGTATGTTTCTGCCAGCACCCTTCAATCTCAGGGGGCGTCCTGAATTCCCGGGGGAGTGAAGCAGGAGGGCATGTTAGTGGCGACTCAGAAAGCCGGGGGTGTGCATGTTCATCCATGATCCTTTTCTTTTTTTCCAGGTGTTGGTTAGTGTTACCTCTTGTTTAAGTATGTCAAGGGAGGTAAAGAGATCAAAGCTATGAATTCCAGCACCTACTCCTTTGTGTGTGTGTGTGTGTGTGTGTGTGCATTAACCACATTGTGGGGATCAAATACTTTTTTACCATATGGGGACATTTTTTCAGTCAGCACAATATAAATCTCAATTTTATAAAAATCTGTGAATGCAATAAAAAACTGAAAGAGCCAAGAGTCTTGTATTTTGTTTGGTTACTTATGGTTAAGGTTATCATAGTAAGGATTAGGGTTAAGCCCATAGAAATGGAGAGTCCCTACAAAGATATAGATACGTAATCTGTGTGTGTGTGTGTGTGTGTCTGTGTCTGTGTCTGTGTCTGCGCGCGCATGTGTGGATTATGCTTATACTGCATTGTGGGGACCAAATGTTCCCTACAAAGTAATAAAAACCTGTTATTTTGACATTGTGATTTTTCAGGTCCCCACAAAGATCTGTGAATTCAGTTAAAAAACTAAAAATGCCAAACGTCTAGTTTGGTTAGCTTGATCACTACTGGTTAGGGTTGGGTAGAGGTTAACGTCGACATCATGAATGGAGAGTGCCCACAAAGACATTAATTACAAACCTGTGTGTGTGTGTGTGTGCACTGCACGTGTGTGTGTGCGTGTGTGTGTGCGTGTGCGTGTGTGTGTATGTGTGTGCGTGTGTGTGCACGTCCGTTTTGGACAGGACCATACCTGTACCAGGCTTTCAGGACTCTGCGTCTGGGGGAAATTCCTATCCTGATGTGGCTCATTCACAGACCCATTTTCTGAGGGAAAAAAACAGAAAACTATTATGCCAACAAAGAAAACTTTTGAAATATCCTAAGAAAACACAAGATTTGATCCTTTCCTTAAAATGATCGTTTTATTGTCTCGACTTTTTCCTAATTTTGTGTAATTCTTATTTTAAAATCATTTTAAGCCTTGAAAAAATGCTACAAAAATCCTTAACCATAAAAATGCAAACATTCCTTCCAAAGCAAGCTTAGGAAAGCATTAAAATTGTTTTTATTTTTAACTTTGGCTTGTTGGGATTGAGCAGTGCATACTTTCGGAGTACCTATTAAGTCACCGCAGAAACAAAATCAGAAAGAATGCAACTGTACGGTTTCAGCAATTGTCTGACTCTCTCTGAAATGGTACTAAGGTTTGTGGTTATAAGAATTGCTGCACACTCAGAAGTAGCAAGTTTGAATAAAAAACAAACAAAAAACACACAAACTAGTATAATAACGGGTGTGAAGGAGATGTCTGCTTACTTTGCAGAACTGTCCAGCAAACTGATTCGTTTTTTGTTACCTGGGAAACTACTTTAGATAAAATCATTCGAGGTAAAACAATGCATATGGTATTTCCAATAAAAGTCACCTGAGAAGCAGAATGCTACCAGAGCTTTGTAATTAAAAAGAAGGTTATTATCTGGAATCCCGGAGGTTCACGCGTGCACATCTGAACAGCCAGCAGGTTGGAAATGTCACGTCAGTAACTGTGTGCAGTTTCATCTGGTCTTGATTTGGGACTCGAATACACCCGCCTTTCATTCAGTTTTACACCCCTAAAATTGGACCACACGCATCATTTAATTATTTACTTAGAATCAGGATCACCAGTGCCCTCTCTACTCTACCTGCTGTTGGAGGAATTAAATATTTTTACAGTGTAGGCCTATAATTTGCTAAAACAGCAAGACTTAACGAAAAGAGAAAAGCAAGTAGCAAGCCGGGGTCACAGTGACCCACATCGTGTACCTGTTGAATCATCTTCGGTGTTGGGCTCCAGTAATTTATTTCCATCCAAGCCTCCGTATCGCTTTCTCCATTTGCGGCGGAGTGATGGAGTTCTCTGGAAACTGGCCAAAGAAATTCAAAGCTCATTTTCTGTCTTTCTTCTTTTGAAAAAGATATATTTCAAAAGCTTTACACTCTTGTTTTCCTGCTATGTATGCTACTAATAAATAATGAATAACAATCAAACCTTTGTTTCATGTCTATTTTGCCACGAACACCTGACATTTAACCAGGTTGGGTTTAAACTGCTCATGCAGTTCTGTTTAACAAAAACATATTAATATTCAAAACAAGTACTGGGATAAATTAAATCGTGAGCTTACCAGAGATATGAATTTTCTTCAGCATGATCCTGATGTGGGATGTTCTCCATTGGCAGATAAGCGCTTTCCCGTGTGTGAGTGAGCCAGTCCAACTGTCACACAAACATACAAACCGCTCCTTGTTCTTTCATCTGCTGCCTGTTTCTGTATGTACTTTTTCCAACCGTTTTAAAAGCAGACTTTCTCCCATCCCACGTACATTTGCATACATAAAACTCTCTTCTGGATCCAGCTGTAGTCTTGCTTCAGTTCCGGTGTGCCTGGTAGCTTTGCCTGGCGTCTGCTCTGTGAGTTGGGAGGGAAAGAAAAGGCGGTCCGTCTTTATTACAGGTCTACAACACTGAAGCAGCCAGCTGTGGATTTACATATTTACACAGCCTGACTGCAGTCTTACCATACTGCCCTTTATCGGACACTTCCAAGGGGTGAAATGCAATTTCATGTTATTGTGTAAGCCTGGTAAAAACCATTAAGTATAGCACAGGTTGCAGTACGATTTAGATTGTCGTGACTGTTAAATTGCGATTACTTTTGCTGCTACTAGCGTACCATTCAGCACCGATCCTAACAATTATCAACATTATAAACGTTCTAATAATAATCAGATAATTGTTTAAATGATAAGATGATTAGTCTTTTTGTTCTTGAACAGTGGGTTTAAAACTTTTTCACATATCGTAGCATCACGACTCATTATTAAATGCACTATACTGTGCTTCAAAAATACTTATCGTCTTTCTGTCTTTCTACCTTATAGCCACTAGGTGTCAATATAGTTTCTCTCATTTCATTTGATACATCTTTCATTAGTTACTTTAACAACGACTCATTGAGCTATTCCTGTTTTCGAAAAATTGTACAGGTTTATTATACATAAGAAGTCCTGCTTATTTCATGTTTTTCTTCTTGCTTTCTAGGGGCATTCCTCTGCTAATTTTCAGAGAATAAACCAGTAAGCTAATCTTATAATAGGCTGAATGATTCTGCCCTCGCATTACTGCCAATAAATCGTCTACAACGTTTTGTTTTAGACGCGGTGTTAGGTTTCTGTGCTGCTGTGAATAGGCTAGCATTACTCCATCATGTCAATGATGTACACACTTAAATTACTAATCACTTTATAATATCTGTTACAAGCAGAACTAGAATATTGCGCGTTGCCTCTTTCATTTTGGTAAATTTAGACTCAAAATGTGCATCATGTATTCGGTTATCTAGGCAATACTGTCGTTCACGCACAGACACGATTATTTGGTATGGAAATCTTGGAAATAGCAAATTACTGACATTGCACTAGATAGATAGATACAGCAGATATAGGCCTACGCAGGATTGCATAATCGTAGACATGGCCCCTAAAAGGCCACCTTGTAGTAGCTTTTGAAAGCGACATTAAACACCTAGAAGAAATGGGTGTTAACATGCCTTAACCAGCGGGTTGCAGTTATCTTTATTAGCCTATTTTAATGAAGGATAGCCTCGGGACCTCTGCGGACGGTAACTGAATTAATGACAGGTCTTGTGGCCAAAGGAGAGAGTTTGATATTGGAGGGCACAACTTCATAATGTATATACAAAGGTCAGTTTATTGGGGGAGGACGAATGAACCCCCCTAGCTGTTCCTACGCCACTGGATCCATCGCATGCTGCACTGCCGATCATAAGCGCAGCAAGTGTGGTACGTCACACATTTACAGTGACATTCCGCGTGATGAGGTCCTCTGACTCGTAGATGAGAGAGAACATGTGCACAAGCAGGAAGATACAACCGACTCCATGTATCTTGCAAGATGAGAAAAGGAAGAGAACGTTGCTCCGACAAGCCTTTTTTGGATGCGAGTCACACCGTAACTATGGCCCTCAGCGCCTTGCTCCTTCAGATTTAGCGTTGAGTGTTACAAGGATATTTTTAAGTCCAAGAGCTACATCGCATTACGAAAGCTGCTTCAGACCTCTCTAGAAGATTTGGCTGTCCTGCAAAGACATGGCGACCCTGCACAATCTGACGCCGAGTCTGGAAAGTGTACAATAGAGTGAAATCCAGAAACCACTTGGTATAAACATCACATTGTAATTTAGTCTCAAATGAACCCCACTTGACATTTATCCAAGTCAACATATAGAGTACTGGCATAATTTTCATTGACAATTTATTCTCGAGTATTTTAAAAGTCATGCTTCTGGCAAGATTCCGTATAATAAGCTTATCTTCTGTAATTAGGCGCTAATCTTATGTAAAGGTTTTTGTATGTGCACTGTATCTATGCACCTTCATCCACCACGAACACAGGCTTATGAATTTTGGACAATATTCTTGACATGCAACCTGTAGAATAAGGGAACATGTACTACTTTGGAGGGAAAAAATAGAAAGGAACCGTGAATCCAAGAAACAATCACACAACTTCTCACACAGCGAAGGGGAAGGCAACACCGATGCTGTTTTAAGCGCTGCAGAGATTCAGGTATTACTATGGATGTCAGAAGAACGTCGTTCTTTTTTTCCTCCGCTGACCGGAATAATGATGTTTGTTCTGTTTCGTGGAAAATGCTTCTAGAGTCGCACAATCAGCCGGCGCACCCTCGGTCTCTCCGTTCCCCCGTCACTTGAAGTAGGTCGCCGGGCGCTATGGGGGATTTGTGCATGTAGGGAGGGGGTCTCCGTGCTCTGCCTGAGTGCGGTAGACAAGCCCGTCGGCTGGAATCTCCATCGCTGTCACATCGCATTCACCACCAAAGAGCAGTATGGGCTGCGACAGACGATTGTCCGAGTCGTCCTTTTTTCTACATCCTTTCATTCTGCAGAACGGAATCCAACGTGGTTTCAGTCGTTACAACCCTGAGGTTTAGACATGCCGCATTAAGCAAATTTTAAATAAAACTTCGGTGTAATTCTTGTGAAAAATTTCCAGTCTGAACCATCCAAGTTAACATTTGAAATCTTTAGTTTCTTCGTTTACTCGCCTCTTCATAATAACGACACGACCGTTATCACTGGTGAGGTAGTGAATGGATTGGATAGCATGTAAATCAGCCAAGATACGAAATAACCACAATTCATTTGAATCGTTTTCCTTATTATGTTGACTTGTCCAGCGTCACTCCACCAACAAGATTACAAGGACAACGGTGCCCGGCCTGCATACTGAAGATGTATTTATATTAATTGTTAATGGTAAATCTTTGTTACTGCACAATAACAAATCACCTCAGTGATTTAGAACAGTGTGCCTGTGTTTGAAAGGTCACCAGATCAAATCCCATGATCGGAGGAGTGATTTTACCATTGGGCCACTGAGCAAGGTCTTTAACCCCTGGTTCTTCTAGGAAGTGGCTGCCCCTGCTTTCTGAAAAGTACATCGCTTTGGATAAAGCATCTGCGAAATACATAAATGTGAGCCTGTTTTTCTTAGCCATTCCTTAGTTCAGCGCAGAGTCGCAGTCAGTAGCTTCTGTTCACATTTCCAATAGTGCACCCATGTGACAAAATATTCGCACTGCCTGTTCGCAGTGCCTATTCGCAGTGCCTATTTGCAGTGCCACACTTCCAAATAAGGAGGGTCTCCTCGGGAAATATTTAATCAAATAAGTCACACTTTGAAGACCACACATTCAATGAAAGCTGATCAAAAACACATGAATTTAAACCTGCATGGTTATATTGCAGCAATGTTTTTTCTAACGTCATTTCTAGTTGGTAAAGCTCCTTCCTTGGTTAGTTGTATTTTAATACGTTATTTGTTAAGACATAATTGACAATCCTTCTAGCCCAAGGTGATGATGAATTTTTGAAAATAATGTTCACAACAATATAATTTATCAGCTAACCAAAGTAGTTTTCAATGACAGTCTGGATTGGTGCCAAAGTAGCGCACATTTCTGCAAACTCAAAGACTTTTTAATGAGTTAATATGTTAAAATGTTACCTGGTGAAGTGTTTTTAGTAGCAGAAGTTGCACTGTATAAACCTCAGGACATTCTGTGCAGTGAGGTTTAGTACTTCAGTGTGGGATTGTAACAAAGAGTGCTTTTGCAGTGTTTTCTGTATAAATACATTTATTTTTAAGTTTAGCTCCTGATTTTGAAGGTATGCTGGGTGACACTGGACCAGAGAGAGCAAGCTACTGGCACTGTCTGAGGTAGGGAAGGGAATATGGGTACCTTAACATTTTGATTTGGTGCGGTACACAATGGAGAAATACACAGTTCTGACCTCAACACCAAAATTCCTGGAGGAAAGCCATGCGATGCCAGAACATACAGCCCACACAGACAGGCCGGAGGCGAAACACTGTCTTGTGCAGAAGTAATTTATTGACTTATCAGAAATACCTCTCTACAATATACCCTGGAATGCATTCTAGTGCACAAAAAATAGTCTAAGGAGGATGCAAAATTCAGCCATGTTTATGAAGTAAAAATATGATTTTAACAGCTATACTGAGATGCAATAAAAGTTATCCAGGGTGATAGGCCTGTAAGTAAAATCAAATAGCAAGTGCAGAATGTGCTTAATACGCGTAGCAGACCGGCTATTAGTGAAGAGCCAATACTTATTACTGCAGCAATGCCGGTCACGAAATGAAAAGCAGTCCTTCAGTTGTACCCTTAAAAAGATTCTTAGATTGCTTCAATAAAAACAGCCAATTGTATTAATGGATTTTGTGTATAATTGTAAGCTCTATTAGTAATTTTGAATGTAAGTGGCTGGTTTGAAATGATAACGACAATAATAATGCAACCGAAGTTCTGGAATGTATTTACCAGCCTTGAAACAGATTACCCTTTTATCTATTTTCTTGCACTTTGTACCAATAATCAGTCGTCTATCTACAAAATCACCTCGTGGAAAGCCAGGTTCTTTCATTGTTTATGGACAATAATACTCAGCAACAGGTGTTGATTATAGGAGTTATTACCCTGGTGGTAGAAGTTTAACAGTCTTCCTTTTGCATAAGATTCATTCACTGCTTAGTGTTGCTCTGTATGGCAATAAATACCAAAATAATCTCTTTTGCGCTTATTATCAATAAACATTTATCAACCGAAAAAATAATTAGTTCGTGTTCAACTTGTCAATTTTTTGTAATCATACTGCGTTTTTGTATGTAAAATTTTATACACTCGTGGGAGCGTGACTGTTAGTAGCCTATATAGGCGAACTGAGACCGTAAAGGTCATTTGCTATGACAGTTTCTGACCACTTTCTCGCTACAAGGTGATGGTTCGTAAGATTTTAAAGTTTGGAAAGTGCGGCAAGTACGTTGATTTCGATATGATTTACTGCAGCGTACAAGCATATTTCAGCAGAAATGCTATAAAACGCAAAGACGGCCTGTTTCAGTTTCCCGACCTGGTGAAGTTTTCCATAATTATAAAAACAATTTTCAGATAAAATCCCGAACTGCGTTGTAATTCTGCAGACTTGTTAAGGAGACATTCTCTACGGTGCGTATTGCATTTGTGTAACGACATTTTATTTCCCTCAGATTTTCTTGATCGGTTCCGGTAATCAAAACAACACGCTAAATTACCTGTTTTAAGAATGTTTTGATTTTTTCTTTGTCTTAATAGCATATGTAACATGTAAAATATATTTCACGTTTCGCATAATGCTTATGTGATGATCTAACCAACATTGCTTTTTGCTTACGAGCAGTGATTGGCTCATGCTTCAGTTTACTCGAGCCTAATTGGGTGTCTAATCAACATCCAGATGAAGTCAAATATAAAAACCAACCGTCAGTCAAGCTTCGCCAAATCGGGCTGTGTGGGATAATGTGATGTTGGTAATATATTTCATGAAATGCGTTTAATAACGTCTAAGTATAAACATGGTTTGCTGAGTCAAATTTGATAAGGTTAACCATACCCCTACGAAACAATTTGATTGGCAAAGTGAAACTCACTGAAAATACAGACACTAAATCAGCGACAGTCGGTTGAATCAATGAAGGTGTAAAAAATAAGTACACGGAATCCTCTTTCCCAGGTCAATCCCCGAGAAGAGTAAGTAGAAATGTAAGTGTCTTAGATGGAGGATAATGTCTAAATGATGAAAAGTGATTTTTCCAATTAAAGCGATCCTGCAGAGAAAGGGCATGGGGGAAAAAACCGAATAGGGCAATGTTTAGTTTAGGGTGGCCGGTTAGGATCTCAAATAATGCAGAAACATCTCGCGTTTTGCTCTCCATCGAAATAGACCCGAGGCTCTTCGGTGCGTGGAGTATGTGGGAGGATTTCATTTATTTATTTCTGCGAGCCCGTAAGATCCGCTCAGTGTCGCTGCTGCGGCTCTGCGCTTCAGTTCAACTATCAGCTCACCGGGGAGCGGAGACAGCAGGGCGCACATTTATAATCCGGTATAATACACTTAAAAGCTTGCCGTTTCAACATTGGCTCGAGAAATATACCGGGAGGAGTAAAACTGCGTTTTTTTTACCGCGTGTCAGCTGGAAAGCTTCACCAAATGGCCTGATCTTCTGTGGAGAGAAAAGGAAAAGCTTTCGATAGAAATTAAGCTTCTCGGCACATGATTCGCTCGAATTTTCACTCGATCGCTTAATGCTGGGTGCGTACAACTGGAGCCCCGGTATGGACTCGAGTATAAGAGCTGATGTCAAGGGTGGATTTCAATAGAAACGCTTAATTTTTTATTTTGAAATACAAGAATTACTGAACTTCTAAACGTTGCCTAAACGTTTTGGACACTGGAAGGTTTATTTGAAAGTCATCAGAAATGGGGTGAGTAACGAGAACAACCTGAGGCACTTGTTCGCATATCCTCGAAGTATGAGAAGCTGTTTTAAAATCGATCCGACGTTTTATTTTGCACTGTTTGGCTAGGCATTTATGACAAGTTGCAATGAAGGAAAACTACGCATTATGAATGTGTGCTTCCTTTGCGCAATTAATGCAACTGTGGGATTTAATGAAATCAACACAGCGGACTGAACCCTGTCGATTTACTTGGCATGACCGATTAATCGATACATTTTCCAAAATCTATACAAAAATAATGGTATGTAAAGTTGGCG
Organism: Gnathonemus echidnorhynchus; assembly: GCA_026776725.1. Classification (NCBI taxonomy): domain Eukaryota; kingdom Metazoa; phylum Chordata; class Actinopteri; order Osteoglossiformes; family Mormyridae; genus Gnathonemus; species Gnathonemus echidnorhynchus. Next base: position 7,294,087 of record JAODJU010000007.1, read on the forward strand.
ATCAGCTTGTAGGCTTCTTTGTATTGGATTTAGTTCGTCTGAAGTGTAACACAGAGCTCTCCCAGCCTTGTGGAGAGCGCCTCCGGGCTCCTGGCTCCTGGCGGCCTGGCTCCGATCTCCCAGTCTGTGCGTCTTTGCCCGTGACCGAAGCTATTGGCCAAACGGCGATCTTATTACAGGACAAACACTCATGAGGCGATTTTCTCTGTTGCACAGTACTCTCTTTGTCGTCTGCAGACTTAATTAGGTGAAATGCGCCTATGGAACTTGCTCATCTTGTGTTTTTTTTTTTTTTTGGGGGGGGGGGGTTAAGTCCAGACTATATGATGCTTAAATAGCTATGTCGAGGGTAGCGAGCTTTTTATACAGGCTACTTTTAGGAAAATGTGTAACCACAGAGCACACTTGTAATAGACACTGATTACAATTCAGGACCCGGGCTTTGAATTTGAGTGTCGTTATATTCGTAAGCCTAGCGCGTAAGTTTATAATATATACACACTTATGGCGATTAAATCGGAAAGAAAATCTTCAACATTGACACAACCTTGTGAGGTTAAGATGTTTCATTACCTTTCCGAACATGCGTGTAAGTGGATAAATCATCGGACATTTAGAAACGGGTGACGTTTCAGTTTAATTTGTAGAGAACAGGTGCACTAATAATGACAATATTGACTTTAGAATATGAGTTTGCAAATGACTGATAAATATTTCATCTCTGCATTTATGGCGGGTGCGAATGCATTGTCCTTATTAGACCGCAGCTGGGAACCATCCTGATTTAAACAAAATGTCACAAGCGGCAGATGTTAACCCTGCCGATCCGGACTGGTCTTTCTGCGAGCGGGCGGCTGTCCTACGAAACAGGAGTGTTCGCCTGGCGGGGAGAGTCCTCCCAGTGTCGCTGGGAGGGGTAGGCTGCATTTGGACAGCATCCAGTTGGTTTCTGACATGACCAAGGAATAGCAGTTTACAGTCTTCCTCATAGACTTCACCAAGTGGTTGATTATTTACATGAAATGCCTTTAAACGTTCTGGTCAAAGGATTCTGTATATAGTGCCAGTTTGTGTCCAGAAAATGTCAACACATGCGTCACTAAAAGAGCTGCTGTTCAGATCCTTTTCCTTTAGTATTTATAGGTTTTGTGTAGTTTGCATGTGCCCCCGGCACAGTGATGTGTGAGACCACAATACATATTTTACAAGTAATTCTATTTCACTTAAAGTGATACGGCCGATAAGTTCCATGCGGTTTGTTACTGATTTTTAAAGAAATAGTATTAGGCCTGTTCATTAGAGGGAAGCTGCGGCGTACTGATATCATCTACAATGCACTTATTCGCGACAAAATATTCACCGAGTAACTCGCCGAACCGGTAACTGGCCCGACCAGTTTGTAGTTACTCAAAGATGCATTGTTCAACACGGTGTGTGCGAAGGTGTGTGATTAAACCACAGTCAGGACTGCAGGAGGTGTGGGACATCTGACAGCCTCGTTTCTTTTTTGGCGTTCTTTCCAGGAAGAATGTAGGAAACTCTTAAGAAACCTGGGGCACCAACATGTTTTTGACACATTGCAGTGTTTATACAGAATTGAATGAGATCATACTAGAAGTTACTGATGGTCAACAAAGCCACATTTTAATGGATGTGGCAGACAGGTGTACTATCGAATCATTAAAGACATACAACTTCCTCTTAGTTCTTTTTATTTTAAATGCTGCTGGTAAAATCCTTAATTAAATGTATGGCACTCACCAAAGCACTTGTAAAATGTTTTTTTTTCCTTCCTGTAATGTAGTTTGGTTGTTTGGAGATGTATTAATTTTGTAAATTACCTGAGAAATGTTCTTTTTACAGCAAATTATTGATCCCTGTCTGTGGAGATGGGTATATGAAAAGGCACTTTCTGTTGTTGTGGTCCACCTGTTGGTCAATGATTCATTTCTCATATGAATGTTACTCTACTCCAGTCTTCCCAGTAACTGTAGTTATTTTAGCTCTGGGGTAGTACTTTAAGTCAGGCATGTACCCCCCCCCCCCCACGCCAGTTGCTTGAAGGCAGTTGTAGGTCAGGTTGGACAGGGAGTAGGTCTGAATGAAATGCTTTTTAAAGTCAACTGTATGAAGGTGGATGGCATTGTTTAGGTTGAATTTAGTATGGACTGCAGACTACATCTGAATGGGCGACCGTGGGGGGGATATGTCCCCTTGTCCGTTTGCTTTTGCCAAAACCAGAAAGCCAGATATTACCTTCTGCTTCTTCATTTTTCTCTAAATTGTCAAACATGCTGGCATCATGCCTTTTTGGATTTAGAGATTTGGCTCATTCTGCTGATAACATGACATTAAATATACAGTCTAAAAATACAGCGGATTGGTAGATTTCACTTGCTGAGTAACCAGTATCATTTGCCTCGCATAATAATCCCTTTTCTGTTTTTCAATATAATATGGATATAATTCCAGTTTTTATTAAGTTGTGACTGTTTGCCATCAAGTACTCATCTGTAATTTTTTTTCGTGATTGTTCTCTTAATGAAGTTACCTGGGCAGGCTGATGTCCCCCGCTCTGTCAGTTTAGTTTTTGACAACCCCCCCCAGCAATATCTCTGGGTCGTGGGCAAGTTATTACAGATGGATAAATGAGACCGATGAGCTGGTGCGGATTGGAGGACCTCAGGCCAGATGGTGCGGACAACGGCCATCTGCTCTGAGCTTTTGGTGACTTGGGAAGCTTCGAGGAGTCAGATCAGCCATAGGTTAGATTTGCTCTGCCCTCTCTGGTCCTAGTGGAGTTGGGCTAAGGAATGCCACCATTCTAATAATACCTTAAAGGAACTGTACTGTAAAAGGTTATAGGTTAATCCAGGTGATTTATTTTGTATTTAAATACAGTCATATTTCATGCTCAGTGAATATAGAAACAATATTCTTAATCTCTAAAAAAATAAGAAAAGACAACTGATTCATCTATAGAGCATTTGGTAAATGTTGCTTGTTCCATTTAAGGATCCGTTGCATGCAATCCAGGAAATCTTATTTGTTGAACTTAACTCTACTGTATATTCCTGGATATTTACATACAAAGAGTAGTGTAATTTGCTTTTTTTTTTTTTTTTTTTTTTTTGGAACTACATGATCCAAAAGTGGTTGACGAAGAATCATACTTTCAGAAGCACAAATCGGGCTTCAGGAAACGAGAGGAGTAGATAAGAGAACTTGTTTCAGTGGGAAGCCTCTTAAATGCAGGACACTCCGTATGTGCAGTGTTATTGCGAGTATCGTTGATGGAATCTTCATCACATAAAGTTGGAATTCTGATTTCTGTTCTGAACATCATGAACATCATTTGATCTTTCAGTCCAGTTAATCTCATATCCCTGAACTGCACCCCCCCTCCCCATCTGCTGAAGTCTCTGCATTCCTGTCATACTTATACCTGTGAGCTTTTGTGTTTCTTTTGTATTCTTCTTTTAACTCTTTTAGCTATTCACAGAGGACCTGGGCGATACTGACTCCCCCAAAGCCCATCGCCATGGCTCATTCCTCCAGTTTGACATTCGCTACAGATTTATTGTTGCATATTTTTGCACAGGATTTTGGGTGCAGCAGTTGTCAGAATTATTCAAGCCTGGCTGTGGTGTGACATCAGATTCAGTTTGGCTTTTTAGTTGTTTTTTTTGTCAGATTGACAAAGTTCTGTTCATCTGTGAATGAAGCAAGCTTTTTTTTTTTTTTTGATCTTCCGTTATAGTGGTATTGTATTTTTATTGTGCTCTAGTTTTTCAGTTTAATATTATTGTTTTCTTATTAAAAAGGGGAAATGGATCCATTTTCCTTTTTTCTGCAAAGATTGTTCCAGATGTAATGGCACATAATGTTTTCACTGCGGTGAAAATTGTACCACAGCCTCTCTGGAATCCGCTGCTGGATGTGTCTCCCGTTTTCCGTCACCTTGCCGTTAAACCTGGGAGACGCAGTCAGTCGATTTGTGTTATTCACAGCTGTGAAAATGTTTGGGCCCCTTGGAGAATCGGGTCTCATGCCCCTTGTACCCCTGACCAAGGCCCTGGAGATGGGGCACTCGCAGGCCAGACTGGCGTGCTTTGTGACGTGGCCAGATTAGTGGAGGAAGCAAAGGGTGTTCTGAGTGCCCTAAACGCTGGCATGACGTCTAATGTGGCTTGTCCGTCAATCAGGTTGGGTCGCCCTCCTGCATTTTTCTGTGTGGTCTACGCTTGAGTGGTCAGACTAGTTGAGTCGGTCAGTTTAGTGCCTGCCAGTTCCATCACATTCCTGTCAACATTGTTGTGGAGGAATTTGGAGAATCCTCCGGACATCACAGTGCCTGGAGGACACTGGAGCCAATCCACCTTTTTTCTTTTTTTCGAGAGTTGCCGGATCAGAATAACGAGGCCTTGTCAGATGGACAGCTAGTGTGAAGGAATGCCATTGAGGTTATGCATGCAGGCAGGTGTTTGGACGGCCGAACGTTTAGCCCAGGCCGAGGCCGCTGGGTCCTCGTGCTGGTCCTGAGCAGTAGGGTGTGAAAAGGGCACTGTATTGTTTGAAGGATTAATGGCTCTTTGCACTCAATCCCTGCTGTCAGGTCTGTGTGTCCGTCATTTGTGGTTTGTTTGGATTTGTTAATATTGGCACCCATGGTTAGTGCAGCTGCCTTACACCTCTGCGGTCCAGGGTTCGAGCTTCCGCCATGGCTCCATGCGCATGGAGACTGCATATTCTCTCCATGTCGTCGTGGGGTTTCCTTCAGCTACTCCCATCCCCACAGTCGAAAAACATGCAAAGGTGGATTGCAGTTACCAAATTACCCAGAGATATATGGCGTGTGATGTGATGACTTGTGCCCTGCGATGGGTTTGCACCCCATTCTGGGTTGTTCCCTGCCTTGCGCCCGTTGTTTCTGGGCTAGGCTCCAGACCCCCGCAACCCTGAATAGGGCAAGTGGCGTATATAAGATGAATTAAGATGTATGGATGAAGGAGTTTATAATATATTACCACATTTGAAATGTATAGTTATCATAAAAAATCCAGATAAATGTTCACCTGGAAAGATGTTTATATGTTTGTTTGGAGAGAAAAAGCTTTAAAATCCACACAGTGTTTGCCTGCTTTAGCCCACGTCTGATTAGTCCCCTTAGAGCTTTGAAAGTCACCTTAGGAAGAGAGAGAAAAGAGTTTATTTACCTTAACAGTTTAATTATTGAACCAGCCTGTTTATTATTTGAAATGTTTTGTATAATTTATTTTAGTTTTAAAATGTAATTTTGAAATTTTGGTTTGTCTGTAGTGGACTGAAGTGCATAAATTAATTTTTTTACAGTAAAATCAATAGATGAAAAGTACAGCATATAGTTTCATTTTTACATTAGTCTTAAGGCACTTTACAGACGTTTTTGGGGGGTCCATTATCTCCTGGAGAGCATCACGCCCGGCTGGGCTCCATCAGCTCTTCCTGTCTGGCTGTGATCGTGCCTTTTCATTGGCTGTTCCCTGTTGGGATGCGGTACAGGGATAGCCGCTCTCTGATATAATGACTCATCTGTAAAATATTGATGGATGCAGACAGTCCAGGAAGAGGAGGCGCTGCTGGAATGCATGAGAGGTGTCCCCCGCCTGCTTTATTAACGATCGGTTCCGTTTACACGCAGAACAAAAGCTGCAATGGGCCAACTGAAGGGAAGACGGGAGCATGAGGTGATGCAGCAGTTTGAGGAGCATCTAGCGGCAGAGCTGGGGCCAGGCTGGAGATTTCAGAGAGCAGAACTGCTTAAGGACAGGAGCGGGGTTCAGCGCTAGGGTGGATAACAAAATGGCAGCTGGATTCTGGGAGGGCGCCACCATGGGGCGGCCAATAGAAGAGCAGGCAGATGTGTTAGTAACTCTTCTGAGAGGGGATTTTGGGGGGGGGGTGCAGTCTGAGTGTGCATGTATTTATAAGCAAGAACCAAATGCCAAAGGCTGACTTCCAGGCACCAACAAAGACTCACTATAGTGGATGACGTGAAGGTGGTCTTGTGGTTTGAAACTGTGTAGCACAGTGGTTCAGTCCAGAGCCCCCCTCAGTTGTAGCAGAGTGGTTCAGTCCTCAGCTCTCCCTCCCTCCAATCAGTTTATAAGGGGCTGCAAAAAAGTGGGGAACTGTAGGAGATGGGAGGATAAAACCTGGTTTGAGGAGCATCGGAATAGCTCTCCAAGGGCACTGGATGCATGCTGTCTGGCAAACTTTATGCTGCGCTGGGGAAACCCGAGAATGACGGCCGGTGCGTATGGTGTGCAGTGCGGCGCTCTGTCAGTGTGCTTCCCATGTCACCACACCTTTGTTCGGAAAACGACGCTCTCTTTTCTCGCCATGTGAATGATCCAAGGGCAGGCACTCGAGTTTCCTGGAAGACCGCCGCTCCGGAGCTGAAGGACTGACTTCGCCGCCGTCGACCCGCCACTGGCTTCCCCTTAAATAGACGCCCCCCTCCCCGATGCCATGCCCAGTGTCAGCCAAAGAAGTCTCATAGTTGACCTCCTGAATAATATGTACAGGTTTGAGTGAGCCCACCCCCCCTCCTCTGCTTGTGGCTGGAGGGGTGAATATGCGCTTCTGTTTTTTTTGTTTTTTTCTTCCTTTTTAAATAATTTCCTGGCATATAATAACATCAATAACACCTCGCATGCTGGACTGGTGATGAAAGGTATCTTATTTCAGGGGGAAATCCGACCCAGAATCTGCCGGGTGCATCTTAGTCCGTCTTCGATCGTATGTGTCTGCTGTAAATGGGTGGGTGGGGATGAAATAAGGACTTGGCCAATCAGAATTGAAGATGGACGAACCAGCCTTAACATTGGCTAGATCTTTCTGTCCATCTTATCTGTCAGGTTTTTCCTTCTCTGGGCTCTTTGTTGGCACTAAATCTTGAGCAGTGACGGGTTTGATGTGCAGGCCTGTGGACATCTAGACGTGTTGCCAAAGTAAATAAAACGCGTGTGACTCATTGACTTAGCCTCTGTGCCACGCCTTTGCTTTGGTGGAGACCACATTCTTCTTTAGCGTGAGAAGCGGTGAGCCGAGGTGCCTGGCAGAGCTTCTTGTAGTATTTTGAAAGAGTTCCTTCTGTGGTAAAGTGCACATGCCATACGTGGAAAAGGCCGCCTCCCACTATGTTGTTTCCGGTTGGCCTCTGTGCACAGGGGTGGCCAGTAAAATGCCCGATTCAAATTGGAAAACACTACTTTAAACAGGCATTCGGCTCAGTGGAGGTCCTAGCTTGGAATACGGCTTCACAAGACGACCTTTGGGTTTATGGCGGGAGACGAGCTCTGCCTGGATTTGTTTATCGGTGGGTTTTGGAGCACATCAGGCTCGCATACGCTCGAGTCAGAGCAGAAAGCCCATTCTGTCGCAGTGGGTCCGTCCCATACTTCACCCCCGCCGTCCCGCAGTTGGGAACCCAGCTGAGTGGGGTAGCATTCCCACTCACCGGTGAATAATTCAACTGAGTGTGGAGGCTGTAGAGTGAACAGGCTGGAGGCTATGAAACCATTCAGTTTAGATTGTCCCTATTGCCATGCCGCAGTCATGGCTTTTAAAGGTATCTGTGGCTTCATCCAGAGTTAAAGTGTAGGATTTATTGGGCAACTGTGTATCTTGGCTGTTAAAATGAGCACCGATTTTAAACCTGCCTTAAAAAGAAACTACTTCCTGTGCCTTGTAGGGTGAGGTCATCCCAGGCCAGCAGCTGTCCTGCTGGGGGTCACCTGGGATTAGTGAGGCTTTGGAGGGATACCTTAAGTGATAATGTTACTATTGACCTTGGTCTTGCATAGGGGTCAGTGCTGAGTACCTTAACAGAGCTGCAAGGAAGGAGTCCGGGCGCATGACGAGTCCCCGAGAGTGTAGTGGTTATTCCCTGCATGCATTTTGTCTGTGGCCATTTCTTGTAACCAGCATGAGCATCTCTGGACATCTGCGGAGACATCGGGCTGGAATAGATGCTCTTTCGCCATTAAGGGTTTTACCCCAAAGCAGATTAGGATTAAGAGTGTGGCGGAGTCGCTGCCTCTGTTTGGGTTCAGATAATCTGGCCTTGCTAATCCTTGCAGGGTTTATTGGGTGATGAGCAGTTTCTAGGGACATATGAACAGACTTGTGAGCTAAATGTTTGTCTGTCTCCTACAGCCATCATAGGGAATGTTTATATCTGATACATTTACTATTTTAGAGATGAATTATACATAAGTGCAGGTGCCTTTACTTTGCACAAATGTGTAGTTCTGCAGGGTTTGTTTGAATGGCATGTGCTGAGGTGTGAGCTCAGCTGCCTCTATCGGGGAGTGTCCCACCTAGTGGCAGGGAGGTCTCAATACATAAACGCACCGTGTCTTGTGATCAGCTCCGGCACACGATGGCATCAGCGTGAGGCGTTCCTGGTGTGAGTGAGAATGCTGGGTGTGATGTTGGGGAAGGGGGCCTCTTGTCCAGGTCTATCCTTCTCTCACGCCCCCTGCTGCACCAAAACCACATGGCACAAATTTTTTTTTAATGATAAAATGAAATGAAATCGAAGGCAATTTAGATATTACGGTTGCTGTGCTCTGATTAGGTGTCATTTGGAGTCGTTGAATTTTGTGGAAATGACCTCTGGGACTAGTGTCACATAGGACCGTCGTCTTAATCGGAAATGGCTTTCAGGCCGCACTGTCACTGCGGGGGGGTCGCACGTGGGGCCGGCGTGTCTGGCTGCTGCTGGAACCAGGTCGCTGTCAGACAGGCTGCACCAAAAGATATTATTTTTAATTTTTTTTTTAAATAACCCTTTTTAAACCTTTTTGCTACTTTCTAACGTACAGGGGGAGGGAGAATAAAAAAGTGCAACAGCCACCTGAGTCCAGTCGCACGCCATTTGAGCTCTGAACCCGTCACTTAAACCGGTAACTGTATCGGTTTAGGCCGTCTGAGCGTGTGGGTTTCTGGCCATGAGCGTCACCCGGAGGGTTAAATGAAATTCACAGGTGCTGGTGCATTAATATCGCCACGTCGCCCTGCTGGCTTCCGGGTCGGATTACATGAGTACTGTATCCCCCGAAAGTGCTTCGCTCCGGTTACCAGGGCCACAGAGTCACATGATCTCGAATCAGTCGGATGCGGCAGGAAGGCCTTGGAGAGCCGATTAGGACACACCAAATGTGCGTTGTTTGTGCATGTGACCGTAATGATAGTGATGAAGGGCTTTCACCATCATCATCATTACTGTCTCCCAGTGTTCTTGCTGCTGCTGAAAATTTAATCCAATAACCAAAGAATCTGATGAAATAGCTTGTTTGTTTATTTTTTTGTTTTAACCCATCCTTGCCTGCTCTTGGGCTCATTTTCGCTCTCCCGTTCTCCCCAGGGAGCAGCCAATCTTCACCACCAGGGCTCACGTCTTCCAGATCGACCCGACCACCAAGAAGAACTGGGTCCCTGCCAGCAAGCAGGCTGTCAGCGTCTCCTACTTCTACGACAGCACGCGGAACAGCTACCGCGTCATCAGCGTGGATGGCTCCAAGGTGAGGGCCGTCGGCCGCATCGACCTGCTGGTTTCCGTGGTGACTCTTCCTGACGAGACGCCCGGGCTGAAGTGTGGTGGGATTGGCTGTTGTTTTATCGCTGCCTGGTTGGCTGGCGCTCCAGAAGTCGGCTCTCGACCAATGGCTGTCCTCAGTGTCGAAAGTAGACGAGTCTGTGTTCGTCACACGCCATCGGTCGTATTGAAGTCGCAGTGAGCAATGTCCCCCCCGCACTTAGCTGGTTAGGCATGCTAAGGGTAAATGTACCCTCCCCCCATCTGGCACCAGCGTGACCCGTATGGTGACGAGCAGGACCTTTGAAGGGTATCTTGGGACAGCTGCAGTGCTCAGATCACTGGGCTAATTTAAGAGTGTGCTCTCTCCTTGCCATCTTGTGGGTGCTGTAACACATCTGGTTATACTGGACCTCGGGGGGGATCCTGATACTTCCCCCCCCCCCAGATCGGACTGTATTTCTGCAAACGTAATAGACGTAAATAGCCGGTAGAGTTTGGCCCCAGCTTTTGCCCCCAGCCTGTCCAACCGTGCGGTTTACGCTGTGCGTTTCCATGGAGACGTGCAGCCCCTCCGCGGAAAGGCCGAGCACGGCGACGAAGGCTCTATCCTTCCGTTAGCGATCCGCGGGCATCGCAGACTGGGGGAAAAATGGGGGCAAGGGGCTGTATGTGCAAGCTTACGACTGCTCCTGCCAAATGAGCTTAGTGTAGCGTTGCGCTTGTGGTCAGCAAGTTCACCATCTGGGTCTTGATGCGGATGTCATGCGGGGCTCTGACAGCCCGTTAGTCTGTGCGCTCTCATTTTAACTGTGTAGGGGGGGCGTCCCGAAGGCCCTCTGTCTCCGAGTCGTCGGAGGCGTGGACGTTGCCTGGGATTCCGAGGCTGTAGTTCCGGCCCAGGATGCGAGTGTCTGTAACGGTCGTGTGGACCTGCCGAAGCTGTCCTGCTCTCCTCCCCACAGTGTCCAAATGTCTCGGGGGGGGGCTCTGCATTGCATGTTAATGGTCCTTCATCTTCCTGTCTGCATTGTGGAGGCAGGGCTGGGAATCCCAGGATCCTTCCAGAAGCTGAAATTGCACCAATGCATAATTTGCATCCTCTTATGATCATAGTGACAGGAGCGTGTGCCCTGATTCTGCTTTAGTGGCTGCACATGCATGACAGGGCGCCTGGCCTGTATTTGGGAGATGCTGAATAGTTAAGGTTTCCCCTGCATGAAGACTCCTACATTAGGGTTATATTAGAAAAAGCAATAAGAGAAACAAAGAACAGATTCTACACTGATCCCATCGACCTTGAATAAAAATAAAAACTTCCTCTCTCGTCATTGCAGAGGCTCGCAGTTTGCAGTGACGCGCTCACAATACCTGGCTTTGTTTCCTGAATGTGTTGAGAGACGGGGGGGAATGGGGGGGGTTGGTTATGATTGGCATGGCATTCATTATGGGGACTATTGTCTTTTCTGAGGCTCATGGTTGACAGAAGTGCAGGCATGTTTATGCTGCTGGCCGTACGTAACTGCCGTTAAAATTCAGACTTTTTCAGTGCCAGAATAATGATGTCGACGTCACCCTGATTAAGATCCGAGGCTCTGATAGGCAGCGGGTGCCGCCTTAGGCGTCTTTGACGGCCGGTCGGTGATGTGTGCATGATCAGGGAACCTGAACGGAACGCTCAGGTGTATGACTGAGGGGAAACTCTGAGTCACTTTGCATAAAATGTCAACCAGTCAAAATTGGGGACGATCAATGAGCAGCCGGGAGCTGGAGCCAGTGGAAAATTTCAAGGCGATCCTTGCTGCTCTGGACGCCCCTCGCGCCTCGTACTTGGCCACCCCTGCCAAGCGGAGAAACACCTGTTTGCTGGTTCATCTTGTGCCACATCTTGCTACCGGGGGTTTAAAAAAAAAAAAAGGAGAGCTGCTGTCATGGCTGCCAGCTGGCTCACTGGGAAGGGAGCCAGACGGTCACTGGGGGGCGTTATGCTGCTTTTAAGGCTGCAAAGAATAATTTGCATTGATATTTGATTTGGGGACCTGGCTCCTTGGTTTTTGAATCCCGTATGACGGTACAGTAAAGAGGGGCTGCGTTCACCCCCCTGTAAGGAAAAGCAGCCCCGCAGTTACGGAATATGCTGCCTTGGCTCCACCGGTCCTGTCACGGCACTTCTGGGGCCAGCGGACATCCCCGGCAAGGCCATGTGGCAGATCCTGTGTCGCTCTGGCTGGCTGACCCCATGTACCCGCCGCCCGTGGCATCTGATCCCAGGATCGGGTCACGTGTCCCTGCCACCAGCTCGCTCGCCCGCCCGCCCGCCATATGCTGCTGGATTTCATGCCGCGGTGCTGG
>JAODJU010000007.1:7319820-7343172 GCA_026776725.1 Gnathonemus echidnorhynchus
AGGGGGAGGGGTGGCTGACGGAGTGAAAGTCTGCAATGGCGGCCCCGCGGGAGTGAAGATCTGGACTGGGATGTCTTTGGGCTTCAGAACCCTCTTCTTAGGTGACTTCTGGGATGTGGTGACCGGGGGGGCCCCTGGGGGGGCTAGGCTGATGATTGACAGTGGCTGAGAGGGGTCTGCCGGTGGGGAATCACCGATAGCTGCTTTTGAGGACGGCCTCTTCAGCACATACTGGCCCTGCCTCTTCTGCAAAACGAACACGGTGAAATCTAACAGTCCAGCTAGCAGTTAGCGACCTCCAAGTGAAGAATAGCACACTCCGCCGAGTTACTACGCTGTTATTATAATCTTGGCTTAATACATGAAGCATTAATAATATTGAAACATGGGGACTAGACCAACCAAACAAACTGTATGACCACAATTTTTCATGCGACACATGAGGAAGGGACAGCAGTGCATGCTGGGTAATTACCTCTCTGAAGGACCTCAGTCTTCTGAGAGTCCTCTCCCGCTCCAGGTCCACCCACTCCTTTCTCTTCTTTTCCTCCTCTTTCCTCAGCTCTCGCTTCTGCAGGAAGCGAGATGGGGGGGCAGTGAGAGGCCGATTTTCGTGCCTCAGGGACCAGCTTCCTCACAAACCGCAAGTGAATTTGCTGACTCTCATCTCTGACTCCCACGCCAGCCTTGTAACACATCGTCTTTTCGCTAGAAGCCATTAACCTTTCATCTTAATGACTTCGCTCAGGACTTCGACCAAGGCTTCTCCCAGGAAGACCTCACAGATGGGATGGAGATGGTCTCTATGGCGACTCACCAGGTGGACACTGTGGTGCTGGTGGAAGCGGGTCGTGCTATCTTGCGCCTGCTGCTGCTTCTGCTCGTGGGCATCCACACACTGGTCCTGAGGAGAAGGAGAGCCCCCAACCACACTAACGTATGACAATTGGCCGTTGTATCCGAACATAGAGTGTAGGAATAAAAAGTCCTGCTCTACAACTTCTGTTGGCATAGGGTGTGACTGTGTGTGATTGTATCTGTGATGGACTGGCATCCATCCAAGGTGTTCCCCCTGCACTTCCTTGGATAGGGTCATGGCTCCCTGTACTAGGTAAGTGGTGGATGAACCAGAGTGGAGACTGACCATGGTCTCCTGAGGCCCCTGTGTCAGGAGGGAGCCGCCTCACCTTCTTGTTGCGCAGGTACGCCCTCCTTGAACAGATGGCTCCCCTCTTGGTCTCCAGCTGCTGCAACCGGCGGCTCAGAGCCATGATGGTGGGGGTACCAGGGTCCCGCAGAGGGCTGGCCTGCTCCTCACCTCGCAGCTCCTCACCTCGCAGCTCCTCTGGGTCCTCACAGGCATCATAGTAGACCACCTCTTCTTTCATCTCTGCACAACAGTTTGTCATCTGTTCATGCGCTCATAGGTAATTAATGTTACGCATTCACCCAAGTGGGTATTTAGTCATATGAACGTGAGAGTGAATAATGCTGAGAGGACCTCAGCGTCGCTCAACTCACAGACTGACAGGACCTCAGCGTCGCTCAACTCACAGACTGACAGGACTTCAGCATCACAGACTGACAGATCCTGAGTGTTACTCAACTCACAGACTGACAGGACTTCAGCATCACACACTCACAGAGTGACAGATCCTGAGTGTTACTCAACTCATGGACTGACAGCTCCTCAGCGCTACTCACTCATTCATGGACTGACAGGACCTCAGTGTTACTCGCTCATAGCAACACCACTAACTTATTTGTTGGAGGTTCAAAACATTTCCAAAAAAGTGTGAAAATACCCAAATTAAGTTCCAACTTTTCAAGCCAAACTCTCAGAGACAGACTTTATTCCACTGGATCAGCGAATAAGGACATCTGCATGCATACCATTTCTCTTTAAATCAATAAGCTCTGGTGCTTCATACCAGGCAATCTGGCAGGTTCTTCTCCATCTTAAGACCCTTAGAGGTCTTTGAACGTCTGGCAAGGGTTTAAATATTCATGTTCAGGCTGACAGGCCGTTCTCGAAAGGACATAATGAGAACATCCCAGGGAGAATAGTGGGCTTGCGAAGCAGCCGAGCACGTTCTGGGTGCGCTTAAGGACAGGAAAGCTGCCACATCCTGACACCCCTCCAGTCATGTGACATGTCACGTGACATGTCATGTGACTCATGGCAGTCACTATGGCAGTACCTTTAATCTGCCGTCGCACCGTGTCGATCTGGGCCACGAGCAGCAGCTCCTCGTTCTTCAGGATCTCAAACCTCACGTCATACAGCTCCAGCTGGGCTTCATAATACTGCAGCTCCAGAGAGTCGACAGACTCAATGCTCTCCCTTTGCTCAGCCAGAGCCCCCATCTGCGGGCAGAGAGTAAAAGGCCTCAGGTGACTCTCATCCAGACGGTCTCCCTGACAGTGACACATCACCCCCATGGTTACCACGTCTCTATCTGCCACACATGCACTGAAGTATTCCTCTGCCTGTTTACGGCCATAATGATTTCATTGTGACTGAAAACAGATTATGTATGAACAGCATTATTCACCAGAGATATGATGGTCTAAATAGCATATAATCACACCACCTAATTACCAGCTCAAAATAACAAAAATTAAAATGTGTTTTCACTTGACTTGCAGGCAAGTTATAAATTAGCTTACAGCTGGGGAGGTCATATCTCGACCACACATTCACACATTTCAAACAAACATTTTCAAAAGGCAAAATTACAGTTGTTTTATAAAGCATACAGTAAGAAATGCACTAAACAACAAATATAGGAAATTCTAAGCTGTAACATTTACTATCCAGGAATGCAGGATCTGGTTCTTCCTTCCAAAATGTGCATCTCAACCAGCTTCTTGGCTCACCCCAAAGCACAAGCATACCTTAAAACGCCCACCTGACACTGACTCAGCAAGTTCTTCGGCACTGTGAGTGGGAGGGAGACCGTAAACAGGGCTGATACCCAAAAAAAACAGCCTAAGCGTGCGTGGCAACCAGGAGGAAGAGAACAGAGCCCCACCTTAACGTCAGATGGTGTTGAGAGAAGACCCCCCCCCCCCAGGCATTTCATTTTCAAACGGCGACCATCCTCATTAACGAGTTGGTCTTACTCTCATCCTCAAGTCGTGCTTAATCTGTTAAGTACCACCTGAAATTAAATACACGGATGATCTCATTTGTTATTTACCCGGAATCCCCGAAGCTGTATGAAACTGTTTGGGGGGGGGGTGGGGTTGGATAAAAGTTAGCTATGAATTCTGAATGATACCAAGCCCTGAGGGCTACTCAAGTCTGTTTGCTGCTGAAAAGCACCAGGGCTGGAAATAGCGCAGACATTATTACCAAGTGGCACCCCGGAGTACCACGCAAATAAAGCGCCGACGACAGAGATCCCTGAAAGCTGGGGAAAAGGCAGACAGACGCCGAGGCGATCAAAGCAGAGGGATGCTCACTTTCTCTTTGATGGCATCTCGCTTGCGGTTAAGGCACATTTCCTTGGCCCTCATGTGCTGCAGGGTCTCCTTAGCAAGCATGAACTTGAGCCTCTCCAGTCTGGGGGCCGCACAGGACCAGGAAGCCTGTCCAAACCGTCTCCTGTCCTCTTCCATCTGCTTTAGCATCCCTGTCAAATGAAGAATACTCCAGTAGGAATTCCGGGAATTCCGAGCACGCCGCAGAACACCCGTCAGCTTGGCATTGACCTTCTACATTCAGCGAGTGCAATGCAGGGATACGTGTTCACAGCACTACAGCAAACTTCAGAAGGGCCGCTGGGGGCACCATACCTGCCAACGCCTTTGACGTCTCCACAAAGTAGTTGACTGTGATGTCTTGGATGGAGCTCACTGCATCTTCTGCCCGTTCTCGCCAACCTTCCGCTTCTCTCTCAAGATCAGCTATTCTTTTGGGACCCAAGTCATCAAATTCCAGTGATTTCTGAAAACAACCACCACCACAACTTGGGGGATAGCAAATCACTCATATCCTTATGTTCCTCTGGTTTTGGAAAAATAAAGAATCACTTATGTCTGATAGGAATAAGACGTCCCCATCCCCCTTACTGAAAAGAATAGGGTTGGGTATTGGCGCAGATGCCCAGATTCGATGTGATTCGGATTCACAAGCTAAAGATTTGATTCAATCCAAGTTGATTCCGATACAATATCAATCTGAAAATAATGAGACATGAAATGCTAAATGGCAGCTTTCCATATTGGGAGAGAGATTTAAAAAGCTCTTAAAGGGACACAAAATTACAAAAGCAGTGTCACTGGAAATAAATTATGAAAACCAATAAAGAAAGGCCACTAAAGAAAAAGTTCCTCTCTTTATTTGAGGAACATATATAGTTCCTTAAACAAACCAACCTGTCTCTTTCATAGGACAAAAAATGACTTCTGACTGAAAAGAATAGCTGAAAATAAAAACGGGCAAATTTAAAACTCACAGGCCATGTTTCAGAAGGACTTTAACTTAAATAAATAAATTAGAATCTTTTTATTTGAGGACTATACGGTTGTTGTTTAGGGCTGGGAATCGGCCCTGACCTCACAATTCACTTCACAAGTGCCCGAATGGATTCCAATCAAAATTTCAAGTTATCAATATCTGACAAAAATAAAGGAAAACAATATATAATAAGCATGAAATTTATTCTTGTACTTACCATACTGAAATATTTTGGCCGCGTTTCCCTCTGAAGCCCTTGTACCCAGCCCGCAATAAATTAATTAAACCTGCAGACTTTTATTCACTTTCATTTGCTTCAGTGTTACCCACGAAGTTTGAAAAAACAGATAGTTAACAATATTCTCATAACTGACAGCAGGTCACGTCCAATAATATCCATTTTCTCTTTACATCGTTTGCTTTTATTTAATTTTATTTATTTTGCTTTTATATAACATTATTTCACATCAGTGTAAGCAGTGTACTGAATAGGACTGGTGTGAAAATAAAGCCCTACTTCACTTGTTTGCAATCACATGATTGGAGTACTGCATTACCATGACTGACAATGAACCAAGATGGCGGTGCAAGGTGATTGGGCAATACTACTGCAACCCTTCTTTAGGTGAGGGAGAAAGTAGCGCCACCTATATGATAAGGACCGATGCAAGCAAAATTCAGATATTTTCAAAGTCATGGGGAAAGGCATAAAATTAACTAGATCAATCTTGGGATTGTGTGAATCGATATCAAATCGTCAAAACCAGGATCATGTTTAATAGTAAAATCGATATTAACATATAAACTACTTATTCATGATGATTCCAGACTTTCCAAACTTTTGGAGTGTGTTCATGAGTAAGCTGCACTCTCTGGCTTTTGATTTGCTGAAGATATCCATCTAATGTACATGCAACTACTTTGCCCTGTGAATTTGCACGTCACGATTATCATTCAGAAATTTCATCTTATGACCTTACAGACATTTTAAATCGGTCCACAGATATTCCTTCTCCTCCCCACTGACAGTTTCTATGGATGCACCTACCAGGATCTCCATTTTATACAGCATGGCCAGCTCTCTCATGTCCCGGAAAGGCTGCAGCAGGTACTGGTAGAAATGTGTTGCCACGGTAACTAATTCTCTGTAAGCCTCATCCTCTTCCTCATAAATTTTTAATAGGACGACCAACTTGTCAGTGGTCTTGTGCTGATGGAGTATCTGAAAAACAAAGTTTAATATTTGCCTTAACCGTCTGTCAGTATTCAGTTATAAGCATTCACACCTTACAGGGTACAAGGGCATTATAAATTTTAATAGAATTCTGAATAAAAACATACTATTACTACACTTAATCATCATATCAACTGCAATGAGTTTCTTTCCACCTTGATCACAAATAAATAATAAATAAAATAATAATATATTCTATAAATATATTCTATGTTATTGATTTGTTACAATTTTGACTCAAAATCCCAAACTTAAGAAAAATAGATTTCAAGACACACATTTCATTCATTGGATGACATTAATTTAGTTACAACTCCCAGTTTAATTGAAACATATCACGCCAGATAGCATGTGATATTGAAATATGAAACTTATAATGAAAAAAAATCTATTTAAAATTTAAATGAAACCAGGCAAAAAGGCAGGAGGAAATAATAATTACTGCTTAGCTGGGGGTAGTTAGATATTCTGGACCCCCTGCCAAAATGTCACCTTGGCCGCCTCACTAGGATTGCCACAGAATGCACTAAGTAGGGAGATGCCCCCCACAGCAGAAAAATATCCCAGGTGTATAAATTACAATTTCACGGTATCCATGCTATTCCGACACCCCTGCTGTTAAGAATGGCATAGGATGAAAATGATCTGTCTTGGAAGAAAAGAAAGGAGAATTTTATGCAATTGTGACAAGTGTTTATCAGAGAGCTTTTTATTTTTATATTGTCTGGGGAAGGTCTGTCCTTACTATCCAGCGCAGTGTCCCTGGAAGGGGGAACCACATCTGAAAGAAGATAGTCTACACCTCCCGATAAAAGCACAAACTAACCCAGAAAAACTGGTTTAACTAGAAGCCGGAAAGATGAATAAAGTCACTTACCCAAGCAACTGTTGTTTTTACTGGTTGACCGTTCACATTTTTCAGATGAGCTCCTATACCAGGAGCTGCAGTAACTAAGGGCTCCCATATTTTAGTCATTCTTACTATAGTGTTTAACTCACTCAAACCAATGAATTATTAAGGACCGCCCACTGTCGGTGTCAATCTTGTTGAAAGTCACTATCAATCAAGAGAGTCTGGCCAGCAGTGACAAATCTCAGCAATTAATCATCTCACCAATCATTTAACAGATTGTTGCTAATACTTTTGATTTTGTGACGTTTGTTGACGTCACATTATACACCCGTCCTATACATCTTGCGTGTGTCGTGCACCGTTTAAGAACAGAATCTAACCGAGGTTTTGGTTTTTTAAAAGATGGAGGGAGTCAGTGTTCATTGATTGTACGGGGAGAAACCAAGGGTTCAACTGATTGCTCATGTGGGTGAACAGAAAACCTCGCATTCTCTCTAAACGGAGACGCTAGAGGAATCACAGACAGACAGAAGAGGACAGTCAGCCTCACGGAGCTGTGAATAGCCGCATGCCCCCAGCTGTACAGTCTCACCGTTCGCAGATGGCCTTTCGCTCTGTCGATCTGGTCCTGCATGGTCCTTCTCTTAAACTCCTGCAAGTTTTCAAAGTATTCTTCCACGTCCCGCTCGTCTTGTACGAATAACGAATCGAGCACGATCTTTCGGCCGCAGACATCGACGGCGGCGCCCAAGTACCGCTCCAGCTGGCGGCACGGCGTGTCCAGGTCCGTGTCGGACTCCTCCGGGCCGGACGCCCGGCTTGGAAAGATGAGGTCCCAAATGTTGCCGCTCTCGAAGGCTGATAAGTCAGGGAAGTGCGGCTCCAGCAGGTCGCTGACGCCGGTGAACTGTCGGTGGACATTTCGGAGGTCGCTGACAGAGAAGAGGCCGGCCCAGCTGGTCTGAGAGTCGCCAGGGGTCGGCTCCTCTGTCCGCCTTCGCCGTTGGAGGGTCCTGTTGTGGCAAGTCACGGCGAACTTGCACTCTATGACGTTCCACTGCACGATAAAGCCCAACCTAAAGGTCTCGCTTTCCTCGAAGGCGTCCGTTTTTATGGCCACCCATCCGTCCAAACTGTCTAAGCGCTCGCACTCAATAGACGTCATTTCTTTTCATGTACTAACTGCACCGGACACAGCGCCGCAGTGTTTACTCCGTCCGCCATTTGCATGACGTCGCCCCCTTCTTTTGACCCCGTGACACGTCATGAATCACGTGTCCGGGAAACCCAAAACCATAATCACACGGCATCCTCTTAACGAGAGCTTTAAATCCTATCTCCAACATTGAGTAAACCAACATGGATTATATATAACGACTGGTGAAAGGAGGAAAAAAAACAATGTTTTGTAGTGGTGTAGATTATTATACATCATTTATATTTGTCGTGTACATGCGATATATTAATTACACAAGACGACAGAGATGATCAATTTAAAAATATTTCAGCGATAGCGGTTGTGTTAAACTCGAAGCTGAAATTTTTAACAATAATACTAACAATATTGTAACGTAACCGACTTTCCATAATATAAATCATTTTGAACGCTGGGGTCTGGGGTCTGGGCAACGGTGAATTTTCTTACCTGTAAGTAAGGAGCTCTCTTAATATTAGTAGTAGTAAAAGTTATTACATTTTTTAACTGGTTACCGTAGTATGGCTTCTCACTGATTTTCGCCATTTTCTTTTACGAAGGGGTACATATGATTGTCCTGTAGATGAAATTCACTGTGCAGTACACTCATCTTCCCATTTTCAGACCTTACCTTGCAGGGTGCTTAGACAAAATGTACTGAAATGTAATAACATACATATCTGGGACTGATTTATCTGTGTTGAAAGATCTGTGTTGAAAAGTAGGAGTTTCAGGTTGGATTAGTCTCTGTGCTCTTCTTTAGAGCACAGACACCCAAGCGTTGATGACAGTGCTGGATGTCAAGCAGGTTCACCAGGAGTACATCATCTGGCATGCTTCTTAATGATCTCTCTGCTAACAGGGCAACAAGAACCACTCAGCAATCCGTTAGCCTCAGTCTAATACTGAACTGATATTCCTACCAGGAACACTTGATAGAAAATCACATCCATTTCACCCAGCTTCCCACATTTTAAGAGCAACATTTATAGCCCTTCAGTAAAAATTTGGTCACCAGATTGCTTTCAACATGTCCAGTTAAGCCAGAGATAGGAAACTAACAAACACCAGAGGAACATTTGAAGAATGTTCTGTGACTATAGGACCATTAAGACCAATATGCATGTAATTGCTTAAATAAAACTTTGCATTTCTTGGAGGCCAGGTAATGAAGCAATACAGCTGACAGGATCTCTGTCATATTACCCAAAGTGTACAGCAGTGCTTAAAATACCCATTTTTGCTGCTGAGCGATGGAGACTGAGGAATGCAAGGAGCAGAAGGTGATATGGAGGAACAGAAAACGGAATAACCAAAGCAAGGCCATGAGGCATCATCATGTAGTCCAAATCAGACACGTAAATGGTTTAGTTTTGATGGTTGTATTTCTTTGCAGTCTCTCTCTAAAATTGTCTACACATAACACCACAGCATCTTCCAAGCTCTGTAAAAATCATATGCTTCTAATTGCAAGCAAAACTGGTGACAAATAAGGAATCTGTGTAGAAACACCATGGGATAGCACTATAATGGTTGCCATGGCAATCCCTTTTCAGTACAAATGATAAGGGACCATTGTCACTTAGGCAGCTCATTTGGCAAGATGTCTGATGAGAGCCAGTGAGTGTGATATTCTGGGCATATCACCCTTCTGCCAAGAGAAAGCAGACATCCTCACATTATGCTGAAGCACTATGATTACACAGCCATGCTGCTATAACAGCTACAATCCCCCAGTCTTAACAACCCCCAATAAACACAGATGCTGACAATGGGAAGTCCCATCTTGAAAATATTGGCCAGGTCCAATGAAGTCAAACATCCACTTGAATTCTACAGTTAAGACACAGGTATTGCATTTGAAACACTGCCGCAGAAATAGATTGGAATGTCAGTTAAATGCAATTATTGTTGGATGCATGTTTGAGACATCCCAAACCAGAAATCAGGATGTTAAAGATTCATACCACCTAGCTACAGTGGGTCCAAAGCCTGCCAGACGCAACACAAAAGACAAGGCATTGTACACACTAGATAGGAAGCCAGCATACTAAGAGGGTCAAAATGATTTTGTATGACCCACTGATCAAGGCTCTTCTGGAAATTACATGCATATAGAGAACTTTAAAATACTGACTCCTACAAGGACTGAGAGAACCAGTGCAAATTCAAACACCAGAATCAAAATCAACATAAATGACCACAGCAGAGTGATCACATTTCCATGTTTTTCGGCCAAAATTAGCTAATTTATACATCTAAACAAGTCCATGCTCACAAACATTTTAAAATCTACTCAGAACTGCAAATTTCGTTGTGCAAGAAAATGTGTAGGGGACAAACATCCCAATCACAACAGTGGACAGAACAAAGATTAATAAAATATTTTATTATATTATTCCATGGGAACAGGATTACAACATTTTGAAATGTAAGAAATTTCACAGAAGTTACAATAGCCGTATGTCATACTGATGCAAATCTGAGGGAGTATGTCTGTTTGAAAAGCTCTATACTCGAAGGGTGATTACAGGAGGACATCCTTTGGAGGGGGGAGGTGCAGGCACTAAAAACTAAAAACCAAAAATTCTAGCTGTGCACCGTAGTTCACTGCCATGCCGCTGTCCAGAATAAATTAGGACTTCTTACTGCTGCGTGTCCGATCATCTTCCTCATCTGAGGAGTCCCCGCCATACGGGACCAACCCTGGTGCACCATCGAGGGACCGTGCCTTCTTCAGAGAGTCAGGCTCCACCTTGTCTGTTGGGGCACAAAAGAGAGGGAGAGAGCAGAGAGGAGAGCAGAGGAGGAGCACAGCAAGAGGTAGAGGGAGGGTGAAATACAGAATGTGGCAGTGGGAAAGGTAGAGGGAGAAAAAAGGAGGAAGGGGTAAAGGGAGCCATTGGGAAGGCCCATGTTATCCACAGCATGTGATCAATCCACAGCCAGGGAGGGGGATGGGTCATTCATAGGAAATGAGACGGCACCACACATCCAGGTCCGGGGGAACATGTGGAGAGAAGGGGAAGACAGAACATGTAAAAGAGAACAACAAGTTAGTATCCTTTTCCAGGCTTCGAAGGCTCACAGAGCTGCTGGGGGGGCTTTAAAAGGACTCTGTTAAGTACTTGAGGGGGAAGTGATTTCGAGTCAAAGTTCCACTCATCCTCAGCATTACAATTAACACAACAGTGGCCAACAATGGAAAAAAGATGCATATCCATATGCATACCCTTGGGGTCAGGGGCACTGGGCTGACTCTCTCCCTCCCGCGGCCGCTTGCGTGGGGCCAGACCGGCAGGGACCGGAGGCGGTGGCATCAGCATCCTGTTAGCGGTGACACAGCAAGACCGTCAGATTCAGCTGTGGGAGGACCTGCGAACGGAAACGCTGCACGCCTACAAACCTCTGGGTGGCTTCTCCGTCTTCTCCGGGCTGCTGCTCCTTCAGGACTGTCGCAGAGACACTGCCGTGCTGCAGGGCAGACGAGGAGAAGGGATCCCGTCAGCCTGGGATTCAAGGACACGTTGATGATGGAGGAAAGGGGCGCAGACGCTCACCTGAGATCCGCACTCCTCCTCAGAGCCTTCCAGAAACCGCCTCTTTGGACTGGCGGCCCGCGGCGGGCTGGACGAGCAGCCCTCCGTGCCACTGCTGTAACTTGTCCCAGTGTCCTTCACAAGGGGACAGAGAGAGTCTAAAACAGCTGTACACCAAAAACTACCCAGCCTCCAACAGAGGGAGGACTGGCATACAGGCAGAGACAAATCACTGGCAGTAGTGGGGGGGTTGCTCAATCTCAAAAACGCCAAGGGGGGGGGGGCTGTCACACTTACGAAGAACGGCAGCGGCAGATGGCGGCCTGCTGAGAGAACTTACCGGGGCTAAATAAGAAGGCGGTTTCCTAGGACACACCGGATACTGAACCATTGCCTGAGAAGATTGAGGGGTTGTCGAAAAGTTAGAATGACCGGGAGCACCATTCGCACTATTCCAGTAACCACTGGATCCTGGATACGCAGCATAGCCTCCCGTGTAACTGTTTGCTGGGTAGTTATACCAGGATACATGGCTACCATAATTGCTATCAGCCGGGTATCCGTGAGATGGGTATGCTGAAATAAAAGTATAGAGATACGGTTAATGCTCCTGACAAGACACAGAATCACACACACACTCTTGACCACTGATTAATCAAACTTGCAACAACAACTTGAAACAAGCGAATGGGGAAAACAAATGATATTCCCTAGATTAAACATTGCACGTTTGCGCTTATAAAGCAATCCAAAGATCACATACCTTGGGTGGACCCAGTCGCCGTGTAAACGGACACCATGCGCGAATGCTCGGCCCGCACCTGCGGGAGACAAGCTGGTGTTGAGCATCGCCGGACGTTCTCAGATACATCAGAATGTCAGGTCAGGCTGTTCACAAGACTAAATGTTCTGGGTGGGTATCAGTGAAGGCTATAGGGTACTCGATACCTCCACCTTCTTAAACCTCCAAGGGCAAGTGGATGCTTCAAACAAACCATAGACTTACAGTCTGCACCAGGCTCTCACAGAGCTCTCTTGCTGCTTCTAATCCTGCAGGGTTTGGGTGGCTACAAGAAAAAAAAACACGAACATCACTGTAATTACAAGGAAGCATACAGGCCCCAACAATACAAATATCTCTACAGCAAGGGTCTCCAACTCCGGTCCTGGAGAGCTACTATGCAGTAGGTTTTCTAGCTTACCTGGCTTCTGATGAGTCACGCCTGCTCTCAGGAACATACCAGGAACAGGTG
Source organism: Gnathonemus echidnorhynchus (assembly GCA_026776725.1). NCBI lineage: Eukaryota > Metazoa > Chordata > Actinopteri > Osteoglossiformes > Mormyridae > Gnathonemus > Gnathonemus echidnorhynchus. Next base: position 7,332,360 of record JAODJU010000007.1, read on the forward strand.
TGGCTCATCAGAAGCCAGGTAGGTTAGAAAATCTACTGGATAGTAGCTCTCCAGGACCGGAGTTGGAGACCCCTGTTCTACAGGCTCTCATATCTGAACTAGCTGGGAAGATCGATACCTGATATAGAGATAAAGCGGCTCAAACGATTCCCGCCGCGAAGCCTGCTCTATGTAGCCAGACCCCTTTCCCCGGAGAAACACACGAGCCCCCGTCTCAGCCTGGATATGCTGCAGGTAACTCCCGCTAGGACCCTCCACCTTCTCGTTCACGTTGAATGAGGGCAGGGCTTGGTCGAGGCCGACGAACACCTTTGTGTGCACAAAATTCTGCAAGACAGCCGGGCGAGCCGAGAGTTGAGGGCAAAGCTTGAAATACCACAAAATACAAAGTGGGAAAAATGCAAGGTTGGTGTCAGCAGGAGCAGCAGACACAAACCATCCACTGGAGGTTGAGTTGTTCTGCCTGCAGTTGCTATAGGAGGTTTGTATCAGCGAGAAGCACTTGCTCTTTACTGCTCCCACCTTCTTTAACCTCCACGGTCACAGAGCATGTGGAACACTACTTAATATAATTACAAGCTCTAATGACAACACTTCTAACATAAGATGTCTGGTAAGCCCACCACTGCTAGATTAACTCCCAGTGGTAGAACAAATACACAAAATCGAAAAGGGGCAGGGTCAATACAATGGCATGCAGAGAAGCAACATCTACATACCCCTGAATGACAATTGTATGGGGCTGGAGACTTTTGGTTTTGGGGGGGTGATGGTACGAGGTGCGGCTGAACAGGAGGTCGAACTGGGGGTGGGACAGGTGCCTGGGCTGGAGGCAGGGGCTTGGGTGGCTGCGTGTAAATAGGAAGTGTGGGCACAACGGGTCTGCTCTGCCCTGCCGAAGACCGCAAGATGTCCTCTGAAATGATGTCTTTGATATGCTTCACCGCCTCTGTGGAACATATGAACAGAATGAGTTAACACCTTCTTTAAACTCGACGATTCCTCCCCCCGAAAATGCAAACATCTTACTGCTAACTTCCTCTTGATTCCTTCCCTGAACGTGTAGATACAATGGACGGTCTCTGAAAGAAAGGAACACAGCTCATTCATCATCACCGATTAACACGCAAATGCGAGACGCACTCAGGACGACACATACCCGCTCTTACACTGGGCCTTTTCGGCACTGGTCATGTAGTGCCCCTTTGTAGATACCACTGCCCCACTGTACTGGCGAATCTGAAAAAGGTGTATCACTCCAATTTACATTAATGCTAAGCTAATTATTATTACACACCACCAAACAAAATCATAAAGATAAAAGCTCAAGGGAGTTGGACTTCACCTCTTCCTGAGTTTTCCCTTTAGTTAGCAAGTTGCGACAGTTTATGGGAACGTCGTTGATGTCCACTTCGGTGACGACCGACTCGCTGGCAGTACTGGCTACTGTTATACGGGGGGCAGCCTGGGGCGGGGAGAACATGGGGTGTGTTAAGGACTGATCACATATCACGGGGGTGCAAAGGCAGCCTGAAGGGACACACTGGTGCAGTACCTTACTGTGCAGCGGCGGGGGGGTCTTCAGCTTCCCTTTGGCCATCAACATAGCGTTAATTTTGGCGGCCATGGCAGCGGCCATCTCTACGCCTCCCGAAGGCTTCTCCTCCTCTGGAGACGTAGGGGTCAGTTGAGACGTGACGGGTGGCGCTGTGGACCCCGTGCCACCAGCCAGCGGTAAGCCATTTGTGGCAGTGGACGCTAAACACCCGCCGGTGTAACTTGGCAGAGAGGCTACTTGCGTCGTGAGCGAAGTGGAAATGTTCCCCAAGAGGCCTTTCAGCATATCAGCAGTGGGGCCAGGCTGGTCCCATCGACTATTAAGACACCTGTGAGAACAAGCACGACTACTTGAAATATCCTTACCCAAACCTGAGCCTATTTGTCCCATAGCAGGATCTGGCCCTGTCCGTAGAGCAAGTAGGCCTCGACGCATTTCTAGAAGCATCCCGGCCTGTTCTTCGTTCTACAGGTACTTTATATAGGAGGGTAGTATCAGCAGAACACCATAACTGTACAATGACTGCTTTCTTTCCCCTCCACGTAACCAAACAGACAGAAGTTGTTCAACATGCAGCCATGGTGGGGAGAGGCATCGTTGCCTAGCTCCCAAACGCAATACGGAAGCGGGCAGGGGAGTTAGCAGACGAATATGCAGTATTAACTGCCGAAAACCACCACTTCCAGCACAGCACCTCGGTCACCCCGAAGCAGAGAGGCGTATTACATAACAAGTAGGCAGCCACACACAAACAAATCAGCAAACCACCGAAAGCAGACGATTATCTACGGTCGCTGGCTAGTTATATAGACCTCGGTGACGCAACACACCCGAATCGCATTAAACGAAAAGAAAAAGTAGCAACTATTTTAACTTGAGAGGAAATTAAAGTTAGCAGATACTGGCGTGTGCTTCGCTAAAACCACGGGCCTATCTGCAGCCCGAGAGGCCAACCAGCCATCGGGTTTAAGTTCAAAGGGCGTCGCAACTGCAGATACTCACGATGTCTGTCCCGCCATGCCAGAAGCCATTTTATCGTGCGAATGCGCTTCAGTCGCGGTGTTCGTTTACCGGGCGTATTGAAGCAGAGACGCACCGGGGACAGAAGCTCTCGAAACGGTGGCACTCCTTCGCCGCCAGTAGGCGACACAAAGACCGGAAGGGCGTCACGACTTGCGTAAGGCGTGCACGAGCAACGACGCGCTCCAGACTGCGCCCCTAGTGGCTGCGCTCAGAGTAGCGTTTTTTAAGCAGTAAAGTTAGTAACTATGTTTTTAGCGTCGTCCAATCAATTATTTAAAATACAGTAACCAAATTACCAAAGAATGAAGTGTCTATCTGTTCAAAAGCGTGAATGTACACTATTTTAGATGAAATATAAGACTTCAAAAACACGTGCCCACAGCGAGCAGCTACTGGCATTTGGCGCTGACAAAACTCTTGCGGATAGAAAAGCCGCAGCTTCCGGGTCCTCTATCGCCTGCACACTGCTGCCCTTCTGCGCCCCTTCTCGGAGAACAAAGAGCCCCATGCAGACGACTCAAACACAGCGTAACTTATAATAAAGGCAATTATTTGTATTCAAATAGCATTTGAAAAGAAAATGCAAAACTGCATTTAAAATCATGACATCTAGTGGCCAACGTGTAAAACGACAAAAACCTGTCTGTCCTACAATATTATCATCCAGGATTTGTTTCACGAAGTTAGATTTCCTGCTTAGCCGGACAACTTGTCGGATTAAGGTAGTCCGGACTAATTGCAGTAAACGAAGATAGTCATTTTAAACTGGGGCACCTTAAATATAATACGTTATCCGGCTAATCAAGAAATTCATGATACAAGCCCCAAGTTGTGGTAATGTGGTTGTTTAGACAGCATCGAATTTTTCAGTTTTTTGGCGTAATCATTTGTGTATATGTTACATCAATCAACGGAATGAGTGATTAGATATATTCGATTAGACGTTAAATATGTAACGGATTGCGGATCAAATCGATTAAAAAACAACTTTTCTCAGATTCAAACATCAGCAAAAATAAAGATAAAGAACCATCTTAAATGCACCTTGTACAGCTATAGCGAGACAAGATCTGGCTAATTAGGGTCCTTAACACGCCCAGGTTCGATATGACGTGGCTCTGATGAGCCCTCCCCGACATGGATGCCGATTGCAGCACTGTAGCACAGCGCCTTGTCAGCAGCCTGGCCCACCAGTAGGGGGTGCTCACTTACGCAGCAGTACACCCCAGGGTCCCCTCTGTGTATCTGTAATTATGTTTGATTCATTCACTGTTGTTAGACAGATCTGTGAGCCTATATTCCATGACTCATAATTTTATATTAAAAGGCAACTGTAGTTGTATTCATGTGATTACCTGTAATTATCTTTTAAATTATGTTTATGTTAATGAATATGTTATATTAAGATGGAAATGGGGGTAAAGCTGCATGATGAAGTCATTGTCACCAGAGCATAATTACTAAAAATACAGAAGGGACTTCAGATTTATGCCTTAAGGCCAGACCTCATGTCACAACCAGATGCCTTTTTTTTTTTTTTTTTTACTGTAAAAGCAATATGCCTTCCATTCATTTTTATTCCTATCCACCAATTTGTCAAACCCCTGTCTCTCCCGTGCCCTAATGATATCCTCATTTCTCCATCCCATTGCCATATCCTATGGTTCTGTTCAGCATCCTGCCTGGGAAAAGTCAGCGTCTTGATTTTTTTTTTTTCATGGCACAAAAAGCATTTCTAACTGCTAAGGGAATGTAATTGTTATCAGGGCAGTGCTGACAGTCTTTGTTCAATACTCTGCTCCTGTACGCCCATGAACAAAGCTTTGGGGTGGAAAGATACAACCAAGCTCACTGACCAGATCACATGATCCCAGCAACCGCGGGCCAGCTGCCAGCCAGCAGGAAGGATACAACAAACATTGCTGTAGTCATTTACAGGACAATGGGACATTTTTGCAAACTTTGTTGGCTCTGGTCACTGGAATATTGTTAAACAATTACAGAAATTATAAACCAAACTTTATGTTCATATATTCTTAATATCTAATTGAGAATTTACACTTCATGACCTTGTTGAAACTTGTATGGAAAAATATACTTACCGTCTGAAACCTGTTTGTGGCATTTAGTAAAGACCCAGTTGCTATTTCATCAGTTTCTTCTCTTGTTTTTAAAACCAAATATGAAATCTTGGTTCCTTCTAGTGCTAGACTTTCAAGCTGGAATTGAAAAATACCTTAATTACAGGTGCGTAAGTACAGGCATAGGAGAAATACTCTAATGAACGCTTCCTTTAATGGCAGCCCCCACGCCTCCCCACAAAGTTCGCAAATAAATTAAAATAATTTTCATAGCAAATGACAAATCATGTTTTCACATTTTTTTTTGAGGACAAATCGAGCCGCAGGCCCTGTAAACTATAAGAAATCTCGAAACGTCAAGCTCAGCAAAACCCCGACAGGCCCCTGGCCTGCTGTTTGCAGTACAGGCTGTTCTCTGGTGGCAGAATCACATGGCTTATTGCGCAAATACACCACACCGGCCTGCATGGGGGCAGAGGAAAGCAATCCCAGTCAGTGTCAGGCAAACTCCTGTGAAATTTCATATCTTTAGGAGGAATATTTTGGTATGGCTAAGTTCGAGGATTCGTACGGGAGGTCAAAGGTCATAACATCAAGCAAATCCAGTTGTACTGGCTGGCTGGCGTTCAGTAACAATCCTTGTGATTTTTTTCTCATCATGCTTCTTGCCCCCTTCAGAACGGAAGGTAGGACTGATGGATTTATTCCTGATTCTTCACCATTATTCGCTCAAAGAGTCGACTTCTCCACTACTGGCTTCCAACCATCAATCACCTGACGGGGACAATCTGCCCACAACGCCCTGGATACTGGGAGGCTGAGATCCCCCCCCCTCGGCAGAGATCCTGGAGTGCAAGACGGTCTCACAAACCTGCGAGAAGAAATTCCAGCTGTCGGCAACATTTATCTGTTCCTGGGGTCTGTATCAACTTCAAATTCAGCACAGAGCCAACCCACGGCAAACCAAGCTGGTGTGATGCCAGGTGCAACAGCAGTAACACTCATGGTTACCAAGGTTAAAACTCTCTCTGTATTAATCTTCTGCTATTTAGGACTACTGGATTTCTCATTAATGCAAACATGACATAGACGTGTAAAAAAAAAAAAAGTACCAGACACCTTAAATGTGAAAGTCGCATATAGTACCAGGAAGTGATTTTTACACAAACATAATGCAAAGTATTAATTGTCATTATTTTATTTGCCTTCATATATTTCTCTCTTTAAATCTTTTTTTTTTTTGGTGCTCTCAGACCAGAAGTACAAGTGAATCAGACTGAACATACAAATCCCGATGTAGTGTACACTTCTGTCTAAAGAAAAAAAAACTATGTCAATATATCATATTGACTTATGTAGGCTTATGTATGCATATTGGCATATTTATATAACATTTAAATTAAAAATAGGACATCATTTCATTAACAGATATTCTTACACACGTTTCTGTCTCTTAACTGTGGATGAAAGGTCTTTCTGGGTACTGACACCAAAAGCCAATGTAAAATGATGAAATCAAAAGACACTGAACACAGACTGGCATCAGACAGTGATAGACACACCTCTTCGTTTCACCCCCGATATTTTTTTTTTCCTGTCTCTTTTGTGACTGAAATGCCTGTCAAACTGCAGAGAAACGTCGCCGCAGAGATCAAGGCCGTCACTCATAATCACCTTTGTCAATCCAGTGTAAAAGATGTAGTCTACAAAAATATTTCAATTTGTTCGATTATTACTTTTGCCTAAATTATTAAAAAGTCCACACGCTCTTGCTTCATTCACACAGTGGGATGTATAAATATTGTATAAAATAAGGCAGTCTTTTCAGTAGGATAAACCAGATACAAAAATCTCCAGGAGGGAAAAAAAAAATCTTTCAAGTCCGGAACTTTTCCCAGATTTTCTTCTGCTGCTGGAGACCTTGTGGGCCCCAGCACTGCTGTGGAGTGACACTGCTCGGGGGGCACAGGTGAGGCGCGCAGGGCACATGCTCAGAGACGGAGGTGGTGGTGACGGTACAGCATTCTCCCAAACCTCTGACCGGCTCCTCTAACATGTTCAGACATGTCTACTGTAGTCTTACAGTGCAATATAAATGGCGTCGTTCTCATTTTAAGAAGTAAAACAAAACTACATTTTTATGGATATGACTCGTATCGTAACGGTCCAGTTAATAAGCTTTGGCTTTTATTTCTTGCTCTTAAACTCATTAATTTACCTATTTTATTTGTTTATCACATAGAAATTTATGGAAAATACTGAACACCTAAGTCAAAATAAATACACCATAACTTCTATATGCGGACGCCCGGGATCAGCTCAGGAAGGTTTGCTGTGTCTTTCAGAATGAACAAACCTAACGAATTCCACATCCTACGTACTCGTTGTATAATTATAGCCCCTCCCCCCACGCTCAGGATCACTTCCCACTGCTGCAAACCCTCCCAAAGCGTAGAACTGGCAGGCTTGTACACCAAAGAAAAAAGTGAAGGTGCAAAACAGTTCTGTAGTGAGAATATGACCCTGTCATTTGTGTGGCCCCCCCAGCCTAAGGCGTCAGGTATTCTCTGTGGCCATCTGAGGTCTCCTTACCGCCGCCCCCTTCTGGGCAGTGCTTCAGTTGCGACCAAATGGGACGAGACCATTGCGTAAAATCCAGTCTGTTTTTTTTTTTTTTAAATTACATTTAATTTTTTTTAACCATTTTAGTCTCTGCCCAGGTGCAAAGTTCAAGCAAAGTTTTCTGGCACAAGTCTGTTTCCCCAAGTACTGTCCCTCTGTGGGTCATGTGACCCTCCATGCCCCCCCCACAGCTCCCAATCGTTCCAGCTCTTATCCCATTAACTTTCCGTTCGTTGTTTTGAATGAATCTGTTCGTCTTCTATGCAATCTGCCAAGCGACGGCAGTCTCTCTGTCCATTCTCTCTCTCTCCCTCTCTCTCTGTCGAGGGGTGAGTGCAAAGGTATGGTGGGAGGGGGCGGGGAGCTGTAACAAAAGCGGGGCACGGAGTCCTGGCGGAGCGGGGGGCGTGCAGGCCGCCGCGATGCGGTCGAGGCTCCGCCGGAGGCAGGTGTGGGGAGGGCCCCGCGGTGAGGGTGGGGCGCGGCCGGCTGCCAGAGGCCCCTCCTCTACTCGGGAGGGGGACGTAGGCTGTGTAGTTTGCGCTCGTCCAGGCCCTTCCAGTACTTAAAGTTGTTGTCCAGGTGCTGCATCAGGTTGGGCAGGTCTGCGAAAGCTGAGGCAGCGACAGCAGGACCAAAGCAATTCAAAGTCAGCAAAACGGCGTCAGCTTGAAACCAGCGTCTGTGTAGGTGCTGATCCCCAAGGTCCAGGGGACCCTGGGTTATGGACTTATTTCCCATCCAATAATAATCATTTAAATAATTTTAAATCTTGATTTTCGCTAACCTCAAACTGAAATTTAGCATTTTTTTCATTTATGAATGAAGGCAATGAGTCACATTACTATTATACGTACCTGTGTCAGCGTTATTCAGTGCATGTGACAGCGTTATCAGTGCATGTGACAGCGTTATCAGTGCATGTGACAGCGTTATCAGTGCATGTGACAGCGTTATTCAGTGCATGTGACAGCGTTATCAGTGCATGTGACAGCATTATCAGTGCATGTGACAGCGTTATCAGTGCATGTGACAGTGTTATCAGTGCATGTGACAGTGTTATCAGTGCATGTGACAGCGTTATTCAATGCATGTCACAGCGTTATCAGTGCATGTCACAGCGTTATTCAATGCATGTGACAGCGTTATCAGTGCATGTGACAGCGTTTTCAGTGCATGTGACAGTGTTATCAGTGCATGTGACAGTGTCATTCAGTGCATGCAACAGCATTATAACTCATCACATAGACGTTGCATGACTCGTTAAGTAGCTCAGATCATTATAGGTTAGCATCGTCGTTACCACAGTGAAGGTCACTCACCGTCCCAGGCGTCGAACATGTCTGTGATGAAGTAATCGATGAAGGAGATCTGGGACTTTGGGATGCTGCAGGTGTTTCTGTCAAACACGGGCATCACTACTGGGAGACCCTGTCTCTTCTCTTCGTCAGTCTGGGTGGTAAGAGAGCAGAGCGGCATATCAGAGAGCCGGCAAACACCTCTGCCCTCCACCACGCCCCTTTATTATTGTTCATACATATATACAAATTATTTGTATCTGTTTTTCTTTTTTTTTTAGGAGGCTAAGGTCGCACACTTCTCAGTTTTCTCTCTCCTCCATGGCTACCATTAGTGGTCCTGCCAATCCGCTTCTGCGTTCGCTCTGCAAAACACGCGCCAGTGAGTGGCAGAGACCAGATCTGATTGGAGGATAGTCTGCCAATGACCGTCAGCGATTCCTGGGCTAGCTGGGACGCAGTTTGCCAGTCTGAGCTGATCCGCAGCAGAACAACAGTGGCTTATTTCATCACAGCAGGATTCCTGGGTGTTTCGTTTTTATTTTTATTTACATACACACCCCATTATGGATTTCTTCAACAGTGGCATGTCTAATCTGCCCCCCACCCCTGCTGTCAACACTGCAGGCCTGCAGTTGTATTACCTGCGCAAAATACTCCTCTGAGATGCGCCCCGCCCACTCGATACACAGCTCCAGTGGTCGGCACGGGTTCGAGATGTCTGCACACTTAATCAGCATGCGCTTCACCAGGATACGGTTCTCCGGGGACGTCAAGATACCTTTCACTGAATCCTCGTCTCCGTTCCCCTGTAAGCCAAGAGCCGAGAGCAGAGAATTCAAGATTATACACCCATTAAAGCAAAATTAAAAACGTTAGGCTGATGACAAAATGTGGGGCCGACAGGACTGAAAAAACAACAAAATTTACGACTTATCAGAACTTTCTTGAAGTTTGTTTTAGAGAGTAACTCTTTTTAGAATAACTGTCTCCTAGAGCAGTGTTTCCTAATCCAGTCCTTGGGAACCCACAGACAGTCCACGTTTTTGCTCCCTCCCAGACAGTTCACATTTTACTGGGAGCTGGGAGGGAGCAAAAATGTGGACTCTCTGTGGGTCCCCAAGGATCAGATTGGGAAACACTGCCCAAGAGACATCCACAGACACCTTTATTAAGCTCCAGGTTCCTTTAAAAAGTCCTTTGAGTGAATTCCACACTGGGCTGACGAGGCTGGTACCAGCTTGTAAAATTCTCACCACAAACAGGCGGCCAGAGGAGCAACGTCTACCTCTCCTGTCCTCCAGGGGGAGCCGCTCTGAGGCGCCGTCAATCGTTAACATTTAGCTGCAATCCACTGATGCACTGAAACACTCATTTCTCGTTTTCTGCAGGATCCCCATAAACCACGAGCCTCACACAGAATCTAAAGGCAGGCATGACGTAAGAACGCAGCACAGATAAATAACTACCTGGCACCTGCCACATTTACATCACCGGAGAGCTTCCCGAGTACCAGGAATCGCTCACTGCCGCCCGGAGACCCTGATTTATTTGAAATTAGCAAGCAGGGGAGTGTTCCAGGAAACAGGATTTCTCAGTTAGCTGGTTTAACTTAGAAGTCATGATTGTCCAATTAGAATTTCCAATTCTAATTGTAAGGAGCATTCCTATTGGACAATCATGACTGCTAACTGAGAAATGTTGTGGAAATCTCTGTGGAACACCCCCCCCCCCCACCCCGATCCTTTTGGGCTCACCCCGCTCTCCTCCAGAGCAGCCAGCGGCTTGTTGATGCTGTTCACAAACTTGTTGACGTGCTCAAAGTGCTTGGTCATCTCTGTGGCCAGGACCATGTCGATGATGGCTTGTCGGAGCGTGCGATATTCATTCCTGCGTTAAAGGGGTTGGGACACAAGTGAGCAGCATTGAGCAGCATGCATTAGGGTGTCAGGATTCCCTGCTGAGATCTAAGCAATTCTAAGAGAATCACTGGTAACCTTGGAATGAAATTAAAACTGTGATACATAGAACAGGGTTGAAAGTAGTAAATAATGCAAAACATACTAAATAACACGCTTCTCTACAATGGAATAGCAGCTAAATTTTGTACGTTTAACATGCAAGCGTTATATATGCCAAATAATTATTTCAATTTCAATATCAATTTATTCCACTTAGTCAATTCTCCCATAATACCGTTAAACTACAATCACATACTGTTCATTATAACA
>JAODJU010000007.1:7372813-7391013 GCA_026776725.1 Gnathonemus echidnorhynchus
GTATTCCGATCGTGACTATATTTCAGGAAAGGGTGCATCTGTTGAAATTGTTTTAAAAAAACAATTTCTTTCAGCATAGCAATACAGTACCAAATTTTAGCTGGGAAATAGCACCTTCAGAGATGTCAGCTACCGATCACGTCACCTCTGGGTAATGCTGTTATATCTGTTACGTGACTTTAATTACAGTTGATTTAATAAAACTGTCAGGGAAAAAATAACGTCAGTGAAGTTATGCGGAATATTCAACATTGTAAAAAGAGATAAAAAAGCTCTCATTCCGGAAACGAATCAGGCTGAATGTCAAAAGCTTTCCTACATCCAAAGGCAAAGACTAATAAGCCAGAAAGCAGAAGGACTCTTAAATGATCATTTTGAAAGAGACCAGCATCTCCAGGAGTACTGTAGCAGAGTTACTGGAGCTTGAGTACCGGACACACATCCTTACGGGGCACTGTAGTCCCACTCTCTATTATTTTTGCTCTGGTCGTGGCTTGTTTGCATACCAAGTGGTAGCATAATTAGCTTGAAATACTTTGAACTGCCATCAAAGAATATTTACTATTACAAAATAGAACAGAATTTATTATGTGGTATAGACAGCAGTGCGCCAACTGACACAGTCGTATACGGGACGCTAACGTAAACTGCTGGAATGCATTCGTCTGGAAAAACATAGAAATATATACGTTGCCAGTTGGTAATTTAACAAGCCAATGTTATTTCCAGACCCTGGGAAGTGTTACAGATGTAAAACTCTCCACAAAATAAAATACATCTGTGGGATCTCTGAAATGTGTTTACAGAAGAAGTTCACGCTTGGCAGGAAACAACCGATAGCTTCTGACTGCCGAACGAGGACAGAGGTTGAGGTCAGCCTTCGACGTACAGGCGTCCACCATCATCCCATTAGTCTGTGCGAGAGGAAATCTCACGCTCATAGTTTTCTTTTTTTTGTTCTGGTGACAACAAGAATAGCAACAGGAATGAGACCGACTTGAAGAATGTTAAAAATGCCACCAAGGACAGGAACAGACACACCGTTATGTGTGAGAAAGTTACAGCCAGCCGACAGCAAGGTTACGGAAGCAGGCGGCGAGTGGGAGAGAGTGCGAGAGGAAAGGGTCCAGACCGGTGAGGTGACCCTTCCTGCATCTCCACACTCGACGATACAGTGGATTCATTCATTCGGCCCAGATTCTGCCCTCCTTGGGAATAAATTTCCGAATGACTCCAGAGCCAGACCTCACGAACTGAATTCATCAGGCGGTTGAGAGCGGCGCCAGAGAAGCTCTTGAAGAGAATCATCCTCCTAACGTTTCCTCACCGCCAACAGGCACGCCATGGTCAGACTGCCAGTGCCGGCGTGAAACGCCGATGATGGCGCCTAAACATTGCAGCCTGCGCTGTTACCCCTGTAGCGTAAGAAAAGTGCAGCATCGCCAGGATTGGGCTCAGGTCACCGGAACTGACTGCTGATCAGATTTTATTCTCACATCTGCTGCAATGATCTATACCTGGGAAGATAACTGACATACATACTATACGTTAAATAAACTAAATCCATCGATCCATCTATCCATCCATCCATCTTCTGTAACTGCTTGTCCTGCTCAGGGTTGTGGGCAGGTCTGAAGCTTATTATACCAGAGGCTACAGGCGGAAGGCAGGGAACAACCCAGAATGGGGCACCAACTCATCACAGGGCACACTCACACACCACAGGGCACACTCACACACCACAGGGCACACTCACACACCACAGGGCACACTCACACACCACTCACTCTCACCTTCACACACCACTCACTCACACCCTCACACACCTATGGGCAATTAAAAAAAATAATAATAATAATAATTATTATTATTATTATTATTATTATTATTATAAAATTTTATTTATAACGCACTTTACATTTTCTGAGAAAATCTCTAAGTGCTAAACCAAATAAAACATTAAGTACAACAATAAATCAAAATATAGAGTACTTCCAGACTGTATTTCAATATGCAAACCTGAATTTAAATGGAAAGATTTTACACATGAAAATATCACCTTATCAGTCTACATGACATTCTTTACAGCAAGTACTTAATACATCTGTAATAGTAGTAATATGTTGTAACAACTAAAGACAGGAGGCCGAATGAAAATGCCATGTCTGTATTTAAGATCTTAATGACAATGTCCATATCGTTTACACCATGATCAGATTACACTTATTAAAACACAGTGGGGGGGGGCTCATCCCCTAACAAAATAATCCAGCCTCTAAGCGACACTCACACTTTCATAACACCTTCAGCGATTCATCTGAAGAGAAGTTTAAATTTTATCAATGGAGCAGCTGCCAGTTTTTTAAATGCGTTATCCAGGGTCAAATTAAGTCTTACTTCAGGGGCATCAAAACTGGTTATAATATAAAGAAGGTTCATGGAAGATATTTTTCTCCACAGCGTAGAAGCCTTGCCTTCAGACCCTGCGCTAGACCCCGCATGGTCGCAGATTATCTCCTGACAGCGAACAAAACCAGCGTGGGGCCTTGTACTTGGGCCTTATCGCAGACGTAGCAGGCCAGACCATACTGTGCCCTTGACAATCATTTAGGCCTCAGATATCTCACATTTCTCCCTTCCAGAAAAAAAGACCCTGTCTGTGAACAACTGTCAAAACACAAGGTAAAACATGGTACATACACTGATAAGGTCACCCCCCCCCCCCCCCCCGCCAAGAAGGATTCATCTCAGAGTGCCACTCTTTTTGTGAGCTCTCACTTCCCAGCCTAAAGGCTTCTGGGAAAGTGGAAGTCATTTTTCAGGGGGATTCCGCTTCACATAGCGACGAGGAAAACAATGAGACTTAGCAGTAGTGGCCTGGTCCAATCAGAAGAGACGGACGTGAGCTGATCTGCATGCAACAGGTAGAGCAAGTGCTGATTGAGTCTTTCCAGTGTCACATGATTCACAGGGGTAAGGCTTCTTTGGCAGGGTGTTAATGCAGGCCTGGTCAGAGTTACGGCGGGGGTGGGGGGTCATTTGAAACTCTAACCCTGTGACATCTTTATACTCTGCCAGGGGTCTTTAAAATAGACCATCGCTAATCTGCCAGAAATTAAACTTGCAAAAAAAAAAAAACAACACAACAACACTAAAAACCAACAAGTTCCATGACAAAGGCCTTCCATTAAGACGACCAGCATGGACTTACAGGAACCTTTAATGGTGCTATAAAATAAGCTTAATCTTCAACGCAAGCTATAACAAGAATCTGCTTATACCGATTTTCAGAGCAAATGAGGGTACATTTCATATTCGCACTCCAGAAGGGCTGTCTTTTAAAAAAAAAAAAGGAGAAAAAAAATCCTAAGGGACACGTCAAAGAGGCGAAACGACACGAACGCTGCCTTAGAAATAATCACAGTATCGTTGCCGGTTGCTTAGTGTTGCTCCATCTTAGCACATAAACACATAAAAGAGCCGTCGCCTCCTAAAAGGGAACCGGAAAGCGCTTCCATTCCAGGGAGATTTCTGCACAATTAGCCCGACTCCATATGCTCCTAGACGCAGTAATGAAACGGTGACCGTGCGTCAAACAGGAACAGGCCGGCCTTCCGCTGTGGCTCAGCAGACATCGCCGAGGGTTCTCCTCAAGAGAGAGCCGGAAGCGTGCCACGGCGATACCTGGAAAACCAGTGCACCCATCGCGGCATGACTCAGTGAGATGGGGAGGAAAAACGAACAGCGGAGCCATAAAAGCCAACTTGTAACGGCCGGCTCTGTATCGCCGCGCATAACAGCACCCAAACCACGCAATTCACATGTGCAAATGAAATCTATTCTCAGCTTGTCCCTCGCACTCACTAATTAAGTTTCCCTGGGCTGACTCCACGTACTAATGCAGCGAACGCAAATTAAGGTTAAGCTCACAAACACAAGGGGCATCAGTGGCAACCACTGTGCCAGGACACCGACAGCACCGTGTTTTCGCCCCCCACCGCCCAGAAAAGCATTAAAAGCGATTGGGTGATGACACAGTGGCATCGCAGCGAGCGTATCACAGTCGTGGGCGGCGATAGGGCGACCGAGGGCAAGTAAACTTGCAACATGAACAAATTGATGCCACATCCTGACGATGAAAAGGCCGTAGGCAGAAACAAAAGACAGACTGCTGGTGACGTGGGGGGGTGTTACATCGCTGCTCCTCTACAGTCGATTCCGTTTGGCACAGCTCCAGAGACACAGAAATCGGAGCAGAAAGAAATCACTGGGCCTCACCACAACCGCCGCATCTCCCTAGGACATGCCAAACCTGCCACTCGGTAAACTTTACAGAGGAATAATGCTCTCAGTGGCATCTCAGAGCCAAGGGGTGCAGATTCTCCCTGCCTAGACTCGAGACATGCAGCAAAAGCAAAGATGTGCGTCCTTGTACACAGTGACCCTGCGCTTGTTAAAACAAGCCACCCAAATCCAGCAGCCCGGCCATTAATTCTAGACAAGCCATGTGTACACAGCTATTTGTACAAAACATTAGAAAAGGCCAGCGGAGAGCCACAGCCGTTTCTAACTGCTAAAAGTACAGAGCGTGGAGAGGGGGGAAAAATTATAGTCTAAATTCTGTTTTCTTATCAAGCTTTGAGTAGCAACACAGACTCAGCAGTGATTGGCCAGAACACAGCCTTTCCTCACTTCTCACATGTCTTTCTGTGTCATGCACTGTGTCAGCGACGCACAGCGGATACGACCCACGTCACTGCGCCATGATAAAGGTGTGAGTACAACGATAAACAAACACAGCGGCCTCTTTATACAGCGATTTCTTTAACCCTGATTACATCACAGAGGCGGCTTCTGCCGAAACCAAATTACACCTCATTTTATGCTGAGGTAACAAAAACCTCGTGCTAAAAGCTATAGCCAGCGATAGAACCATAAAACTTTTTTCCCCCAGAATTTCTCCATCATGTGACTGGAATGCAATAAAGAAGGGTTTTATTAAAAATCCCAACACATAAACTTCCCTTGATGGATTAATCAATACTGACATTTTATCATTTTGCAACACCATTGGTTGCAGCCTCTGGAGCTGAACCAATAGTGACTTTAGTTCTTGTAGATGATACAAGAAATTAAAAAAAAAAAAGCACTCTGATTGGACCAGGCTAGAAAGAACTAACTTGACAGATAGCACGAAGAAAAGTTTTTCTTCTGAAGTTCATTTTGACCGTGTCACTGTCACCCAAGGTGCCATGTGTAAGGAAAAAAAAATGTCACAATAATAATAAACTGCATTTCGCTTCCATTCGACCTCGACAGAAATTGCATGGAAGAATACGACACGTGAGAATCTGTTGATAGAAAGCCGTAATGCGGGTTTTGTTGGGTTGAATGCATCCATGCACAAATGTGGGAACGTTACCCTCGCTAGAATGTGCACGCATACACAACACAACACTGTGTGCATGCTGTGAAAAAACTAAGGTCATACAGCAGGGGAAATTAATGCTGTACACAGTTTAATATTTTAAAATAAAAAAGCTTCTCTACTTACCTACAGTGGTAAAGTAATCCTTCTCAATCAACTGATTCTGTGGTGTTTCCAAAGTCACAGTCACACTTTAAAATATACTTATCATAACATCACAAATTGAGGTAATGAAATATGACACTGCAGCCTGTAAACAGCCTGCAACTTAACACAAATCATTCTAACTCATTGGATTCGATTTGGGGTGTGTAGGTCAGGGTGTAGGACAGGGTGTAGGACAGGCCTGCACCAGGTTTGAAAGGTACAGTACAGATTTCCTCCACGAACATTTTCACACAAGCAAGGAATGTTCCACGTCATGCTTTTTTTCGGGAGGAAATGGCACCATTAAAACATAAAAACAAGAATTTGGGGGAAAAGGGCTGTTTGAAGCCACACATCTGCTGGGGGCCAGGAAGAGAAATCCCACTGAAATAACGCCATTTTTGTGTATCGTCTCCAAAAACACTAAAACGACAACGTGTCTTTGAAAAAAGGCATTAAAATTAATATTTGGATTTAAAAAATTTGAAAATTGAAAAAGCATTTTCATTGAAAATATTTTCATTTGGGTTACTGGTATTTTTTATTCTTGTTTTCTAAGTGGTAATTTTATCTTGTATGTATAATCCATAAATTCACTGGTCTGATTTTTTTGTTGCATTAAAAAAAATTACATTTTGGTTTCTGCAGGAGGCCTGAACATGGAAACTAGCAGGAAAATAAATCTGTCCCCAAAGCTTACTGCAGCTCTGACTCTCACACACCTTCTTACATGAATGTGGGATGAGTGGAAACATCAATGAATGCTGCCTGCTCCCAGGGCCCTCAGTGCTGCACGTAAGAAACCTGCCTTTTAATAACATCAACAGGTAGTGTGTCCCGTCCAAAACCTGGATGACTACACTTAACATAATATTAAAATGAAGGCCCGCCTACTGATACAAAAAGGAAATAAAAGGAAATAAAATTCGCCTTGCTGCCAACAATGCTAAATGTGTAGATATTTCAAAGACTGCTTTTTAAATCTGCGCAGAATGTATTCGCGAACAATGGAACGAGTTCATAAGAGATTTCCCATTTTATTCGACATGTTAACCCATAAAACTCTCTAAGGCAGCAATTACAAGACATATGCATTCGTATCTCTCTGTAAGCATAACGGTCCAAGGAGTGCAAGGGCTTCCAGGTCGTGCATTCAAAAACCTACCTAACAGTGCAAACTGTGTACATTTACATGCAATATTAAACGTGTGATGATGCAAGAATCATCACAACAACTGTATCATTGCAGCTTCCGTCAGTCATATTTTCCCTCTAGTTTGAAAATGACAGTTGGCAATTCTGCTACCTTTTTCACCGGCAGATTAGAAAAAAATATCCGCAGTAATGTGCATTAAGCTCAACTAATTAATTATGCATAACTATAACAATGGTTGGTTGACCGTAGCACATCCACGGCACATAGCTGTCACACATGCGCACAGGCGCGCACCATCATTTCTCACTTCTGGACTGGGTAAGAGTATTACGGCTCACCTTGTAACTAGAAGATTTAATGGGTAATCCCAGGCTTGGGTTTCCTTGTTGCTGGTTGGCGTTGGTCTGCTGTGGCGAGTGGGAATCCTCGGAGTCTTTTCCACTATGATAGACCACCCTATCCGAGATATGGATACTTGAAGCACAGCCCATACTTCAACCCAAATTCTGCCGATTCCTTCTGCTCAAGTGCTTCGCTTCTGCCCTTCAGTTTGTGTTTCTTGCCTCGGATATCTCGCTGTCTTCTTGTTCCTTTCTCATAATCTTAAGGCAAAACGCTCTCTGTCGTTTCCCTTGCAGTGACCCTGAATAATATATCTTCCTTCCCCCCCACCCCCCAACCAGGAAATAGATTTCCTTTCTGCCTTTTACATGAAGTAAATTATATGTATTTTTTACAAATGCGCCCTTCTCTTGCAAATGCATGAATCCGGGAGTACTTTTAACTCGACAATTCAATTCCATACGCAATTCCTCTTCCACTCACTCCCCTCTTCGTCCTCGTACCCACATCATCATCATCATCATCATCAACACACTCAATTCTTAACTTTTCACTCCCGAATTTGAACTCAGTCTCCCTCGGTTCAGGCAATCGCTTTATCCATTTTTATCCACGTTTATCGACGATGTCTCCTGTCCACGCAGAAAACATCAAATTTTCTCTCCCAGAAAAACAAAATGTTCCCTTTCAACAAATCGGCTCCTCTCAATTCAAGGCAGGGGGGGCACAAACCTCATTTTGCTACAGTTCGGTCCACTTCAGTGCCATTCATAATCAACAGGCTTAAAGCATTGTCCAAGCGCAGAATTCGTCTTGGCAGCCGCTTTGATCTGAAGTCTCACCCCATACAAGAAAATGCGTTTTGGTCAAACCAGGCATGCCATTTCAACTCTCAAAAATAACACAGAGAGCAAGCAGGATCCGTTTTGTGAAACCATCATTCACATTCCCGTTAGCAGTTATGTAACAAAAGTGACAAGAAGAAAATGCATTTCAAACGAGCTGCAGTTTTATCAGAGGCCCACGATTTTTTTCTCCCCCCTCCCCAAAAAAAAAAATGATGTAAAGGCTGTCAAATTATCTGTGGTACCACCTCTGAATAATGGAATCGTATAAAAACAAGAACTGCCGTGCGACCTTAAGTTTCAAGTTAGAAAAATTGATCCTACTGTTTGTTATTTATAAATGCACAAGCGAAAAATAGCCGCAGAGTGCTGTTTTCTGTTAGTCTTTCAGTGCCTTTCTAGCGTTTGCCCTTCCAATTCTTCAGCAAAGCTTGACAGCGGCAGATCCAATAAAAGCACCCGCAAGGATTGACCTACAGCCTTTACTGACGTCAATGCAAATGAGCCACTCTGGACCAATCAGCGCCAGGTACCCCGCAAGCTGGGCGGGACCCGCCTTCAGAGGGATTTTTGAAAATTATATTGTTAAATCTGAAATTCGCCTTACGGTTTTTATTAACACTGACGCTTAAATACGAGTTTTGCGTGCCAGTAAATAACAAATTATATTCAAGATCCTGGTTACACCTCATAGCATACGACCATTTTTATGTAAAATAATTTAATCAAAAAAAAAATTCTGACTAAAAAACGGTCATGCATCACGGAAATAGAAACGATTGTTTGTGGGGCTCATATAAAATTCTATTGCAGTATTAAATTACATCATATGTTATGTCATTAAAGAAATTAATATTTCATATACTCATATGCTTACGTAACCATCTTGTGTTGACATAACTTCCAAGGGTCATATTTCCGGACAACTTAGCTTACAGGCCAAGTAATATTAAGGTATTTTAGTTGTCCGATGTATAGCTCAGGTAAAGGAATATTCTGACTTGAAACATTTCTCGCATATTTTAAACAACTGGCTGTGACCCAGGCCTGCGATGTCAAAATAAAATACAGAAGTTGAATTGTAGGTCTTTGATTTGCGTAACAAATCTGTTCTGAAATTCCTGCAGGATACATATCAACATAGTAAACTTATGTGAGAAAATGTGAGTTGTGAAACAAAAGAAGAAAATAAACACCCTGTTTTGAGTTAAAGAAGTGGTGTAATGAAAATAACAGACCAAAAGTAACATTAATAGAAAACCTAACAGGCCTTAATCATTGAAACTGTTTCCCCTAGAAAATGCCAAGTTGTTGCCTTTTTATATGTCACTGTTTTCTTCATTTGTACACTGAATGAAAACTGAAGGCAATGCAATCCATAGCAAGGCCTGCAGAATGGAAAGAAGCACACCGTACATGGTGTCAGGATCATACACGAGAGATGTGATGTTGCATCACTGCCTGCTGAACCTCTATGCTGCTCTATGAGTGACACAAAAATACCCATAACTCAGACAACAGCCAGGATGAAAATGTACTTATTTAACCAAGCAGAGGAGCAGGGGCACTGCTAGGGATTGCGGGCCTAATAGAAGCGTATCACATTGGGCCCCAACCCAGACCAATCAAGTTATGTTTCAAAAATTTTTAGGGCACCTGTCACTGTTGGGCATCTGGAATCGTCCACCAGCCTCCCCCCCCTCATGGTGCTCCTGGTGCAAAGGAGTTTTAATGATCCCAAGTTCTCAAAATAATTATCTGTGTCAACAGTGCTTATTGTCAAACCTCATTACCATTCCATTAAGGAAGCTACTTTCATTGATAGATCTGTTTCAGCAAATACTCAGTCGTTAATGGAAGAGTGTGTTAAAATGGTCAGGTTGAAGGAATATGTTCCCACAATCTAATTCGGCCGCCAACCCAATCCAATCCAGTTATGTTACAGATTTGTTTGGGCCCCTGTTACACAGGGCATCTGGAATCATCCAACCCCCCCCCCCACCCTCCTATGGCGTCCCTGTCTCATTTAAGCTTTATTAATCAAGTTTGTCAGCCAGAAATGGGCAGATGTGTTTGAGTGAAATAATAATAAAAAAAAACCCATTCAGTAAATACAAGCTCATGGTTTCTAATAAATACCTAGAGAATATCTAGCATCTTCCACTGAACAGAAGCGTTGTTATTTCCATAAGGCTAATAATGATATATGGCATATCTGAAAGACTGAAAAGTACCAAATATGTACTATAATGTTATCAGGCTCTGTCATTTAAATTAATTTAATTATATAACCTCACTTTTTTCTTGAATGATTCAATTTCCCTCAGTGCAGTTGAATTCTCTCCTCATTCCATTCTTAGGCTAGGGTTTGAAACCTTTTTAAAATACCTAAAGATATAATATATCTTTAAAAGCATTACATAATACTTAGTTTCTGAGCAGGAGGAGTAGTAGTTCTTGTAATCATTGTGGAGAAGAAGGTTATTGGCCTAATAAAACATGAATGTAAATTAGATTCAGCTCATTTGTTACTGTTTTGAAGACACATGACTTGTGGTGTTTCCCGATGCCTGTTACAGAGAGAATGCCGCAAGGGTCGCGGGCCCAATAATATGACCATTGCAGGGATTGGGGGTCTTAAAAGACAGCGTCCTCCAGTTTAACATCATTTAATCATACAGCTGGACATAACGTACTTGAGGACATTTACTTAAGTGTCTCAAAAAAGGGTGGAGCCAAAGGCCCCCATGAGACTAAAACTCAAAACCTTTGTATGGTTGCCCAAATCATGCGAGTTTCATTACACAAATAATTTCTGAGGGCAGAACGAAAAATGATTGGTTCAAAGAGATAATCAGATTCTAGAGGAAGAGGGTCCAAGCAACTAGAGGAGGTAGGACTAACCAACCAGATGTCTTGGTTCCACCTCTTCTAGTTGCTTGGACCCACCTCCTCTGAAATCTGATTGGTTCTGTCTCTGAACCAATCATTTTTCGCTCTGCCCTCAGAACATTTCTTTAAGCGTAACTCCCACGAGCAGTTTGCCCACCATATTTCACTTTTCCGGAGTGTTGCAGAAGACTAGGCATCATATACTTTATGAAGTCAAGCAAGGTGATCAGTGGAGCAGGTATCAATATATAGGTGAATCACTTTTGCTCTATGTGATCACCTGGCCTGGAGGAAAACAGACAATTAGGTGTGAAATGTCAACTGTGTCCCATAATAAGTAGCGCTGGTATCAGCAATAGACCTTGCAGAGATGATGTAACAGACAGAGATGTGGCTCAGTCACAGCAGTGTGTCTTAAAGGAATACTGTATTCTCTGTCATTTTTCACTCAGTGTGGTTTTAGTTTAACTAATGAATTATGTTGTGAAATGAAAATACACCCTGTACTCACCCTTAACCTGCAGGATCTATTGCTCGACTAGCAAGAGTCATTAGTCGTGATTATTAGACTTCTATATGTAAAAGGTCATAATTAGATTATATTTTATTTTTCACTTACACCATAATCGACAGAAATGACTATCCATTTTGTGGTCTTGTGTGAAATTAATATAGTGATTATTTTTTCTTTAAGCGTGGTCAAACCAGAACACTTTGGTTCTAATCTGACTGAACCAATCTTATCAGAAATGGTAGGCAAACCCTCACGAGAAGATGGGGGTACAAAGATATCACAGCACACGACCAAAAGCAGCATTGTGCAGAAACCAGCATACGCTGGACCTATGCTGGAGTTCATTATCACAGTTCACACATTTTAAAACTGGAAAAACAATAAACGCTGAAGAGTTTAACAATCAAGATCTGGCCGTGGTGTATTGCCAGTAAAGTACTAAATGCTCCTTATATCCTGTTCATTAAAAATTATTGAAATTAATTTAAAATATGACACTTTCCTTCTTGTTTTTAAATGCCCCTGCCATTAACTAATGCCAGTATTTCAGATTAATCAAATAATTCACGATAATTACTCAGCTCAACTTTCAGTCCCATGTGAGAAAAAGTAGATTTTTTCTTTTTTTTCGCAAAAACTAAAGAGGCTTGAAGACATAAGGTTATGAGTTCTGTGGCGGGGGCCGCGGGGGCCGCGTCAGCTCACTTCAGCGCACAGTGGCCTGGCTCAGAGAGCCTTTCAGGAGGAGACAATGGTAGCCGAGCAAACGTCTTACTGCAGATTTCCAACACTTCATTTGCCCAAGGTGCCCGTCTACCTGTGATAGGGGGAAGTAAAAATAAGGCTCCCGACTAACAATAAAGGTGACAGAAATTAATCGGTTTTGGATTATTTGTTCAAGGACCAATTCCTTGTGGAAGCAGTCTGAGCCAAAGTTACCATAGCCTGTACTGGTGGGGGCTTGTAGCAACAAAACAAGACATTGGTGTATCTGGAGCCAGTGGAAAATTTTCCTGTCTGTCTACCTGAGACCAATCAATCAGCTGGGGTTTGTGTCTATACCAAAACAAACAAGTCACTTCTGTGTGGAAAACAGAAGATTGCAGACTGCCAGTCGATTCGGCTAGCCTGGTGTAATTCCACGCAGTGGCGATGAGCCTCCACTAGAGGGAAATGACTGAAAATGTTCAAACCTGACAAAACATTTATCCCACTGATGCAGTCTGTCAGTGCTACTGTGACCACCCTGATAGCAGAGACCTGCAGTCATATAGCTTAACTATAAATAACTAAAATTCAGCTCTCCAAAACACATGGTGTCTTAGATTCAACGTTTCTATCATGCTAAAATCCATCCATATTCTGTAACTGTGTGTCCTGTTCAGGGTTGCAGGGCTTCTGGGGCTGATCGTAGAGGCTATGGGTGTAAGGCAGGGAACTCATCGCAGGGCACACACTAACCATTCACTCACACAAGCACACATGCAGCCAATTTGGTAAATCCAATTAACCTCGGCATGATTTTTGGACTGTGGAGGGGGGAACTGGAGTACCTGGAGGAAACCCCATGACATCATGGGGAGTGCATGCAAACTCCACACACATGGAGCCATGGCAGAGACTCGAACCCAGGTCCCAGAGGTGTGTGACGACAGTGCTAACCACTGCACCACCATGGTAAAAACCATAATTCATTATTAAACTGAATGCTCTTTAATCCATTTAGACAGATGACACAAGGATGATAAATTGTGTGAATGTATTAATAATTAAAACACAAAAACGATTTTTTTTTTTTACT
This sequence comes from Gnathonemus echidnorhynchus, assembly GCA_026776725.1. NCBI lineage: Eukaryota > Metazoa > Chordata > Actinopteri > Osteoglossiformes > Mormyridae > Gnathonemus > Gnathonemus echidnorhynchus. The sequence continues at coordinate 7,385,939 of JAODJU010000007.1, forward strand.
ACCAATGAAAATAAAACACTGTATAAAATTCATGGGTATCTATATGGTTTGTTGCTGAAGACATAGCACATTATTAAATGTACATAGTAATCAAGGTAGAGGGCCCACCAATCTGTGTGGGATCCTTAAAACCATCCAACAAACACCTCCGGTCATTGCGTGTTGGGGTGGGATGACGCTTTTGACATCATAGGCTGGCTGCATTGCTAGCCACTGGAATCCCTTCAATATCACTTAAGATGAGGCAGATGGGCCAGCAGGAAGAACAGCTACTTAGGGCCCATTGTCACCATCTTCTGGACGTCAGAAAAGTCACCTATATCAAGTAACAGATAGTCATTCATTTATGACATCTTGTTATGAAGGTGACATGAGGAATATCTGAGATTATTATCTTACTATTAGGTAAAGAAAATGCCATTAAGCCAGTGTTTCCCAACCCAGTCCTCGGGGTCCCACAGACAGCCCACGGTCTGGCAGGGAGCTGGAAGGGAGCAAAAACATGGACTGTCTGTGGGTCCCCGAGGACCGGATTGGGAAACACTGCATTAGGCTATTTATTTTACATATTGTGGCAAACCTGTCACAATCACATGGTCACAGTGCTGGTGGCATGTGGCAGGGAGGATATAAATGTCAGTTTTCATGATCCAGAAATTAATGGGCTTAAGGTTTACAGTTCAGACAGAGTAAAAGGGGCTGTAAAGTTCAGTTTGGGGGGGGGGGGGGGTAGTTCATAGCGGATTATCTTTGGTCTGTTAAGTGCAGATCATCATGGGATTTGTGGGGTTCTAAGCTATATTCTGGAGCCAAAAGAGGAACGAGAGGGAATTAAAAATGATGGAACATCAAGAATATGCTAATCAAAGCAGAAAGTGCCAGTGGTAAAACTTACCAATCAGGGAGGAAGCTGGGGTGCTGTTGGTAAAACTTACCAATCAGGGAGGAAGCTGGGGTGCTGTTGGCAAAATTTGCCAATCGGGGGGAGGAAGCGTATCACGCCGGCAGCTCAATTGGCCAAATTTAAAAAGTTTCTTTAAAAACCATTCCCTCTTTTGCCGTGTCCCAGGCTGTATACCCTAGGACAGTCTATACCAGGCTGTATACCCTAGGACAGTCTATACCAGGCTGTATACCCTATACCAGGGTGGGGCTCCTGTTCCATGGAGGACCGGTGTGCCTGCAGGTTTTTAGGATGAAAACTTTTGCTAAAAATGTAAATAAAAGACATGTTGCTATAATTAAAATGATCATTTATGTTATATCCATAAATGTCATCCAAGCCAAAAAAATGACTCTTAGACTGAAACATTGTATTGCATTTTAGTTGTTAAGGGCTTGGTGTAAATCACACTACATATTTTCAAGTCTTTGACTAGAAACCCCAGCAGTGATGTCTGAATCTCAGCCCAGCATGCATTTCTACATGATCGATAACATTTCTGTTAAACTAATCACCTTCTAATCACCTTGAACTTCTTCTACCAAGCTGTCACAAAGATTTCCGTTGGAGATTAGCAAAAATCATGCTGCTTAAAATCCATCCATTTTCCATAACCACTTATCCTATTCAGGGTCATGGGGGGAGGGGGGAGAGATGGGGGAGAGTACAGAGCCTATAGGTGCAAGCCAGGGAACAACCCAGGATGGGGCACCAACCCATTGCAGGGTACAGTCACACACCATTCACACCTATGGGCAATTTGGTAACTCCAATTAACCACAGTTTTTGGACTGTGGGGGGAATCCGGAGTACCCAGAGGAAACCCCACAACAACACGGGGAGAACATGCAAACTCCACACACATGGAGCCACCACGGTGGAGATGTTAACCCTGGTCCCAGAGGTGTGAGGCAGCAGTGCGAACCACTGCACCACCCTGCCCTCAGCTTAAAGTCATCTATGATATTTATTGATGACTGACACCACAGCAGCCCTTTTAATCCAACTTACGATCAAATGAGCTGAGCTAAGATTTGGGCCTGCCTGTGTCCTACAGTGGTCCACCCTGATCTAGTCCTACAAAGAGAAAACTCAGTAGTGAACACTGACCACATATACGGCTGTGGAAAAAATTACGAAATCATAACACAATTTTTTCGTTTTACTAATCTCTCATAAGCAAATATATTTTTGCAAACTGCAACCTGGTTCCTCTCTGTTTCTCAATAATGAAGGGCTTCTTCCTTGCTTTATGGGACTTCAGTCCTGCTTCTAAGAGCCTAATATGAACTGTCCTAGCAGTGCACTTCACACCTGCACTTAATGTGTCCTATTCCATTTGAAGGGCATCCTATGTTTCATGAAAAACCGTCAGATAAGTTAACGATCATCTCTGGCATTAGAAAGTCGGTTCCACCCTTTACCTGGTTGGTTTCTGGTAGTTCTCAGTATCTCCTGCTTCACCTAATTCTTGTGTACTGCTATCTTAGAAATTTTGAACCTGGTAGCAACCTGCTGCTCAGCAGAACCACGATTAAACCAGGATTTAGAAATGCAAATTTGTTTAAAAATATAGAGTGGTCTCTTAACTTTTTCCGCACCTGTATCAAGGGAGGCAAGGCCCACAGAAAACTGCACCAACATGAACAAAAATACAGAAGAGAAAATAATTCTGGTCATAGTACAGAAACGTGCTCACTACCATAAAAAAGAAAAATGAGACATCAAATATTTAAGACCTAAATGCTTCCATTGCGTAAGATCCCTCAGACATTTGCCAAATTGCACATTTCCTGTGGTTTTGGACGTAGGGGTCTATAAGACCTTAAAGCTCCATTTACCAACCGGGTCTGAAGGCAAACACAGAGTCCGGGGCGGTGCAACTGGACAAGAATCTCTCAGAGACGCGCTTGCGAGTGGGCCGGCGATGTGCGCGCTGGGGTTACACGTGTGCGCGCTGGCCACGAGCCCTGGACAGTCGGTCACAGTCTCCCATACAGTTTCTGCTGACCAAAAACTTTGTCTACCAAAATATAATTAGTTATAATTCCCTTCGCTGTGACGCATCTATTCGTAATGTATAAGAAGCAGAAGAATATTTTAATTACAGTTAAACGTATTTACGGGTAAAGTAGGATTCTGTCGAAAAAATGCCAAAAAAAAGATAGCAAGGTAACAAAGTTGTTTTTCATTTAACCTTTTTTCACAACGCCAGTTTAGGGAGTCCGTGGGAAGCAGTGCAGTTCATTAACCTACAGCGCTTACAATGAGTTTAGACAGCGCTGAAATTAGAGCGCTAATGCCGTGGCCACCTGAATTAGCATCTAATTTAATTAGCCTACCTCCTTCTGTCAAATTATCAAACATGCATAAAAACAATGCAAGACGCATTTATGTAGGTTTAAAATATATTTATACCACCTTGTTTCATTATTGATCTATTTCGAGTTCTGCATGCTACCACAAAGATTGACAAAGTAGCCACGTCTTTTGGGTTGCACCCCCCTAGCAATCAGTAATGACTGAACAAAAATCTCCTTTTAAACCGTCACGTTTTCATTTTTCATGGATACAAGCCACAAAGTCAGGATTGTCTACTTCAGGAGGAAAAGGCCTTCGTTCAGGTCAGAATTAAGACAAACACCGTACATTACTAAAACCTAACTACTGTCAATGCGAACTCACATTTGGACAAATGAGAATGAAGGTGACCAGTCTGCAAGATTAGATGCCAGTTTATTTTTAGCAGAAATGTGAGTCGAAACCCCCCCCCCCCCCATTCATATATGGGACTGTATCTTTAATATGTTAGCATAAAGCAGCCTATTAAAAAAAACGCAGGACGGAATATATGCAGACCGATTGAATAATATTAGGGTAAATACTACGCAAATGTAAATGTTCCAAGAAGATATCACAGGGGAAATGGAACTTAACAACTTTTTTGTTGCTTGATAACCAGGTAGGTGGTCTTTCCCTTTAAATAAGACGACCTCTTTAAATCGTATTACGGATAGCCTATTTACTCTTAAAGTTGCAAACACCTTCTGACCATCTGTCAACTTACAAAGGCGCACAATTTAAAACAAAACGTTTATTTTAAAACAAACCTTTTGTTGTGGTCCGTTCGTCACTCCATCTTCTTCAAAATTTAAATTTAAATTCTGTTCTTCCATCTCAAAGTCACTCTTATAGTGCCTAATAGTCTCCTTGATAAAGTGCTTCCATTCAGGATCTTTCCGTTAAGGCATAAAGTGGGATTTTTGTGAAACCAAGCGAAGGGAGATTAAAAGATTTAGTGCCAAATTCTTCTTCTTCTTACATATAATGTACACTATTAAAACAAACTAACTTTGGTTTCTAAAACCACATGTAGTTCCTTTTGAATATAGTTTTCGTCCAAGTTAACGACTCCTGTGCACAAAATGAGTTATATGGTTTGTCAGATGAAAAATCCTGTTACTTACTGCATATCGGGCCCCTTTAACACACACCTACATTTCGTTCGATACTCAAAATTGAGAAGGTTTACTTCGATCTACAAGCCACTCCCCTTCCGTGCTGTAGACACCGGACAGGGGTTGCAAAATAAAGCAGGAAAGTCACTGTAGCGGGACGTCGTGACCAGCAAAAGACATGCATGGTTCTTACAGAATCTGTGCCTTGAACCAGACGCGAGATCTGTATGTACCATCCGCGACCTATGCTTCAGCTTAAGGTGAAGCAAGATCTGATCGAAACGAACACCTGTACAACAAATCTCGTTTATTGGGGCTGACAAACAAACGATTGGTGATCGACGAGATAGACGCGTATTATAATAAGTATTTAACTTTCATGACTTGGATATCATTTGATTGACGGACAGCAGGAGCGCTACTGCTTGAGGTGATGAAGTAACACATTAAAAATACGCATGCATTACATCAGACCTGCAAAGATAATTAGTAACACAAAAAATATAGCTTACGGTCAAAAGCTCAGCATTGTGACCAACGATAATGTAATGCATCTTTATTTAAATTTCAAGGACAGATTTGCATGCAAAGTTTAGCAGCAAAAACAAAAGAAATATTCTGTTCACAACCGGTTTTCCACATAAACAGATCGGCTAGGCTCCTATTTAATATAT
>JAODJU010000007.1:7391046-7411253 GCA_026776725.1 Gnathonemus echidnorhynchus
AATATGGATTCTCAGCAAAGATACATACCGTATATCCTTTATTGTATGTCCATGAGAACTCATGTCAACTGATAGTTTTATTAAATGTTCTTTTCATGCAAATATTATAAAAGCAGTTTAGCAGTCCAAACGGGCCAAAGACTCGGTGTTGTAGATGTGACCCAAGCAATAGGTATATGCTGTAGACTTGAAATAATATAAATGGACCCTATAATTATTGATCTGAAGGAAAATGATTACATATTCATTGGTGGGAGACAAAAAAAATACATAACCCAATACAAATGAAAAAACAAACAAACAAAATAAATACACGTTTTATAAAATACCTGAGTAAACAAGTCAATTTTATATCATGACCTACAATTAAGACTAACACATCTGGTCATTTTTAAACATTTACAGAACTCTAAGAAAATGATGAACACCGGTTGTTAGGACTGTCTTGAAAACGTTCAGGGGGAGGTAGGTTAAAATGTCTGAATCCTTCCTCCCCCTAGTTTATCAAAACACCTTGCCTACTTATCAGTTGTCTGGCTGATGAACAAGGGGTCAATTATTAATGTGTTTAATAGCAGCTGATCAGATAAGATGCATTTTGCACTTTTAGTTGTTATGAACTGAACTGAACTGAGATTTAAGGAAGATAAGGACAGCTTTTTTGCGCGAATGCTTACAGCACTGATAAATCATGCAAAGATAAAAATTGTGGCTTGCTGTTTTCCGGCACGTAGACACGCAAAAGCTCAGTGAAAACTGATAATTTTTCTGGCAGGACTAGTAGCTGAAATAGGACTGCAGGGTGCCTCTGCGGCGCACGTCAGCGGTCCAGCAGTGGAAGCCTCCTCCCAGGGAATTGGCATGCCGAATGCTCACCTTGATGGGTGTGATGCCTGCGAGAATGCAATCAGACTCATCAACATGAAAGTTCTGGAATCCGAGCTAAACGCTGCTCTCCTGACACTAAAAGGTGGTGGAGAGCCGGCAAATCTACATGAAATATGTTTTCAGGTATAGTTCACAGATAACAGGTTTTGGCCCATATTTTATGTCTTAAGTCAGTACCTTCTCCAAATGCCCTGAGACCAAATACATTGCATTCCGTTTTGAAAAATTTCCATTAAACAGCAGCGCAAACGCAGAAGACTGGACTGAAACATCCTATTGCTGCCTGCACAAATGTCTGCATAAACTCACCAAGACGCTCAAACATCTTCTGAATGGACGTCTCATTGGCATCAACCATTACACGCTTTTCATCCAACATCAAGACGTTCATTGACAGCCATTTCGAGGACATCCACAGGGGATGATCTAAGATGACAGGTAACATGTGAGCAGGCTTAAGCTGATCTCTTTCCATTCACTCATCAGTATTATTTGACCACAGTACAAAAACTGCCAAATGTAATATCTCCTTACAGGAAAACGCAAACAGAATGAGACTTTCAGTATCAGACTAGTTTTCTCAATTCAGTACATACCATCAGGAATCAAAGGTGTTGGAGGTTTCACCACATTCCAACCAGCCTTCTCAAACATTTTTATCTGTTAACGGGCAATTAATGAAGAAGAAGCAGCGTGATGTCAGTGATTTACAGCATTATTCCAGCAGATGGCAGCATACCACATGTAATGATGGGCAATGCAAGAATTTTTTTTGCGACCACCCACAGTTTTTACGATTATTCTACAAAGTCTATGGATAATTTACGTCAGTTCATGGGTGTATATTCTTTACCTACTTTATTTTAGGAAGGACAAAATTAATAACAATGTATTTAAAGTTTAATGTAATAATCCCACATATTGGTGCTCAGGCCTAAAAATTAAAATTAATCTTCATCAAAAAAAAAATCTCAGCTTCCAAATAAACTTGACAAAAAAATACGATACATAGATGCTACCATGACCATAGTTAGTATAGTACACAAAGAGGACACTCACCTGGTGGCAGGGCCTATCCGGGTTGGACAGTACCAGGCCCGGCCCGATGATGTTAAAAGTGGCATCGATATGCATGGGGTTGGGGTCCGTGAAAGAGATGATATGCACCTTGTAGGTGGGAGCCAGATGTCTCTGCATCCACTCTATCCCCATGAAGTTTGTCACCTTAAAAAAAAATCTTGAAGCACTGAGCGTGATGCTTGAGTTGTGTCCTGCGTATTTATAAATTGTCTTTATAAATTTAATAAATTACTCAGCTATCTCCATGCTATGGTTTTATTTTAGCTACAAAGTGTCTGCATCTGCTGTTGTGTCATGGAAGGATTAGGTAACATTTTCACCTACATATGGCCTTCCAGAGTGACACCAGCCCCACATAATGATAAACTGGCCTCGGTATTTCAAGGTCTTTGTTTAGTTTTGGGCTGCATTTGCTTGGACCCACCCTTGAAAACACCCAAACCCTTCTGATCTCCCGATGAATAATCCTGATGATTGGTACATTCTGGGGATCATGAAAATAGCAGCCACTCGCTAAAGCACCTTTCGTGATAAGCATGTCACACTGCCGCTGGTGTTGGGCTTTGAAACTCACCTGACTCCTCTGGACAAAAATGTCCCGCCCGGCCCGGATGAAGTCGGCGGCATCAAAACAGGGCTCATGTTCCGTGGTGACAAACTTTCCCTGAGCAGCGAGTTTGTGTCTGTCTTCCACAGTTCGGATGGGGTAATCCTGTAGACACAATTCACAGGTAATATTTAGACCACAACCAAGAATTAAAGGTGCACGAAGTGAGCCAGAACTAGCAGAAATGCTTGAAATAGGGTTGCTGAAGTGCTTTAGCACCCCCTCTGTTTGTTGATGGTAATGCAGTATCAGAATGCTGTAGGGCAGTCTGCCCATGCCTGCACCATAAAAACCAAAAACACCAGTCTACGTTTTCATGCTTGTTATCTTGCTGTTAGCTGCTTTCAACGATGCAAAATAACTTCAGTAAAGTCTATTGATTGTCCAAGTTAACGACACCCTGAGCTCAAAACACTTTCCTGCGTCTTTCAGAGTGAGATACTTATAAAGATCAGGATTTAATGAACTGACATGTCCTATGGTAAGTTATCGACCTGCATTTCTCAATTCCACAAAGTGCTGACTTGCTACTTTTTTTCTGATAAGCAGTGCCTGTTCACATGTCTCCATTTGGGTTCTGTTTGCAAAGTGTATGGATAAGGATATCGCAGTTTGGATTTCCACGCCCATTCCTGTCCTTGATTGATAAGCTGCTTCAAAGACATTTTTTTACCTGGTCATAGAGTTCATCAGCCATGGTTGGTTTTGGGGCCGTGGTCCACTTAGCACCTTTCTGAAAATATTCCTTAATGAGGGGGCGGTAGGCCCTGTACTCGAAGAAGCGAGCCCTCCATGCCATCGGGGCTTCGATGATCTCATTCCCCACGACCAGAAGAATGTCACGGGGCATTGCAGCGTACATGCCTGGAGGAAGAGAAGATGGTCAGAGTTCCCCTGTAAAAAGCACAGTCCGACCTCCAGGATAGTGCCTTAATAACCCCCTGGGAGAAGCTTGAGAAGAAAAAAGCAGGAGGCATACTTGAAGATGAATGGATAGGGTCCTTACTAGAGGGGGAGGATGGCAATCTATGCATGACTTAAACAAATAAGCACACAATTATTTGGGGGTGGGCATTTTTTAGGGGGGCTAAAGTTAGATAATATCTTCCACAAGACAAAGGGAACTACCAAGGACAAAACTTTAGCCCTAAGCCTAATAACTTACACATACTAATAAGTGATGGCACATCAGAAAGCCTGGAGGACAGGTAACAGACAGACCAAGCCCACCTGTAGATGTGAAATCGGGGGTTGTGTACTGAAAAGACCAGTCGATGGGTTCTGGCCTCCTCACAGTAACCCCCTCCAGGCGCAAAATATTGCACATTTCCTCAATCTCGGCCACAGCCTTCTTTAAGTGTTCCTCAGGAAATATCTGTCCCCCATATTTTTGGTAGAAGGGCCAGTACTTCTCATATGTGTTGGCCTGTAAGAATTCAAGTTAACGGTAGTATGTTAAATATGTTCAGAAAATAGTTAGAAGACAAAATTCGCAAAAAAAAAGTAAAAAATAATACATTTCGAAAGTGCACTTTCTAATTTCCATACCGTACCTTGACCTCCACAGTGAATGGAGGCACGCGAGCATTCTCGGCTCTTCCAACGATGACTTCCTCCAGCGGGTCCCATTCGTTGTAGGCGCAGACGGGACACTCAAGGCGATCGGAATCGGACACGGTGTCCTCGTCGGCGGCTGCGGGCTGAACCGCCGCGGCTGAGCTAGCGGTGCTCCGGAATGCTCTCTGCACCCACCCAGTCACAGCTCGGCCAACCTAGAGGGCGTTTAGGGCCACGTCGTCAAGGGAGAGGATCACTGCAGCCTAAACCGATTAATTGGCTTATTACATGAAAGTCGAGTCTTTATCTGCCCAATTTATTTTTGTCGGCAATAAATCTTGAGAAAAAAATCCGACGAAGTACGGTGAAGCAGGATTTCGCAGATAAAATGTTAGACGATGAGTATGTGTCAAGATGCACACATAATGTTTTATTCGATTAATTTTTATTTCATCAGATATTAAAGAGTTTAAATCCTTTGTTGCCGTCTCAATAAGGTAAACTTTTGACGGTAAATCCTGTTGATTTTCAGCCAAGTACTACATTAATTCGATATCTATAGCCGTACAGTAGATAACTTTCAAGGTTTTCGCGGGCGTGGCTGTCATTAAGTTCAGACAGGCCAGGTGCCAAAGACAGCTGTTCTGTCATTCATAGTTGTACAAGAAACTATTGAAATGACTTGTGCATTTAAACAGATTAAACAAGAAAACCAAAAATAATAATAAAAAAAAACATTCCTTGGAATGATCTTGGAATGATTCGATTTTTTCCCATCGAAAGAAAGTTAGTCTTTGCAGAAAATGTCTCTAAAATGTTCAGATTTTTAATCGGTTGACAATTTATGCGACAAGACAGTGATGTCGCTGTTTAAATGCTATAAAATGTTTGCATACTAAACACAAAAGTCGATGAGTAGCAGGCCATCTTTAGAGAATGCACGAATTTTATTTTGCTATTTATGATTGAAAATAATTATGAATTTATACTAACCATAGTTCCAATAAGATGAGCTGCCTCAGCCCCCCTGCTACCTCCTCTCAGACACCTTACTCGCAGCATTGTCGTCGAGCCCGATACTTAAAAGTAAATGGGGATTCTGGCGACTAGCGATGCTCAGATTTAGTACCTCGGAGACCGTATTGGAGATTGGGTGCTGCGGGACCCATTTATACTGTACCTCAGCGACACTTGGTAGCCTATTGGTCGCTATTAAGAGTCATGAAGCAACGTGACTTTTAAAAATTCACCACGAAAGACGATACGTTGCGGCAGCACATTCTTATCAGTCCCCCTCCCTGGATCTAAGAAAAGGGGGGAAAAAGTGGCGCAACAAGATGGGCTGACTGAAATGGCGTTTACATAAAAGCGAAAAGGAGAAACTGATATTTAGTGCGAAAACGTATGTGCAACACATAAAATATGCTTTTTAAGTGGAAAAAATACCTTTACGTACTAAATTTTCATTCCGTGCATTTAGAATGGATTGCTATATAGCCAAAGTTATTTTGAGGAATCTGCAGCTGCGGCCATCGATTAAATATTTTCAAATCTGTTAAGTTTAACCAAACAAAAGTCGTTTATTCTCTGCTAAATGCGTAGCTAACGGGTCCTCAGTCTAACGATTTTCTGTCATTAACGACTTTGTTCACCACATTCTTATCGATAAAACTACACATACGTTCTACACATGGATTTGAACAAAAATGGGCAACCATGCGTTAACACCATCCCATCAAGACTATATTGTAATAATCAGAGAATGTGGGAAACTAGCATTTTCTTCTCCATCGGAAACATGTCTGAATAAAAATGCGGTGGCAAGGTGAGTTTTATCAGTGATTGCGATGATTTAATTATGTCATACTTGCCTGCGCTTGTTCACATGCATGCATTTGAACACAATCTTAACGAAAATGATGTAGACCTGGCCCTCTGGTGGCCCAAAACTAGCTTTGAATCGCCCGCTTTTAAAACCTTAAGTCACGCATATCAGCTCCCTCGCACTAAGCGACGTGGCAGAACGTGATATAAAAACCGTACCTTTCAGCTCAACCTACTTTGCCATTTAAGATATCAGGGGCTGTACGTGACGACAAGCTTTTTATGTACGTGGTTAAATAACCGTTATAATCTGGATAATTGAGGGGATTTATGCATGCAAATCCGCGATTGAAGAACTCGGATTTAATAGAGGAAAACAATAAATCCGTGTCGTGACAAAATTATTTTAAGAAATTTGTTAAATAATTTCTTAAATAACCTTGATACTGCTGCAACCTTCTAATCTCCGATTTCTGTTTAAGGTTGAGGCAATAGCTAGGTTACGGTATTACTGTGCCCAGCTACCCAGTTACCCCTGCAGAATTAAAAAACAAACTATCGCAGATATATGTTATGGCTTTTATTTCTTTTGACTATGGTACCGTTCCAATCGCATATGCCGACGGGAAAACCTAACTAAAACCAGAATTTTGCACTTTAGATATGAAAACATTTTCCCAGATGTTTATTCAAAAAAGCATTTAAACTCGTTAAACAGGTGAGGAATTTTCGGATTTCGTTAAGCAGTATTTTTACCAAGAGTTTTTGATCGTGCTCAAACTCCCACAAAATGTCACTGTATACCGGATGACATAGGCGACATTCGTAATTATATCCTCCTTCCACACATCAAATGTTACATTTAGCAACACAGGAAGAAGAAAAAAAAGCTGTTGATGAGTTAAATCCACTGTTGTGGGTGAACAGGTCGTTGGGGGGGTGATTGGATTGGTCTGGTCTGGAGATCCAACATGGCATGCTTCCATGGGGCCCAAAATATTAATATAAATAGATCATATTTAGTTTGCTTGGACCTACTGGTTCATTGCCATTCATAATGGTATTGGGATTCTTGTTTTCTGTAGTATTAATCAACAAGAATGTTGACATTGTAATTAAGGTCTTTGCTACTTGTCATCTTTGCGTTTCTCATTGAAAAATTAGAAAATTTACCTGCTGTCTGGAACCTGAGTAGGTGAAATGTCAGAGTATTCTTTAAACTGCAGATAAGGCCTTTGGTTTGACCTAGAAATGGCTAGAATGGGGACGACACTCCTACAAGGTCAGACAGCAGCTCCCAGCATCTTACAGGACATTGCCTTCAGCCTGTCATTGAGTTTTGGTGCCAACTGGTACATTCAGGACCAGCAGCTGCAGGTGGTCGACCACGAGAGCTCCTTTAGTTGATGGTGAAACCCCTCATCCTGGGCTTGCATATTGCCAGGTCCAACTGCCTGTCCCTTCAATAGGTGGCTAATCACCGCCTGTCCATAATCTTCACTCCACCTCATACTATTTGCCATGAATAACCCACTTAGCTGTTTTTGACATCTTATTCTATTCTCCTATTTAATTAATGCCACCAGAAATGTGTAATCAGAAACCAAAATCTAACAAAAAATAAATAAGAAAGACAGGGAAAACTCTACTGGACCCTCTAGATGGCACCACCTAACTGCATTTCCCATCAAATATGACAACTCTAAGATCTAAGGTACCACAACACAACACACAGCAGGGATACTGGGAAGCATGACCTAACCGAACAGGTTGCCTTAAATTCTAAACATGATTAGACCCCCAACACAAAACTCCACAAACAAACAGCAGGAAAACACAACAAAGCTCGCCTTCACTACACTCTCCTCACGTACTTCTCTTGTTGAATATACCAAGTTAAATGTACCATATAAAACCCTAATTCAGAGGTTTCTACAGTTAGAACTAGGTAGATTACATTACATGAACTGGGTGGGTGACATTAACTGGGTTAGCTGGAGTGAGGCTGCTGGTGATCAAATCTACCCCCCCCCCCCGTATTCCATAGCATTCCTCAATAGTGCAACTTCAAAACAACTTTGACCAGCCACATAGTGAATTTCCAGGTTTGACCCCCCGGCCAGAACAGAAAAATTTACACCCCATGAAATGTATTTCTGGCTACAGGTCTGCTTTGGATTTTCGTATTCCATTTTTAATTTAAAGTGCCTCCTATATGATCCACCTTCAAAATAGCACTAATCAACATGGTATAGTTAATTACAATGTAGTGTTTTGAAAATTGCATTTTTAGATATTAGAAGACATCTCACATTCACTCAATACAAGATTTTTAAATAAATCAGATTACCTGTTTTGGTAGTGCATAACTATAAGATACTTAAAATGACTTCACTGTTGGCCTACAATCTGACCTTTAAATCAAAGCGTTTACAATACCCACTACCACTGTTTATAACTTTATTAAATATCGATGCACCACTACAATTTTTAAATAAGCTGACTTGGTAACATTGCCCCCAACGTAATACGGTTACGGGAAGGCGGCACAGCCTTTGTAAGCACAAGAGTACTCGAATTGTGACAGTGCAAATCACTGAAGATCACAATGCTCCGCCTTCACGCTGGAAAAAAAACTACCGATTTAGCAAAGTCCACACTTATTTGGAAGCTAAGTGTACTCGCTATACTTCAGAATAATGCTCTTCTGACTTCATTCAACTGGTGGATAAACATAGTTCGGCAATAAATTCATGTGCATCTGATTTTGATTACAATGTACATTTTCTCAGCATTTCTTGCCACCGTGGTTGTATTACCACTGGTTATAAATATTTATTTTCCTTACTTTTGGATAGACTGCTTGTATATGGTAAAAATTATAAGAGCTTTGATCAAGTTTGCTAGGCGCACGATGGGGAAAAGATTATTTTTTGTATTAGACAAATTCTACGAGCAAGTGGCAAAGCACCCCGACAAACCATTCATCATTTTTGAAAACGAAACGTTTTCATACCGGGAGACAGACGCAAAAGCCAACAAAGTCGCCCAGGCTTTGAAAAGGCACAGCAGGTTGCAAGCGGGGGACACGGCGGCGCTTTACATGGGAAACGAGCCGGCGTTTATTTTCACCTGGCTCGCGCTGGAGAAGATGGGCTGCTCAGTGGCTCTGCTCAATCACAACGTGAGGTCAAAGTCTCTCCTGCACTGTTTCGGCTGCTGTGGGGCAAAAGTCCTAATTGCAGCTGCAGGTAAAAAGTGAAAATAATTTCATTTAATTAACTAGGGTGATTTGCTTTGAAATGTTTATTTCTGTACATCTGTAAGTAACCTATTTATTTAATCCTCAGCAACGTAATGCATTGCTCAGCCTGGGGAAACACTAACCAAACTTCTCTCTTGAATCAAAATGAAATGTGTATGTATGTGTGTTTAATGAGAATGCCCAGTGTGTGGTATTTCTTTTCCAGATCGTTCTTGAATCATACCCCTTCTTGAACTGGGTTTAAACGAAATACACCGTTAAGCACTTTGGTCTCTGTCAGATCACAATGTTCTAAGTCAGGGGTGGGCAATGTTCATGTTCAGGGCCGGTGTGTATGCAGGTTTTTGGGATAACCTTTAGGTCAGCTGTTCAAACCCAGGTGTGAGGACTCTTCAGCCAATCAGTCCTCTAATTAGTAATCTAATTAGGGAGTTGCAGCGAAAACCCGCATACACAGCGGTCCTTTGCAGATAAGATTGGCCACCCCTGTTCTAAGTGAACATGCATGTAGACCTTGTTTGCACATGGAAAGGTCTTAGCAGAGTTGGGAAGTTCAGCACCAGAAAGTATAAATCCAGACCATGTTTCAACCAACCAGTTGAGTATAAAAGTCACAGTCACAGAGTACTCAACTGTTTGGTTGGAAGAAAATCTTGGTCTGGATTTCTACTTTCTGGACCTGAACTTTCCACCACTGACTCTTAGTTTTATGTCATAACTTCTTCGCTCCTCCGTATTCCTGCCCCACTCTTCAGACCTCACAGATGCCGTGCGAGAAGTGCTCCCCGCCTTGCAGGAGCAGGATGTCACCGTGTTTGTCATGGCAAAGGAGCAGAGCACCCAGGGTATGGTGACCTTGCTGGACAAGGTGGAGGCGGCGTCAGATGAGCCCATTCCGCTATCGGCCAGGTCGAACATAACATTAAAAAGCCCAGCTGTTTACATCTACACATCAGGAACAACAGGCACGTTCAACTCCTGTCCTGTAACATCAATATACATTCTTCAAACCATTTATGGCACTTTGTGTTCAGTGTGTTCCGGTATTTCATCATGTTCAGTTATGTTAGATTTCAGAACTACCCTCATTCAGTATCCTTATGTAAACCATGTGTTTCTGTGATCTTTCCTGTGATCTTTTCTGTGATCACACATTTTGCATGCATACGTATCGGCTTTGTTGGGCATGAACTGGCAGTTTGTTAACTGTAGCCGCATATGGGTGAGACATGCAGAAAACTCCAGCTTTCCAGTGCAGCGTCAGTCAGCCCTGAAGCTCTGACTTTAACGCACTGCCTCCCTGCACCTTTGCCCCAGGCCTCCCGAAAGCAGCTGTAGTCAATCAGCATCGTCTTCTGATCGCCATGGCGGTTCTGACGACCAACGGTGTCACTCCGAAGGACGTTGTTTACATCAATCTGCCTCTGTATCACGCCGCTGGCTTCATCATAGGCTTCCTCGGATCCACAGAAATAGGTAAAATTTACTTTCTAATCATAAAAGGTGGAATACTGGGCAAGCACCTGTATTTAGCCATTGAATCTCAAAAGTGGGATTAGCATGTAGATATATCTAAGGATCCAAGACATTATACTTTTATATAAAAAATACATTACCTGAATTCTAACTGTGGTCTGCACTACACCTCATTCTGACTAACAAAATGTAGGTCAGTCACCCTGGACTGTAATCTTCACTCTCTTGTTTATATTACCCATTTTAGTATTAGTTTTATTAAAGGATAATTATTTAATCAATAATAATAATAATAATAATAATAATAATAATAATAATAATAATAATAATAATAATGGATACTTTATTGATCCCTGTGGGGAAATTCTCTTTATGCCTCCCCCAACTTGCTCTTTGTAGACTAAGCTGTCCGCGAAGGGCAGCCACCTGTTGGGGAGCCCAGGGAGCTAGGAGTTAAGGGCCTTGCTCAAGGACCTGCAGCCGTGCTGAGGCTGGGTTAGAATTGGCAATCTTCTGATTACAGGCATACAGGCTTAGCCCACAGAGCCCCATGCTGCCCCCAATGTCCAGTTTCTTCCATATAAGGCTGATTGACAGGTGATTTGGTTGATATGACAGGCCTAGCTCTGTAGTGGTGCCAGGATGGGCTTCGCTCAGCCAATCACAAGCCTACCACACCCCAAAGCTTGGCAAATGTCAACCAATCACAGATTTGATTATTGTAAAGAGGAAGGAAGTGAGCTTCTTTTTAAAGGTGAACACCCACAGCCCCTGCAGAGTATCCTGTAGCCTCCCTTCATGTTTGACCTGCCGCCCAGCTCTGTGGTATCACAGTAATGAGTACCGTGACCTCATATCTCCAGGGCTGTGGACTTAATTCTTGCCCCTGGCTCAGTGTATATGGAGTTTATATGTTCTCTGATATGGTGGGGCATGACAAAGGAGGGATGATCCACGTAGCAGATCTCAACAAAAGGGGTTTATTTAACAAAACAGAACGCAAAGAAAGAACCAGAAAATAAATGGACTGTGAGGGGTCAAAACAAAACAGGCAAAACAAAAACTAAGTCAGGGAGCAACACTGGGAACAGCAATACTAAGGGCAGAGAGGAACACAGAAAAACTGCAGTAACTGACATGGGATAACTATCATGACAACAACTAACAATGACACTGCTAACACTGGGAAGCAGCCACAATGACCCACCGAGGAACAGAACAAGGGCCTGTTTCACAAAGCAGGATTGTTTGCTTAGCTAGATAACTTGCCAGATTTAAGGTAGTCTGGGCTAAATGTAAGTTGATGAAAATAAGGTCTATTTAGCCCAGACTACCTTAAATCTGGCAAGTTATCTGGCTAAGCAAGTAATCCTGCTTTGTGAAACAGGCCCCAAAAGCAGGCACTTATATACACAACTAACAAGATACGACACAGGACAGATGAGAACCATAATCAAATCGACCAATCACTAGGACTCAGGGCAACAAGGAACAGGTGGGGTATAGTATAATTAACAAGCACTAGAGACTGGTGCCTTGTCCTCACGTACACGGGTATTTTTTAAAACGTACCCTTTTCTATATGTCTTGGGCTTTTGTCCACACGTAAACGGCGTCTTAGGTCACTGAAAACAGATCTTTTGCAAAACTCCATCCAGGGTGAAGATTTTAAGAAACTCAATTTTCAGCGTCGACATGTAGACAGGGAAAACAGAGTTTTTGGCTCGAAACATCAGATTGTGCGCCGTTGTCCACTTTGTTTAACGTCAGAGCGTGCGCTGTTTGCTGTATATATTAGGCGAGTTTGAGCAATGGCGGACTTAGCCGAAATAGTGCTTGTGCTAGCCTTGCTGACAGGACTTCTTACATGTGTACAGATAAATGTTGAGTCACTCTCGCATTATATTGATCAACACAGGCGTCGGAATGTGCGCCATGGTTTTCAACTTAACAGGACTGGTAATTAGGCTTCTGATTGGCTAACATGGCCGTACGGTTAGAGTTATAATGCCGCCTGTTGGCTTGGCATGCTTTTGACAGTGCATTTTAGCGGTTTCATGTGGACGGAAATATTTTAGAAGACAATGTTCGTGTGGACAGGGATTTTTTTTTTTAAATGGAGGAGGAAAAACTGTTTTAAAAAATACCTGTGTTTGTGTGGACAAGGCATGGGAAACATTAATAAACACTGAGGGCTAACAACACTAGGAAAGGCTATGAACACAAGCAAAACAGAACATAATAAAACAAGGCACGGGCAGAGTAAACCGTAAACAGGAAAACAAAGCCAAGACATGGATAAACAATACCAGACACCAAGGGATTAAAACAAAGCCAATATATTAAACAAAAGCCAGCCTCAAACTCATGACAGAGGAGTGTCTGCCTCTAAGCTGCACCATCAACCCACAGAGCCACAAGGTGGCTTGAGTAGCAAGGGAATCAGCAAACAGGAAGCCCAGCACAAACTGCTGGCCAAACGGGGAAAAGGCACATGGGACCGGGTCACACGGGCACCAACCCCAACCACTAACTTAACATCGGTTTCCTCTAGGTCTATAAAACAGTTAAGTGAACTGGTATCTCTAAATAGTGTGTGTACTGCCATGGACTGGCATCCATGCCAGAGTGTCCCCTGCCTTGTGCCCTGTGCTTCCTGAGACAAACTCCTGGCTCAAGGGGACCCTGTATAGATTAAGCAGAATGAAATGAAATGAAATTAAAGATAAGTGATTTAACAAATGGCTTCTGAGAGGTCTGCTGTAGCACAGTAACAAGTTTATTTCAGATGCAATTTTTTCGTGAGGATGCAAGTGAATGAAGTCTTTGCGTATTATCTCCAGAACTAGAGCTTGGGTCAACCAGAAACCAGAAGCCTTTACCTTTTTGTTGAATATTTATCTAAGTGGGTTAAAGTTCGATCCTAATCACCACTGACAGTAAAGATTCTGTTATAGTTATTTATTAATAGACTGCGGAGTTGAATTGAAATACAAGGCACCACGTAGCCCTAAAGAGAAATCAATTATATATTTTTTTTAGTTTGTTCCATTATTATGGAAAACAATACACATCGGAATATTCGATTTCTACTTCCACTGCTGATATCTGGCATTTCAAATAATAGCCTAACTGTAACACTGTAAAAACTAATAAAGGTTTTTTTTTCTATGTTTTCGCAATTTTTAGGCACAACAATAGTTTTACGACGTAAGTTTTCAGCCTCCCAGTTCTGGGATGATTGCAGAAAATACAACGTGACAGTAATCCAATACATCGGAGAGATATTGCGCTATCTCTGCAACACACCAAAGGTACGTCTGTTTAACATTTAATGCGTAATGCCTGGAAGCCGGTGAACAATATTACGAATCAAAACAATGTTTGCACCGTACACTGCATATACCACCCATTTTAAACTCTATAAATAACAAAGAAATAAGTCAATTTTCATTGTACAGTCATATGGAAGTCTGCATACTGGCAATCAAATTATGATTTATTAGCTACTGTATTAACCATTTAAGAGGGGGAAATATCTCTGTCCAGTTAGAAATTTGATAGAGGATAGCGAACTGAATGTGTCAGGTGTTTTTCTCGGAACTTCTGACAGCTGCTTTACTTGACGGCTGCGCTGTCTTGTCCCCGCTTAGCCCGGGGATGTTTCAGCTGCGCGGGGGGGCGTCCCCCGCTTACGAGGCAGCTGTCCGGCGCCTTTTCTCCGAGCATCTGCTCACTTTCGCGGCCACCAAATTTGGCTGTTCGCGGATACCTGCCGTTGCTCCACAAAGCAGTCATTCCTTATGACTGCTGTCCACCAAAACGGTCCTAATGTTGAACTACTGACCCTGGAATTTAATGCGCCGTTGTTTTTGTGTTTCGTATTCAATTTTTTTTCCTTTAGCGAATTCAAAATTTTATGCAGAGAAAAAACAGATTTATTACGTTTTACTATGACTGTCGAATTGTACACGGCGCAGCTTTTAAAGAGAGATTATTAAAGGGTGGTATTTTTAGGGGAAGGAGGGGTAACTTTTTCACTATCCGATTTATTGTGTATTTCAGCGTTCCCCTAGATTTTATGAGTGTCACGTGGCCATGCAGGGAAGGGTAACGGGCAACTTAAACACTCTCACTTTGGCCATTGAAATAGTATCTGCACATATCACAGGGGATCAGGTCACAGCTGGTCACGCGTGTCGTTCCCCAGCCAAAGAAAGTAGCTTTTAGCACCGTAGATGTGTGCCCCTCTCAGAATAGCCAGTGGCCTTTACATGGAAACACTACGCACAGGGAGGGGGAAACCCAAACGTGCGGCAGCGCATGACGGATCGCAAGGTTTCCCAAACGCCCTAGTTCCTAAAGATGTCATTGTGCACCAGCTTTTTTTTTGTTAAATTCATTATAATATTGCAAAAATGGTGCCACATAATCTTTGTAGCTTTTTTCTGTAGTTACTGAATGTGATGTTTCCCCACACGCAGAGAGACAATGACAGAGACCATAAAGTGAGATTAGCCATTGGAAATGGCGTCAGAGCCAATGTGTGGAAGGAATTCCTCGACAGGTTTGGTAACATTACCGTCAGAGAATTTTATGCCGCCACAGAAGGGAATATTGGGTTTGTGAACTACACAGGCAAGATTGGTGCCGTCGGAAGGATCAACTTTCTGCACAAAGTAAGACTCAGAACTTCAAATATGAATATAAGTAGAAATCAAGATAATAAATGTAATTGAGACTTTCCACAAAATATTTCTATAATAGACACAGACATACAATACTTAATACAATGAACATAAGATGCCATTCACTTCCATAGCACTCATTTAATCTGGCTTCTTGTGTGTGCTTTAGAAATTATACTCCTATACACTGATTAAGTATGACACAGAGAAAGACGAGCCAGTCAGAGACTCCAGGGGTCTGTGCCTTGAAGTCCCAGTAGGTGAGTTATTTTTAACTGTAAACATACACTCATGGTTGTATATGTATTTCTCAACATTTTTTTGGAGTTTTAAAAATGTTTACATAATATGTACGTTGTTTTTCTTTAAAGGAGAAACTGGACTTTTAGTGTCCAGGATTACCAGATTTGCCCCTTTCTCTGGATATGCGAGGAATACCCAGCAGACAGAGAAAAAGGTGCTTCGCGATGTCTTTCAAAAGGGAGACGCCTACTTCAACACCGGGGACCTGCTGAGGTCTGACCATGACAACTTTATCTACTTCCAGGACCGTGTTGGAGATACGTATAGGTACTTCCCGATTTCACAACGACAGAACTACACTTCAGTATTTTTGCAGATTACTTCTGTGGGTAGTTGATACTATCAAATGAAGTAAATCACAATTTTATTAGGACAATTAATTGGGGGAAAACTGCAACACAGTGTCTGCCCACTGTCATTATTCATCCTAAATAGCTGTAATCTGTATAAATTCACAGATGGAAAGGGGAGAATGTAGCCACAACAGAAGTTTCTGATGTTCTCACAATGTTGGACTTCATTGAAGAAGCAAACGTTTATGGAGTTGAAATCAAAGGTAAAATAATGTTCTGTTCCATAGACATAGACACAGCATTTTCTCATAAATATTATAACAATTTGAAACCGTTGTTAGATGATCCAGTCCTCAGGGACCAACAGACAGTCCACATTTTTGCTCATCGGGAACTGGGAGGGAGCAAAAATGTGTACTGTCTGGAAGGGAGCTTGGAGGGAGCAAAAACGTGGACTGCTGTGCGTCCCCAAGGACGGGATTGGAAATCACTGGCCTAGTCAATTGTCTTGCTATCTATAAAGGTCACGAGGGAAGGGTTGGCATGGCTGCTGTTACACTGAAAAAAGAAGAGCAATTTGATGGTGGTACAATGTTCAACCATGTTGCTTCCTACCTACCAGCTTATGCCAGGCCTCGCTTTATCAGAATTCAGGTAAATGTTTATATATAGCCTTGTTTAAGAGCACTGGGAAATGCAGCTCCTGTACTACATATGTAATTGGAAGACTGATGGATGGATGTTAAATCTAGTTGCTTGCATAAAAATTGTAACGTAGCAAACAGTCTTTTAGTTCATGACAAGGAGTCCGCCTAGTGGACAACAGTTGTCATTGCATGTGAGAACTGTAATTTTGCAAAGTAAAAGAGGCCAATAGTTGTCTCTAACATGGACCTTTTTTTTAATTTCAGAGCTCCTTAGAGCTGACCGGAACATTCAAGCAGATGAAAGTGAAGCTGGTGCAAGAGGGCTTTGACCCAGCTGTGGTCCCAGATCTTTTATTTATTCTGGATGAGAGCCAGAAGACATACATACCAATGACAGAGGAGATTAATAAGATGATCCTGTCAGGGAGCATGAAGCTGTGAAGCTGTACAGTAATGTAACGTAGCACTGTCTATGAACGGGTATTGCGTCCAAAGTGGGACAGAATATGATAGAGGGTTTTAAATGTAATTACTTTTTAAATCATGCTTACATCACTATAATCCTGACTAGAACTGCAACTCAGGGATGTAACCTTGGAAAATCAAACAAGCCCACTAACAACAACAATAATAGGTATGAAACAGACAACAGAAAAAATTATTAGATATATGCCTCATATTTCTGGGACCCGGGCTCGAGATTCTGCCATGGCTCCATACGTTACTATGTTCTCCCCGTGTCATCATGGGGTTTCCTCTGGGTACTCTGGTTTCCCCCCACAGTCCAAAAACACACTGAGGTTAATAGGAGTTACCAAATTGCCCATATGTGTGTGTGAGTAAATGGTGTGTGAGTGTGCCCTGCGATGGGTTGGTGCCCCATCCTGGATTGTTCCCTGCCTTGTGCCCGTAGCCTCTGGGATAGACTCTGGACCCTGTGACCCTGAATATGATAAGCGATTGCAGAAAATGGATGGATGGGTAACATAGACTGTTTAATTGCTTTCAGGAAAGAGCTGAAATGTTTACTTAAACTACAATTGTACAAAGGGACCTGATAACTGTATCCAAGTATATAATTTGCTTTACATAATGAATTGTCATTTTTTTGTAATTACAGAAACATTTTGAAACAAGTTTAAGTGCTTTGAGACAATGTAATATTATGAAAATGTTTTACATGAATAAATTTGAATTGAATTGTTCAGATGCTTTCTGCATTCCATGGGATTTACCGACAGCAAGAGAGCATGAATGGAACAAAATGGTAATAATTAACAGGGTAAAAGTGCACCTCTTTCTTATCGTGGGTACTTTGCGAAACAAACTAAAACACAAATAACTATGGGTCATTGTGGTCATCTTGCTTTTCCAATCCTGGGGATGTGCTGGGAGGGGGTACCTGAGTACTGGCCCTTTTTGTCTGAACAGTTGAAAGTATGCCTCTTTTAGGGCTCCTTTTTGATCTCCGACAATACTGCAAGTTTGCTGAGGACGACCCGCCCTGCCTCGGTCAAGCACCTGCCCTCAACACTCTCTGTGTGGCCCTGCAAACCTGTATTGGGTGTCGAGCATTGTCCTTACTCTTGAGCAACGATTAAAATGCTTCTGTTGTCCAGCTATCAAATTTCGCTTGAGAAACAGCTCAACTCATCCTAGAGGACTGATCCAATCAGTGCAATCAACTGTAGTTTCTCTTTGGATGGGTGTTTCCATCCATGTTTCCATATGTCAACAACTCCAAAGTATCAATCACAAAACATGGGAGAATATTATGAAATGAAAATACAGCATTTTCAGACTCCAAAGATAGAGACTATTTTAATTGGTCATCAAAGTAACTTCATTTAAAGATTTTTGATAAATTAAGAAGGAAAAATCAGTATGTAGTGGATACACTTGTCAAAGAATGACACTAGAGGAGGCAAGACCAAAACATCTGATTGGTTAGGCCCGCCCCTCTTGTTGCTTGAATCCACCTCCTCCAAAATCTTATTGGTTATGTCTCTGAATCAATCATTTTGCCTTCTGCCCTCAGAACATTTTTCGTAAGTAAAACTCTTAAGATCATTATTCCTCCACCAAGATTTACAGTTGGCACAATGCAGTCAGGCAGGTAACGTTCTCCTGGCATCCGCCAAACTCAGATTCGTCCATCAGACTGCTAGACAGAGAAGCATGATTCGTCACTCCACCTAACACATTTCCAGTACTCCAGAGTCCAGTGGCAGCGTGCTTTACAGTCCATCTGACACTGATAGGCTTTTATGCTGCTGCTTGGCCACGGAAGCCCATTCCATGAAGTCTGCGGAACACAGATTTCATGCTGGGGTTAATTCCAGAGGAAGTTTGGAACTCTGCAGCTATTGAGTCAACAAAGCATTGGCGACTTTTACACACCATGCGGCTCAACACTCAGCGATCCCGCTCTGTTGTTTTATGTAGTCTGTCACTTCGTGGCTGAGCTTCTGCTGTTCCACTTTGCAATAATACCACTTAGAGTTGCCTGCGGAATATCTAGCAGGGAAGAAATTTCACAAATTGACTTATTACAAAGGTGACATCCTATGACAGTAGGATGCTTGATTTCATTGAGCTCTTCAGAACGACCCATTCTTTCACAAATGTTTGTAAACCTGACTGCATGGCTTGGTGCTTGATTTTATACACCTGTTGCCATGGGTCCGAATGAAACACCTGAATTCAATGATTAAGAGTCCCAATTCTTTTATCCATACAGTTTATTCTTAGAAGATTAGCAGCCTATTTCTTTATTGGCTGAGTCATTCAGGACATGTGACCAGATCACTGAATTAGCCCCTCCTTTTCAATGCCAGCTCCTCCAGTTATTGATGGGTCATGTGACCACACCCTGTAAACAGCTACTGCCTGGTCTTGGACTATGATGGACAGGGGCTACACGCACCTTTTGGGTGTGGATGGTAACAGCTGGCTCTGATTGACAGCTGAAAATGACTAAATGAGTGAGGACGCGAGTTCTTAAAAGCTTCAGGGTTTACGAGTCATTTGATGTCCCTTATGCTCTTATGTTGTGTGTATTGTTTGACCCTTTGTATAACTACTGCTATAACGCGTGAATTTCCCTTCGTGTTCCCCGTATCTTTTAACACGAGGATAACTGTAAATGAACGCCGAAGAACAACACAATGTAGAAAACCTGGTTCCAGTAACTTATTTGTAAATATTTACCTTATGGACGGTATAGTTTCAAAATGTTCCAAAAAAGGGGAACTTTCTGGTAGGTTCCATTATTCAAATACTATTACAAACAACCGGAGAAACTCTCCCCACACAG
The DNA here is from genome assembly GCA_026776725.1 of Gnathonemus echidnorhynchus. Lineage (NCBI taxonomy): Eukaryota > Metazoa > Chordata > Actinopteri > Osteoglossiformes > Mormyridae > Gnathonemus > Gnathonemus echidnorhynchus. Next base: position 7,410,991 of record JAODJU010000007.1, read on the forward strand.
CAGCTCACGCGCCCGTGCGCAGCTCCGCTTCCGTATCTTCAGGGTTCAGACCATAGACTGTAAAAAAAAAATGGACGTAGTATCCGTGACGTCACTCGTAGGTTTCTGAAGAGCGTTTTTGAAGAGAAGGGTCTGGCTGCAGGCTCCATCAGGAGGATCTCCACTAGAGGGACGGAAACACGTGATCTCCACAAGCGAATTCGGACATGACGTTATGCAAACATGCCATGGAGGCGGTACCAGATATCACATAATCATCACTC
>JAODJU010000007.1:7429558-7460631 GCA_026776725.1 Gnathonemus echidnorhynchus
CCAGCTATGCAAGACCGCGATTTCTCAGAATCCAGGTAAAATGTAGTACAGAGCATTTACATTTAGGCCAGAATTCCTTGAAAATTTTATTCTTTTAAAAAATTTTTTTACAGAATTTATGTAAATCTATGTTTTTTCCCAATTTTCTCACTGTGAACCCCAGAGTTACCTGCCTGTCACTGCAACATTTAAGCAGATGAAGGTAAAGCTGGCAGAGGAAGGTTTCGACCCAGGTGTGATTCGGGATCCTTTGTACTTTCTGGACGACAGCAAGAAGAGCTACGTTCCACTGGCACAGGAAGTGTACGAGTCAATAAGGGACGGCAGGGTGAAGCTGTGAACCGTGTGCGATCTGGGGAATTGAGCTTTTAATGACAACAAATAATGAGAATACTTTCAAATTTGTGACGACTACATTTAGTATAGAGAGAAAGCAACAGAAATGAAAGCTTTTACAAAATGCATTTGAACAAAAAGTAAGAATTGCCCAATTAAGGAATCATCAGTAATGAATAAATAATTTATGGATGGCAATCAAATTAGTGTTTTGTGAAATATTTCCACAGGTATTACCTTAAAAATGTGAATATAGTTGGAAAAAATTGTTAATAAAATGTTTTGAATGTCACACAATTTGTAGAACTTTTCTAAAATGAAAAGGCAATATTAGTGTCAGTCTGTATTAGGTAAATTATTATAGTAGACGGACAGATGGACAGATAGATGGACAGATGGATGGACAGATGAATATATGGAAGGAAGGAAAAGGCAATAATGCACTGGCATGACTGATGAAGATCAAAGAAGTAATGGTTTAATAAGTCGAATACCTGCCAGTAATTATTTATAGCGGCATTCTCTAATTAACGTAGCATGTTTTCTAAATGAGCGTAAGGATGATGCAGTAAATTGAGCAGGTTTTTCCAAAACTGATCTTAAGTTAAAGCAGAGCTCACTCTGCTGCAGGCAAACCAAGGTTTGTTAAATATCTGCAGAGCCATGAAGGAGCAGCATGGCCGTATAACGCCACACCGAATCCCGCACTGCGAGAAGACGGGGACGCTGTACTGCTTCGTGAGCCTCCTGGAAACCCTCTTTTCCAGGATGCCAGCACTCTTTGGGATCTTCGAGAGGACACCCTCTTTGATGCAAGACACGTTGCGTGTGGCGGTGATGACGTCCTTTGAGAGAAGCCTGAGGAGGTCTGAATCTTTTGGGCCAGTTAGCATTTCCCCATTGCAACTTAAGGAGCGGGTGGTCCTCCTGTGGTCCAGACCGTTCTGATGGCCGTAGTTGTCAGAAGGCAGCACTGCATTCTGAGGTCTAGTAGCCGTGTGGGTAATGTGCCCGGCCTCCTGAGTGTCGACGTTCCCCCTGGGCTGACACTCCAGGGTGCACTGCTCCTCATCCCGTGCTTCGACTCGATCCACCATGTCGCTGTGGGCCGTCAGAACCTCCCCAGAGCCACTGATGATTCGGTCCACAGCCCTCTTGGCAAGGATGGCAGTAGCAGTGTGGTGTATGATACCCCAGTCCCGTACAATGTCCTCTTTGGTGGTGAACTGGGACGTGACAGTGAAGCGGATAACTAGCTTGGAGGAGATGACGGCGGGAATGAGGTACATTGTACCGGACTTAGTCAGTGCTCTCAGAAGCTCCTGTGTCACAGTGTCTCCTCCCTGCATTTGGATGAGATAGGGTTAATTTTCCTTGGATCTCTATCCTTCACAAGCAGGTTGTAAACCTTTCCCCTATTTAGTGCCTTTTTTTTATCCCTGAGGTCATTCACCTGTGGTGTTCAAAGATCTTCTGACAATCATTATCCTCTTCAGTTCGTTATTGTACCATATCTTTCTTGAGGGCCTACAAAGCTTTGTCCTTTGTGTACAGCAGTGGTCTCAATTTTTTTTTACAATGTATTTGAAGAGCTACTGAGTTGCCACAGTAATTTTTTTGATTGGGGGGTGAAGTGGTCCCCCTTGATATCTTGATATATTTTGCTGATTGGTGGCAGCAGCAGCATGAAAGTGATCTACCTTTTGATTGTGATCAACTGGTCGGTGCCCACTGCTGTAGAGTAATAATAATCTTTACTGTTTCTCAACAAAGGCTAAAGTATTGTTTCTGGAATATTCCCTCAGACCCATCTTGCCATCATGTTCATTCTCACAGAAGCTACAACATACCTTCAAACAGAAAACCACCAAGCCAAGGTGTCTCTGAGCTGGAATTTCAAAATTTGGATCAACGCTGACAAAGGACTCAAACAGCTTCGCCATGTCTATGCCCTGAAACAACAGGAAGGAGGAGAACATATTTAAACACCACCATAAGTGTCACGATTGCCAAATGAGAAAGAGTACACGGTTGCAGCGTGACGGCTCCAGTGTAATGCACCCTTAAGTGCTTTTGCCTTACGTGTCGTATGTGCTCCTGCAGATTCCTCACTCCGAATGATCGCATCACAAACCAAAGCTTCAGTGAACGGAACCGGCGACTGAGAGGAATCTGCCAGTGCTGAGAGCAACAGACAAAAATGACTGCTAAGTAGTGGCAGGCAGAGTCACGTAAAAAATATTACCAGGGTCCTGGAAGGGAGCCCTGATGTACTACCTTGGAGAGGAGACTTGCAACAATAAAAAATTCTAGCTATACGGATATATAAAAATTCTAGCTGTAGTGATAAATTTTAAGGACTAATTGTAATAAACTGAGTGCCAGGATCCAAAGATTCCAGAATGAATGTAACACAAAAACACAGCAGTAACAAAGAAGAAAGGGACCAGTGTCATACCATAAAATCAGTGGCAGCCCCAGAGTTTTCATGCCTGAGATAGATCGGGTCCACAGTGAAGGTCTGTTGAAGCTTGTACTTGTCCTTAACCCTGCAGCATCAGCAGAGTATTCAAGATTAATCACGTATCAACTATCTTGCACTTATCTTAGCAGCACTTGTACCTAAGTTGGTTCCTTGAAAGCAATATGCTTGTTACATTTTACCTGCCTCTCTTGCATGATGCTTTGAACTGTCTGTCAAATATATCTAAAAGTAAATGGATCTTGAATGGATAGGATGGTTGGATAATGTGATTCTCTTACCAGAAGGCAGTGCAGTCAAAATGGACCATCATCCATTTGGAGGGGTTGAAGACGAAGGAGTCTGCGAACTCGATGCCATTCAAGAAGCCCCGCAGCTCGGGGCAAAGGAAGGCGGAGCCAGCATATGCGGCGTCCACATGCAGCCACAGGCCTTCTCTGGCACCTGAAGAGCAGGAGATCGGGTCACGTGATGTTGGCGCCACACTCAGTCTGATAACAGCATCAATGCTACTCCTGTGCTTTCACAGACACTGAGGCTGTTTCTTAACACCAAGAATGCAAAAATCACATCAGTCTTGCTAACTTGCCTCCCAAGATTGAGTGAGGATGCAAACAATGCATCCTTGATATTTGGGGTGGGGCAAGAATGACATCTGGGGTTTTTTTATTGTTTTGCATACTTCAGTATTGGAACTGGTCCTTGGCAATGGAAGATAAGAACAGAGAAATACCCTAAAGCTGGCTAGGCAGTGCATAGATGGCAAAAGAGAAGAAAGGATGAACATACACACTGGTCCCAGTTCAGACAAACAGTCAAATGAACACACTCCTGTAGTGCCCAGAGTCGCACAGAGCTGTCAGAAAACAACAGGAAGGTGGAAACAAGGCAGGTTTAGTTACACGTATCACAGGCAATTCATAGTGTGCATCATAACTGAACAGTAAGATTGAAGCCTACAACCTACCAGGACTGGTACTAGACCTTTCCTCCGATCTTCCTCAATCGCTGTCTGCAGCGTTTCCCCACGGAGGGAAAACTGCTCGTCTGTGGGCAGGAAGCGGATTTTGACCAGGGAAATCAGACCTGCCTTCTCCACAGAGGAGTGAGCCTAGAGGGCGGAGCAATAACACAGAGTGTTTGGCTGGGTGTCGCCCCTGAGGATCACCGCCGACGTCACAAGGCCAAGGGGGGCCATGGCATGATATACGTCACGCTAACAGCCGTCAGTCCCTCCCCGCTACATCTAACCTGGTCAGACGCATAGGCGACCAGCCGGGAGTTCAGCACAGAGTCGTCAGTGTCCGCCTCTGTCTCCTTCAGCTCGAGGATCTTTGTCTTCCTGGCCGCAAGCAGAGAGACCAATGTGCACTCGCTGACCGTGCTCTGGAAGACATGGACACAGGGGGGGGCTTTTTGTTATGTGAGCCATGGGTCCCTTCAAATATTAACAAAACAGCCTAAAAGAATTACATGATTTTCTCCTGAAGGCTAAACCAACACCAGGAAAGACTTAAGACTACTTAAATGACAGTTACATCCTTTTAATTATAAGCTCTGTTTACATTTAGAGACTCATTCCAAAAAACATGAAGGTAACAATTCTTGCAGGAACTCGAAATCCATGAACACTAGTGTTACATACAGAGAAATAAAAAAATTATTATACTACATATACACTGCAACCATTTCACCCAGTGAATGTTTATTTATATCACTGTTTCCCAGTCTGGTCCTAGGGGACCCACAGACAGTTCACGGGGAGTTGGGAGGGAGCAAAAATGTGGACTGTCTGGGGGTCCCCGAGGACCGGATTAGCAAACACTGATTTATGTAGTTAATTTGGGTCAGGTTCTGAACTTTCTCAAAGGACACAAGGAGCAAGTGGAACAATATCAATATATCACGTTTAACATGGTGTTCTCCTGCCTGAAGCGGGGGGGGGGGGGGGGGGGCCGACTCCAATACCTGCAGCATTCCTCCACCTCTGCTGCCGGTGTGGTGGTGCAGAAAATGGGAGGGCAGCCCCAGGGCCTTGCAGAGCCAGTCCAGAACGTTTATCTCCAGCTCAGTGCAAGCTGGGCTGGAAGCCTGCAAAGCAGAGGTGTAGTTTGGGTAACCGGTATGTTCAGCTCCGTCATTCTGACCAAGATAAGCAGTAACAAGATGGACAGACGGGAGGGTGGATGGATGGATGAATCATACGTGGATCTGGGGGGGTGGCAAGAGCCAGCCGTGGTAGTCCAAGACTGAACCCCCCCCCCCCCCCCCATTGGCCACCCCCGTCGTGTTTGCTTTTCTGTGGTTAAATCAAACTTTGAATAACCTTTTATTCCTTTTACTCCGTACCTGTTTCTCTGTATCGCTGATGATTTACTGTACTGATAAAGAATAAACTCACTGCGCTGTTGAGCTAAACATGTGCTCTCAGAACAGCAGCAATGCAGACGTTTGGGAATCTTGTGCTTAGTGTACACTTGTTACCTTAACTGCAAGGAATTGATATATTAAATGTTTATTTGATAATTCCACCAGTGCCTGAATTATAAACAATGTAGAGTTATAGCATCTATGTACCTTAAATGTTCCCTTATTTTCTAGATGCCTTATATTCATATTTTGATTTATGACCTCTGGTCCAGCCCCGGCCACCCCACTGAAAATTTCCTGGCTCTGCCACTGGGGTGGATGGATAGATGGATGGATGGATGGATGAATTGATGGATGATCTTTTAGGTGTTCAAATATGGTCACATTCTTGTGTTCAGCTTTCAAAACTGTCCCTCTTGACTATATGTTTCATTGTATTTAAGATCTTAGCTTGTCTGGAGAAACAAAGACATTAAGCATGCAAGACAAACAGCCACCTGTTCGTCAGCTTGAGCCGCTCGTTACAGGAACCTTCACACACTTACCCAGGTGAATCCAAGGCAGTTGATGGCATCTGCCAGCATGTCTCCTAGGAGGGAGGGCCAGGAGCTGAGAGCGGGGAAGTAGGCATGCATGTATGGGCTCTGCCAGTGTACTACCTGGAGCATGGTGAGACACAGCAGCCTGAACAATCACCATCCATTTAAGCCAACTCAGGTGCTCCAGCTTGCTTAGCTACCAGCATCAACTACAACCACATCAGACCTTCCAGAAACCAACCAACTCAGATGCTTAAGGAGCACAACTTCACCATTAAGGAACCTACAAAGCTGGTACAATATTTATAAGATAAATACCTCAGAATTATAATATAATATAATTTTCATTTCCAATACATCAGAAAACAGAACCATCTAGTAAGCCTCTACCAACTTTAACTGACCATCCATCATGATTGAGTTTCCCATTCCAGATCTTTTTTCACTGGTACCAATTTAATTTCATCTAGAATGGTCCCTGTAGCTCTCTGGAGCAGTGTTTCCCAACGCGGTCCTCGGGGACCTCCAAACAGTCCATGTTTTTGCTTCCTCCCAAACAGTCCACGTTTCTAGGAGTTGTCAGGGAATAAAAACATGGGCTGTCTGGAGGTCCCCGAGGACCAGGCTGGGAATCACCGCTCTAGACCTATACAACAAAATGAATTTTCTGAAAGCATGATTATAGAGGAATACATTGAAAAACTCACCCCAGGCATTATTATTTTTTCAATGTCATGAAAGATTTCCTCCCAGTTTTCTGGTTCTATGGGAGCATTTTCTGGAAGGAGGCTGCGCATGTAACCCGGCTGGACGTCGGGGCTGACCCGCCTCAGCCTGATCTGGGTCAGGTATTCCGTGATATAGTCAATGAGCTCTTTGCCTTGAGTGCAGAAAACAGTTAAGTTACAATTATCAGTTATACTGGGGACATTATAATATAACACAAATACTCCTCTATGATGAGTGACAGGCATTTACTTCAAAATTTTTGATTGAGTGCCTTCAAGTCCTAGCTTATACATTAAATGTCCCAGTGTCTGGCATTTTGACCACATTTCACATTAAAAAATATTTATCAGAGATACATGTACTGTAGCAACGAGACAAGAGAAACGACAAAATAAATGACACATCCCTTACCTCTGCGATTGTACTCCGCAGCCTGCATTCTCAAGAGTCCACTCTCAAATCAGACACGATGTACTACAGGCAAGGACTTTCCTGGGTGGCTGCTGTTTTTTTTGTGTGTGAAGGGCACACAGGTTTTTATAGGCCCACTCACAGATGCACACCCAAATCATGACGTCATTATCATTATAGAGGAGGGGAACAATCCTATCAATGGCCCCCAGAAAGGGTCTTGGAGATATGAGAGGTAAATTTGAAAAAGCACATGCGTCATTTTTGGATTGACATGAGTCAGTTTATGTAATCCTACCCTTCCTTTATTTTTCAGGACGATTAATCCAGAAACCCACTAGTGCCCACCATTTCTTTGGTCTATAGATTTTAATCACAGTTACCCATTGGGATCCATCCAGTACCTAGCATGTGGCTTGGGTAATGCTTATTTATACTGTATATTACTATGCTTGGGACTGGATTAGTCACTGGTCCTTAAAAACAGGTTGTACATAACTGAAGATGCACTTCTGTTTGATTTATTTGATTTATTAGTGCTGGACTGATTTGACCAGTTGTAGAAACTCTTCAACCTCCATTTTATTAGTTCCTTTAGTTCAATAGTTGAAGTACAGTTTTGTGAAATTTGGGAACCTGGTTGTACCTGATATCGGAGCTAGATCTTCATGACTAGATCAGGCCGCTCTTTAAGGAGGCATCAATCACTAAATCAATTATGATTCACCAGTTTTATAATGCAGCAAAAGTACTGCACATGTTGTCTATCATTTTGCTTTTAAATTGTCAATTGAGTCTTGACAATATTTTGCCTACATTTCTTGTTTATTAGGTTCCTATTTAAATTCTTACACCATGTCTATTTGTCTATTTGTGGTGCATACAGCATGTCCAGTGCACAAATAAAAATTAGATTCTCGGTGATCAACAAATATTTGAAATATATTACCCATTGGTTAATTATTGGTGGTGAGTATGTACTTAGGCACATGGAATAGGCAATATTTACTTAAAAGAAAAAATAATGACATGGTGATCACTGCAGAGGGCCGGCATAGCATGGGAAAATTCACATATGGTCCCACTTACCTCAGAGACAGAGGGAGCATAATGAGCTCCGGTTTGATTCACCAAGCTGCCTACTGCAGTTTGTATACAGAAATGAAGGAATCGGCAGCAGCTGACGGTAACTGTCAAAAACACAAAAACCAAACTACAGGTCTGGCATCATCAGCTCTGAATGAGCATTCAGGTACACGACAAGCATCTTTTGCCTTTAAGATGGAAAATGACGAGACGTGTATGTGTAATGCAATTTCCCACTATATTTTTCATTTAAAATGCACAGGAAATTTAAAAAGCTGTCTGATAACGGTTCACACTGAAAATTAAATCTTTTTTTTTTTTTATATATATATAAATGACTGCAGTTACAGAAACACCACAAATCCCATGCATCCGAACAGAAGACTTAGTGTGGATATGAGATTTAGTATAAATGGTTTGATGGTTTCTGTAATTCTAAAATCACAACACAAAATACATATAAAACACATATAAAAATGTATGCATCGATACAAGATTGAATTTTTACCAGGGCAACATAAAAGAATTCCATTCTCCCATAATGTGCTAAAGAAGGTATAACTAAATATATAAAAGGTATACATTTTAAAATATTTGTTTTGGGAAAGGGGGAAACTTCTGGAATTAAAGACTTTTATTTTATGGACATTAATGGATAAAATATGTACATGTAAATCTATCCTTCAATTGTTTCCTTCATTTTAAATGCTAAAAAATATTTTATTTTAAAAAATGAACAGTGGAGTAACTGTTTCTACCATCCTGTGTATCTAATCACCTAGGGATTTGGTTAGTGGAGACCACACTCCAAAAGAGAGACTGCCAGAATGGTGACCCTGGTAACAGTTGCCACGGCATTCATAACAGAATTCCTTTTCCCGGATTATCCTGAAAAAAAAACAAAGAGGCCTGCTGTCTTTTACTTTTCAAGCTGAGGGAACCTTTTCTTGTAGTGTGCATATTGTCAGGTAGCTTACAGACTCATTACTGCCCACTGTTTCACAATTTATACAGCTTTGACCCATAAACAATGGCGGGGAGGAAAAAAAAATAAATCACACGTGTTTTCAGAAAAAGCGTAGGTGAACAAAGTCAGCTTCAACCAAGTCGACCCGGAGCACAGAGGCTAGACCTGCAGCACCACCTGTGTTACAAAACATATTTAAAAATAACCATCCACTAAAAAGAGCAGGGAGGCAATCCGTTAAATTTAGTCAGTCTTTTTCTTTTCTTTTTTTTTTTTTTTTAAACAAACGGACGCCGGTAAGAGCTCAAGAACCCATCAAAGCACCCTCGGCTAACGTGGGTCTTGAAACTGTCTGTTGCACAGCTGGCGAATCGCTTGGCAAGCAGGGCAAGGCCCTCGTCCCTATTGCCTAACGTAACAGACAGTTTTAGTGTTGTTCCTCCAGCACACTCCGTAGACAGAGCTGAAGAACGACGGCAGCTCTCCTGCTGGCTGAGCGTGTCCCTCCTGGGGTGGGGGTGCTGGTGGGGGCGGCTCATGCAGCCTTCTTGCTGCTCTGGTGACGGGTGATGGCTTCCAGCTTCTGCCTGTACGCCTCAGCCTCCTGTTCCTTCTTCAGAAGCTGCTGCCGATATTTCTGCGCTTCCCGATTGGCCTCCTCTAACTGTTTTTGTAAGGTTTCCTTCTCCTGGAAAAACAATTTTCATTTTCGAGAGGGAGGGAAACAACTTGAGTCTAACAGAAATGACTTTCATTCTTTAAAAATCTCACAACACAATTGTGGGCAACCTTATACTTCAAACGACACCCTTGCTCATGGGTTCACAGAAGCACGCACCTTGGCTGACATGTACGATTCGCCACCAACATGGTGCTTCAAAATTGGCAATGGGTTTCCTACACTAACTTGTATTAAAGGTTGTTTGTATTAAAAATTCCAGACTGTGCGTTTGCTTTCACTGCGCTATGCAATGGCAAAGCTTACTACAGCTCCATCAAAAAAATCAGTAATTATCCAGCCCAGATATTTGCAATTAAAAATGCTCATCAATGCAACTTTAATTCATCCTTTAACTGAAAATACAGACAATGCCTCTGGGACAACCCATACTGCAGATAAAAAAGACTTCTGCCGCACAATTTGCCAACAAAGTAGCTAAAACTGTATCGTGCATAAATATTTACACTTCCACTATTGTTTATTTTTACACAGAGGTAAGTAACACTGTTTTGGTCTTCTTCCTTCTCTGGCCATTAAAATTCAGAATAAATATCCCGTTAACAAACATAATTTCTACACGTTCATCTGCTGTTTGCTGTGAAACACTAAGCAGGTGTTAGGTTGGTGTTCTCCCTCAGAGTTAATTGTTTTCAAACAGATTACACTATGAAATCAGGATCGAAAGGAGGAAGGTTCAATAGCTCTGAGAACGAACAAGGTTTGCTCATTACTTGTACCATTTGTTCAGCTGCTCTCCTGAAAATAATGTATTTTACAGCCAGTTTTGATTTGGCTGACAAACATTCCTTATGTTTCAAATGCCCCCTACTCAGTAGTAATCAGCTTCTTTCAGGTAACAGAAAATGAGCAAGGAAGGGGAAAAAAAAAATTGAGAAAAGAACATATTCAGCAATTGTTTTATTGACATTTTATTTGCAAAATATACCGCTCATCTTGCAATAGCTATTTAATGTCTCTGACATCAGGACAATTTTTTTTTTTTTTTTACAATGTTAATGTATTCTTTAAATACTGATATCAAAGTAAAAAAATAGATACATTTTTACACATTCTCCGTCACTTTTCCCCTCCTTTGCATTCTGAAGTACATTCCTTTACTTCCTCAATTATACAACCACTGCCTCCATTATATTATCTGGGGTGTTCATATTGTACCTAAAATGACAAAACCAAAATGTTAAAATAGAAAGCTCAGCGCACACCAATGTTCAGGTCTATCTGACATGAACACTGGTCATGTTGTTTTAAGCACACTAACAGCAGGTTAGCCATTGCCTTCCATGTCTTTCTGGCTCCCACATGTACTCAAGACCCACTTCAGAAGCTGAACACTATTCGCGCAAAAAGCAGCCACTTCTGCACACATCGTAGGAAATTTCAGAGAACGTTCTGACAAGCGATCCAGCACAATAAACAGCTCGCCACTGATGACGTGGAACAGAAACCAGGCCCGGTTCCAGCTTACCTCGATTTCGGGGCTCTCTATGTGGTTCTCTATGATCTCTATGCGCTGTCGTTTGACTGATGGCTCTTCGCTGATCACGGTCTCCTCGGCCATGTCTGTGGCTGGCACTGTGAGAACTGAACACATCTGGCATTAGAAACTGCAGCTCCATCTGCAAACTGCCCCACTACTGCCATTTGCTTTCATAAAATGTTAACTAATACACGGCACATTCCAATAAAGAGTAGTATCAAATGCCATCATCAGTTTAGTTAGCAGTGATTCATAAATCCAATATTAAACATATCATGAATATATTGACATCGTAAAAAATTATATACATTTTAATTATATTAATATAAGTTTATTTCATTTGCACTGCCATCTTTTCATAGACTAATAACTACCGTCTGATTGGAAGGACATTCAACTGAATTCTATCACTTCAGCATATCATATGTCAGTCTTTTTTAAAGTGTTTGTTTGACACAATGGAAAAAAAATCAAAGGGATGATTCAATTCCTTTTTTAATTAAAAGATTTACCTTGTTGGCCATCAGGCATTGTCACTATTATGGGCTGGCCAATCCCACTGGCTGTCTGCAGGTTGCCAAGCTGTATGCCATCTGTTACTATGGTGATGACCTGCTGACCCCCTGAGCTGACTACCTGCTGAATGGCACCGTCCACGGAGTCGGCAGTCACCACCTCTTCTGTCGCAACGACTGGAAAAGAAAAGAGCTTCACAGGAAGTGTACACTGGCTCCCGTGACAAAGTATGACAGACTTGTCTGCAGAAGTCACAGAACCTAGAAATCCTTACTAATATATACATGCTAGCTAAAATTTTTACCAAAGAAAAACAGAAGAACTTGATGGAATATGAAAACCAAGATTTTGCACGTTTTTCAAATCCTAATACTATTTTCTTTATTTCAGCAGACAATGTTCACTGAAATGAGTCACAGTAAAATTACCAGTAATAATGCTGCAAGCCTGTGATCAGACACAGGTCCGAAACATGCAATGGCTTTAAAACATCCCCGAATATGCCAGGGATATCATGCTTTGATGAAACTAAAAGCTCTCAAGTATAATTTGCCATAGAGCAACGTAAAAGCAAATCCAGTCTATTCACCACATGGAAACCTGCCCTCTGGATGGCATTCAAAGGGAGTTTTACAGGCTGTTCTGTGCTTAGATCAATAGTGATAACGAAAGGTCAAGGATGGCATAATGCAACGCTCGCAATCGTGTGGACGTCCCTGCCCCTGGGGCTCCCCATCACCTTAACCACAAACAGGGAAAATGCATTCATTCATGCTAATCCTAGTCTCCATTGAGAACAAACTCACAAAACCAGCCATATGAAATTAAAAAAAAAAAAAAAACAAGACAATGGACAACAGTGGCCACCTTCATGTCAAACACCCATCACATCTCAGTAGATAAACAACATGTACAATTCTGTGATTTACCAATTAATTAATAAAAACCTGTTTCTGACTTAGAGAAAATATTTTAGAAAGTTTACATCCCTTAATTCTTGCAGTGATATCAACGCTACAGAACAGCATATACTCTATTTGAATAAAGCCCTCAAGAACACCAAAATCGATTGAAAAATATATTCTCATATAGTCTGATACCTTTACACGTGCCAATGCAAAAATTGAATGTCAATGAACAATCCACCAAAAAATAATCAATAAATGAATGCAAACACAATGCAGTGGTAAGAAAACAATGCAAAAATAAGCTACTTTATCTAAATTACGTTCTAAACAACTTAACATAGAGTACCTTGTGTTTCGGATGAATTGGATAAAGGGGTGGACGCTTCCGCTAACGCGGCTAATGTAGCTAAAACTGATGTTGAGGAGTCGCCAAACTGTAACGTTGACAGACCCGCCTCATCTAAGAGAAAATGTGACATCAGTTAGTGAACATGTACGGTCACCTGTATCCCGACAGAGCATCTTGGCACACACATACAGATCGAGTGGACGTTAAGTCACGTTTACGATTCTTCGAACCAGTAACGACTGGTTAAAAAACCTCAACAGAATAAGGCCACCTTATCACATGACAGACTGGCTGAGCCACAAATTCATGCCATTCGGTCACTGATTTTAGTTATTTTTCTCTCATTTCAGTTAGACTCACGGCACTCCTTTTATGCACATGCATGAAACATTTCCAAAGCTTGAATTTCTATTTTACTGCTAATTGTTCAGGGGACACTGCGCTAGGGATCCTTAACCCTTTAAACTTAAAGAGATACCTGCTGATTTGGAGGAATTCCCAGCAGAGACAAGGCCTGTGAGGTTAACCACCCCTCCAGGTCCGATTATAAACTGTGGCGTCGTGGTGTGTATGGTCACAGTGTCTGGACTCTCAGGATTGGTGTTTATCTGGTTCTGCATAGAAACCTGGGGGACAAATTACAAAAGTTTTACAAGGTTACTCTGAAGGTCATTCTGTGTGAACAACAGCCATCCACCTTCCACAGCTGTTTATTTAGCAGGGTCACAGTGTATTCTCAGCCTGTCCCTGGAAGAACAGGACACAAAGCAGGGGGGACACTGGACAAAATGGCAGTTTTATTAATATCTAACTGGCCAATAAAAAGTGACTTCTACCTGGAGGATCTCAGCCAGCTCCTCGTTTCCGTTGTCGATGGCGATGTCCAGGGCGCTCTTGCTAAATTTGCTCTGCGCGTGAACGTCGGCGCCGTACTTTATGAGCAGCTCGACGACGTCGCGGTGGCTGTGCTCTGCGGCCCAATGGAGGGCTGTCATCTTCAGCATGTCCTTCGCGTTGACATCAGCGCCATGCTTGAAACCAGCCACAGGTCAGAGGTCGCCCGTGAGATAATGGGGGATGCCCCTCGGGCATGTTTTGACAAAGTCACATGGTGGCCCAGTAACTGGTTTATCATCGGTTGTCTTTAATGGACGGCAGCCACTGCGACAGCAAAGTAGCAACCCCTGTCCTACCCTGCCCCCCCGCCCTCCCCAATGCCTGCTCCCCAGAACATCTTTACAGCAATAAACATATAATTCATGACAAGGCACTCCTTACTCTCTTGCTAATTTCACCTGGTCTGTATTAAGTTTTTTAGTTATATGTGGACAGACTCATGTTCAGGGCGCTTTTGTTTCAACTAACCAGTCGAGTATAAAGAGTTACAATGACAGATCACTCAACTGGTTGGTTGAAATAAAATCATGGCCTGGTTTTTACTTTCTGGACCTGACCTACCTACCCACCCACCCTTGTGACTCAGGCTGCAGGGCCGGCCGTCATGGCCGACCGGGTCCGCGCACCACAATGGGGAACCCGAATCAAAAGCACTTGCTAGTCAAAGTTTGTTCTACGTAAAGGTGTTACCTTCCAACAGGCACAACGCACAGCCATAGCGGAGACAGCAGGGAGGCTAATTAGCCGTCGATTCCAGGCGACTGGCACTTCTCCGGCTGCCTTACCTTCAGCAGCACCTCCACGATGCGCGCGTGGCCCTCTGACGCCGCCATGTGCAGGGGCGTCCTGTCCACCTTGGTCCTGGCATCCCGGCTGACGCCTGCCCGCAGCAGGACCTCTGTGGTGGAGTAATGGCCGTACTGAGCAGAGAGGTGCAGGGGGGAGGTTCCCAGCTACAGGGGGGAGGCGGTACAATGAGAACGCGCTCACAGACATGTCGGTAAGCAGGGATGCCATCACTAACAAGGCTCTATGCACCACTACATAGAATATGATGCTGCGTCATGAGCACCACTCAACTCTAGTATAGAAATATTAATATATTAATAAAGCACTTCTGCTACACTGGCGAAAATAAGCCTTTTCCTCCAAAGGATAGGGGTACTGTCAACATCCAGGTTTACTCACCCAGTCTGTTGTGAAGGGGGCTCCGTTGGCCATCAAAATACGGACCTCGTCATCCTGACCCGATCGGGCAGCTTCTAGAAGCTTTTTCCCCAAATCCACCAGGGACATCTAGTGTTGATAAGGAGATAGTCACTTCCAGCAAGGCACACTTTGTCAGGTACTGAATCAGTCTATAGCTGCAAGTTAAACAGTATGATACCATATTGAACAAGGCATACAATGTATGTAGGCAATCTATGTATTTATCTATAAACACTCAATATAAATTCAACTAAAAAAATGCAAATGAATACAATTAATAAATGTAATGCAAGTTAACTGTAAGACTCTTGACTTAATGTAGCTCCTAATCAAGGGAATTATTTTTTTCAGTGTGCCAGGATTGACATTTAAATGTCAACTTCCAAACGCTCATCCAGGTCAGGGTCACAGGGTGGGGCTGGGGGGCCAGGGTGGGGCTGCATACCCCAGGCAGCAGTGTACATAAGGTAAGCAAGTACCTTTGAGAAGGTGCCAGTCACTTTACAGTGCACACGGTCAATCACAGACTACGGGGAATTTAAACACACCAATTCACTCATATGCATGTCTTGGACAGTGGGAGGAAACTGGAGAACCCAGAAAGAACCCAAATGACACACGGAACACGTGGAATGTGTTTTAACTCTAACAATACAATCAGGTATGTACTGTGAAAAGAGAGCGCTTTGAAATACCTGTAAGAAGACTAACAATCTCTGCGTGTTTTATTTTATTATAGATGCAAAAAACAGGGTGAAGGCAAAACTATGGTTCAGAAACGCGATAGGAGAACTGCCAGACGCATTGCAGGATCAGCACTTGTGGAAGATGGGTGGGTGATGCCAGGTTGATGATTTGCTGGAATTAAGGCATCACTGTTTCTAGTTTGAGCTGTATGGAGATTTGGGGTCCTTTCCTGATGCTTATAACAGGACACAGTTTGGACTGGGCTTCTGTATACTAACCAAGGCTGACATATGGGAGCATGGAAAGACAGTCCTGGGGTGTCTAAAAGAAATAATTTAGTATTTATGAATTCTAAGTGGTTCTTTTTCAACTGTACATTTAAAAAATACAATTCCAAAGGTTAAGTGGTATCATTAAAAGCTAAGAAATATGCTTTAAAATAAAATGCAGTACAACATCGACACACTGATGTAGTAAACTTTTTGCATAATCCAACTTTTTGGAAGATGCTTCAAAAATGCTGTAGTCCATTAATGTCACCTTCCGAATTTTTTTCCTTGCGGAATCAAACTCAGATTCTTCCTGGACGTCTGGGAAAGGCTATGTAAATACAAATATATAGTTCTTCAGAAAACCGAAGACCTGGTTGTATGGTTTACACTGCATAAACAAATGCCTAAATAATTAAGGAACCGCTTTGGCTCCTTAAAATTAGAGCTTTTCTGAACGAAAATAATAGTATTTACAGTTTAGATTTGGATGCTTGTAGGTAAAGTTTTATGAACGTCAATATTTGACAAAATATTTTTCCTGCAATAACATGCAAGAAAACATCATAAAATGTACCACTCGATGTAAGTGATCTGGATTTTTCTGAATTGACACAAAAATAGAACTTTGCTGCTTAAGTAGATATTCATCTATTGAACATGATTCATTGCACTACAGTCGTGACTGCAGAACAAATGGACTCACACCCAGTCAATGCGGTCACTACCCACGGAAAACCCTTCAGGTGGTTTTAGTTTCATATTTTTAAATGTACATAAGACGTTTTGGCATGTTCCTTAATATTAACTTGGATTCATGATAATCATGCGTATAAGTTAATTCAGATTTATTCGGGGGGATTTCGCGTCTGCAGGGAAAGGGGCGCGAAGAAGTAGGCATCACCAAAGTTGGGTAAATTAAATGACGGTGATAAATTAACCATCACCGATCCAGCTCCGCTCAGGACCACGACCGGCAGGCGCGGCGTCCAAGGCGCGGCGGCGGGACCACTTCCCCGCTTTTAAGAGCGACAGGCTCACGGCACCCCCTGGTTCACTACAGGCCACCATTTTCTACCACAACAACAACATGAATGCAGGCCCCCTCCCCCCTTTTCAAACAAATCCAGGAACAAAATGCAATCTCGCGAAAACGTTTTAAACACCGTTAAACGCCGGTAACTCCGGAAACCTCGCAAGTTAATGCAATAAACAGGAAATCGGTCGGATGATCGGGGTTCCGGGGGAAGTGGAATTATTTTTGTACCAGCAAAAGAGATCAACTTCCACATCCGGTGGAGCCGCATAAAATACCCCGACACTGACCTGGAAAAGCTTCGTTAATGCCTGACATGTTGACTGCAGCCCTGTCCTAGCCTTACCTTTTTCCGGGTTCGGTAAAACAAGCGTGCAGTGTGGCAGACCGCCGGCGGCTCTTAGGGACACGGGGGGTAATTCTTTAATGCCGTCTCTTCGACGCTCAATTTTTTTTTTACTCAAAGAAAAGTCCCCGTATCCTGCGCGGATGTATACAGATCTGACAGGGTCACTATTTCCACCACTTCGGCGCGGCAGTCGAAGTTGAGTCGCCGTGGCCTTGACGGGTAACCTAGTGCCACTTCGTCTGTGGTGGTGCAGTTTAACATTGGATGGCAATGTTCGATAGTTTTATGGTTTTTTTCGTAGCATGGTAACAAAGGAGACCATGTTGAAATAAGTATGCAGGCGGAGTGATACACGGCAACCATTTTGTGCATGCGCTCTATGGGAGTGTAGGCAAACCGCATTGCTGAGGGGTCCAGTCGCTCTGCCAGATGGTTAGTTATTCAAAACCCCATTGCCGCCCCCCCCCCAAAAAAAAATAAAAACAAATAAAAAAAAAGTTGGAGTCTGATCTTCATAAAGTATTGGTATTGAATATTTTTAGTCAGTAAACTGGCAAAATAATGCGTTTAAAATAACATATGAATAACATATATATTGAGATTTAAACCTCATATACACATTTTCCAATAGTTTTTGAAAGTCACAGAACACCTACAAATTAACGTGTACATAAAGTGACCTGGAAGCGCAGCAAACTTTCTGCGTTTTCTGACAGTTCGCTGATAAAGTTGGCACGTTTTGAATATGACGTCACGTCTCGTGCGGTAGGACTTTGGGGGCTCTTCCGGGAATCAGATGTTCGGGGGGGAACCAAAACAAACCATATATTCGCTGCTAGTGACACAAGGTATGTATTCCGTTCCTTTAAGACATTCCTGGAATTAACTGAGCCGATATGATGAAGCTCGCACTTTATGTTTTGGAGCATTGCTAATGCATGTTTTACTGTCGTTATGTTTTTTTGCATAAGCTAGCCTAGGTTGTAGCTATAGTGTGTGGTGTTTCCTGGATCAGTACTCAGTGGGGAGTGATCACCCAAAGTTTTCTGGGCTAAGCGTCTTGTCCTTAACAGTGGGTTAAACTAGCTATATTTTGGCACAGTTTCTCTTGTAGTAGGGCCCTTGGGTACTTACTGTCGACATATTGTAGGCTGTCCAGTTACGTTAGTTTAGCGACACCAGTACTACGCAGTGCTGTTTTTGACCAGTGGACTTGCTGGTAAGCGTTACCCTCCGATGTCGTTGGATTAATTAAATGAGATGTTAAAATGGCGATTTAGTGTAAAGGTCTTCGTTAATTATGCAATATAAATTAGTAGTTTATAAGATTAGCAGTATATTAAAAGTGTTATATTAAAAGCAACAGTTACCTGGTACGTGTATTGGTTAATACTTAATTGCCTATTTAGACTGTAGCTTTGGAAAATGTACTGCCGATCTTGGTACGGTCACGGGTACGGTAGAAGTGAAACTTGGCAGATATTACTGTCAGTGACGGATAACTTATTTACATGAGGAAGTAAGGCTTTTAGTTTTATGAGTTCGCTTCGTTTTTCCAAACTAGCATCTAGAATTAATATATACAACAACGAAAGCCGAATTAAATAAATGTAATTTTTATGTTTGTTTTCATATAGGTCAGCATTTACCTAAAAACGAGCATGTGAAATTACCTGTCCAAGGTCACTAGTAAACCCGCAAAGATGCCGGCTGTAACATCTGGGGTGAAGGAGTTATATCTGTCGACCTCGTTGGGAGAACTCAACAAGAAAGCCGAAATCAAGCCTGAAAAAACGAGTACGCGGAGGTATGTGTGATGTTAGGTGTTCTAATGTTACGTATTTATATTATGGCTTCACTTGTACAATTTTGCATGTCTCCATTATTCACAAATTATTATTCTGTACAAAAGTTTTCTGAACAAGATAGGATCCGTTCCGTGGCGTACTTTAGAATGGCTGTATTGAATGTCATGGTGTTCCTCAACACAGTTCAGGGGGTGTTGGGCTGATGTATTTCTATTTTTCTGACTTTTTTGGCTCTACTGCGGCCGAGAGTTTTTTTTTCTCAATGCCTATTATTTTACGCGTATTCCAGCTATGTCCAGAGTGCCTGTAAAATATTTAAAGCGGCGGAGGAGTATCGCCTGGACAGAGATGAGGAAAAGGCCTACGTGATGTACATGAAGTATCTCACAGTCTACGATCTCATCAAAAAGAGGCCTGACTTCCGGCAGCAGAAGGTGACGTCCGACTACACGTGTCAATGGCATATTTACGACTGATGTAGGGAAACTAACCATGTGACCTACAGAATGTAAAACAAATGCAAGTAAAATATTTCTGTCTGAAGAGTAGTTTTAATATCTGTTCATATAAAGTCAGTTCTGTCTAATGGGCATGCAGGAATTGATTCTATTCTGTTGTCAATCAGTGACGAATAAATACATTTTCTTCCCCCCCCCAAAGGATTATTACCTTTCGTTGCTTGGTCCAAATAACTTCAAAAAAGCCATAGAGGAGGCAGAAAGGCTCTCTGAGAGCCTTAAACTAAGGTTAGATCTTATACTATTACAACCATACACAATTTATTCGGGTACATGATCCTGAAAATCAGTGCTAAATGGGATCTTCATGAAATGTTATTTTGGGTAATAATCCCTGAGGTCTGAATTTAAAGACCTTGTTTTTTCTTGTGAAACGCCTAAGAAATGTATAGTAATGGTTGCTGGGGTGTTTAAGATGACTTTGCTTAACCCTTTTAATAACTGTGTCTCGTGGAAAGGTATGAGGAGGCTGAGGTACGGAAAAAACTGGAGGAGAAGGAAAAACAAGATGATGCTAAGAAGAAAGAGGAAAGTTCAGAAAAGGAGAGAAGAAAGGGCACTTTGGACAAGGCGTCAGATGCCAAGAAGGATAATGTAAGCGTCTCTGTACTGCCCAGCCATGCCCGATAGATATTTACAATAACAACCAGCTTGGATAAATATGTTTGTACAGTCAGGCCTTCGTATCCATGGGCGATGGTGTACAGAACCCCCTACAGATACATATAAGATTCACATGTAGTACTTAATAGTACATTTGCTGTATGCAAAATAAGCTGTGACCTGCTGATCTACCGGAGTAGTAACCTGTCATTTTTACGCTGTTGTGTTTTTAATATGGTTTAATACTGTTTGTTTTGTCATTGTTTTGTGCTTCAGATCAGGGGGGATCAGAAGGATCTGAAGAATGAAACTCCAAAAGGTTAGGATGCTGCTCCATAAGGTGTTTAATCCCCCTGGCCAACAGAACTCAGATGACCTCACCTGTTCATCCCCCACCCAATAGGAAGTGCCCTCCAGGGTGGAATCGGTGCCCAGCAGCTCTTCCAAATGACGAAAGATAACACCATGAGTGTCATCATCATGGATGCCAGGAGCGGCAGGGATTTTGAGGAGTCGCACATCCAGCTGCCGACACAAACCTGCATCAGTGTTCCGGAGGAGGCCGTGCTTCCAGGGTAAAGACAAGACCTCAGGAAGGGGTCAGAGTGCCTTTCAGAGCCATACAGTGCTGAATCCTGTTACTTTCTTGGGTTAATTCCTGTGTTGGCTAGATAAATAAAACTTGAAACGTGATCATTCTGGCAAAGAGGTTGGCGCTGTTGCTTCCCAGCTACAGGAGGTTTGAATCCCAGCACAGGTTTCCTAAATAGTGTCTGTAAATTGTGTGTGTGCCTTGGACATGTGGAATTCGTGTTATATGTGGCACAACAGTAGGACCACACTCAAATGTGCTGCTGTCCTCTTCCCCAGAATCACTGTCGATCAGATTGCAGTGAAACTCCCAGAGAAGTCTAAGGAGCAGTGGAGCCACCGGGGCATTGCGGACTACGTCGTCCTGCTGGACTGGTTCAGCTCAGTGACAGATCTCCGGCTGGGCACCACCCTGCAGAGCCTGAAGGATGCCCTTTACAAGGTGAGTGGGTAGCCCTGTGCCAGTCATCCAAAGGGGAGGGGGGCTGCCCTGAGGGGCCGAATGGTGTGGAAGCTGACACCCCGCCATCTCTGCCTTCCCCAGTGGGACAGCAAGACCTTCCTCCGCAGTGAGCCGCTGGTGCTGGAGGGAGGATACGAGAACTGGCTGCTCTTCTACCCAATGTACACGTCCAACGCCAAAGTAAAACCACCAAGAGTAGAAACCCGGGGTGACGTCATCCCAAGATGTAAGCGTGCATGTCTGTCTCCAAGCAGTGATTCACGTCAACCTCGAGCATGTATCTGTGCTCCCACAGCCGTGTAATACATGCTTTATTTATATTATTACATTTACCAGCTTTTATCGTTTATTTGTGTTATCTCTGTTGATGTCAGTGAACTTCAGCTACCCATCCCTTGAGGAGCCCAAGCCGCCAACTCCACCCGAGCCAGAACCGGAACCGGCGCCCCCTGTGGAGATAAATGGGAATTCGGCTGCGCATGAAACGATACAGAAGGTGATGGAGGATGTGCCTGAGACACCGAAGGTGGTAACTGCATCCCTCCCATCTGATGTTCCTTCAAGCCAGGCGGCAGAGAGTCATCCAGCAGGGCCCACCAAGGTCATTCCGAAGGTACGTGCTGTTAGCATGTGCGCTTAGCACCATGTCCCCTCTGTTCTGGTTCTGGTTCTATTTCTGTCCCTCTTCCTCCAGTTTGACCGCACCAAAAAGCCTTCAGTCAAGGTGTCCGATGGTGCCAGGCCAAACGACGAGCTTCCTGCATCCCAGAGGCCGACTGCCGATGGCCCCATCATCCCCGACCGTTCGATCAAGCCCGCCTTTGATTCCAGGGGCTCCTTGAGCGAGGAGGAGCGGAGCCGCATTCATGCGGAAACCGTGTTCTTAATGGAGAAGGCCAAGCAGGAGCAAGAGCAGCGGAGGCGGGAGCGGCAGGCGAGGGAGGAGCAAGAGAAGGAGGAGGAAGAGGAGGAGAGGCAGAGGCAGCAACGGGCCAAGGAGGAAAAGGAGCGGCAGGAGCAAGCGGCCAGGGAGGAAAGGCAACGAGAGGAGGAGGAGAAGAGGGAGAAAGAGAGGCAGCAGGCAGAGAAGGAGGTGAAGAAGGAGGAGCAGAGTGGCAAGGACAGGGAGGAAGAAGAGCAGCCTGGGCAAAAGGACCAAAGCAGCGGGATGCCAGACGGAGACCCAGGAGGCACAGCGGCCTCCAGCGGCACTGCTCCTGGACCCAAGGTTTGTCCTGCTGCTACATGACCGGCCCGGTCAGCTTCCAACAGCCTCTGCTTAGAGTGTCGCTCAAAGCTCAGAAGACGGGTTTGTGGGCAAAGCTGCATGATCAGACACATGTAAGGAGGAGGGTATGTTTAACTGAAATGTCAGAGAGGAGTTGGGAGGATACGGGGAGGACAGGGCTAGCAGTGATGTCACACAAGGAAATTGTTATAATTTCACAAATCCCCCAGAGTTTCAATTACAAACCTCTACAATTACAAAAGCTGATGAACAGCACATTGGTCGTATTTACAAAGGCTAAACAGTAATTAAACTGCCCTAATGGGGGGTATTTCCCAGCAGGACCCAGTGCCCAGGACAAGAAATGCAGAGATGGGAAGGGCTGTCCCTGGACTGCCAGCAGGCTGGATGAGGGTAAAGCCAAGAATTGTTGCAGTTGGCCGTGTTTTTGCTCCAGATGTTTGATTTTCTGTCTATCTGCGCATGTTCCTACTGTTTTCCCACTTTCAGCAATTAAAGGAATTTGTTTATTCCCACCAGTTTCTGGACACTGTTACTGGCACATACCGGTACTACCATTCCCCCACCAACACGGTACACCTGTACCCGCCTGAGGTGGGTGTGGAACATACACCCCCAGCCACGCCTCCAGCCACACCCCCGACGCTCAAGCAGAAGCAGGTGGCGCAGGAGCCTGAGCGGGAGTGGTCCAAGCTGAAGCGCTCCTACTCCTCCCCGGACCTTGTACAGGATGTACAGAAGGAGGGTCAGAAGAAGCCTGCAGCCACGCCCACTGTCAACCGCGATACGAAGTATGCACCCGTAAGCTCGGTGTCCTTTCTGATGGCCTCCAGTCTGCTCTGGTGGTTCAGGGATGTTGCTGTCGTGTGGTTGCAGTACTCATTGCCTCAGAAATGCATATACATGAGAAAAACAGAATTATGGGAGCCAATTTTTGCCTATCAGTATGGCTTGAAAGACGAAGGGAAAGGACACTCACTTCCATGTTCTTTGCTTCAGGCCAGTCAGCATCACAGCCTATGCCAAAGCTGAGATCTCGCGGCCATCGGCAGCCAAAATTATGAATCTCAACCCTGTGTTTGGAGGGCTTGGGCCATCTCTAACAGGCCTGCGCAACTTGGGCAACACCTGCTACATGAACTCCATCCTGCAGTGCCTGTGCAACACAACAACCATGGCCAACTACTTCAACAAGGACTACTACCACGAAGACATCAACAGGTGCAGCTCAAGCCAGATCAGGCCTCCTCTGTACATCTTCCATCCTTGACGTCCCATTCTACCTCGGAGTGATTAACGAACCTTGTGTTTCTCTGTGGTGCAGAGCCAACATCCTGGGGCACAAGGGTGAGGTGGCGGAGGAGTTTGGCGTCATCATGAAGGCCCTCTGGTCTGGCCAGTACAAGTTCATTAGCCCCCGTGACTTCAAGGTCACTATCGGCAAGATCAACGACCAATTTGCCGGCTACGACCAGCAGGACTCCCAGGAGCTGCTGCTTTTCCTTATGGATGGCTTGCATGAGGACCTCAATAAAGTGAGAGTCACACACCTAAGAACACATATCATGACTTACTGAGTTAAAGTCACCGAAAAACAGTAAAACTCCACTTGTGCAGGAAGGGGGTGATGAGCGTCCAGGGTTATGGCTCTCCATCCCCCCCAATGCTATAGATAATCAGACACACAGGTTAAGGTATTTCTCAGACGTGAAACTCATATGGTTTGGAAAACTGTCCATCACTGCCCCAGACACTTATCTCATTAGCGCAGTAACTCAGAACATATTTCATGGATCTTGTTCAAACTGTGTAGGCAAATTGTATGGGTGAAGCAATTCAATTTTGAAAATACTGAAACTGACACAGTGCTGCTTAGTGGCAGGTAAAGGAAGGGTGACTGCAGAAGACACTTGACCTTTTAAACATAACTCAGAAAAGTATTTTATGGATTTTATTACCGCTTCAGAAGAACATGTAAATGAAAATCTACAATTGATTTCATTTTGAGATAAATCGAAGCAGCAACACTAGGTGGCAGCAGAAGAAGGAAAATTTAGCTGCAGAATACATTTGTCAGACATAAATTGTAAGGGTGGAGATCTGGACCTAATCAAATTCTTAGACAAAAACATCACCAAAATTTATGCAGTGTCATTTAGTGGTGGCAAATAAAAGGACAGACACGGATCTGCGGAACCTCATTACACTGAGATAAGAAGAGTTGGGCTAAGTGTGTAGGGGGCAGTTGTAGAGATTGTAGATGATGGTGGGGGGGGGGTCTGGGAGGAGTAGGGCTTAGATGGGGGAGGGAGAGACGGGGCTCTCCGGGAAATACATTGTTGTCATTCTGACAGCATCTGGTTTACGAATTAAAGTGATGCCTTGACCTGCTTTTCTTACATGTTTTTGACGGCATTTAATTTTCTCCTTTTTTGGTGTTCGTTTTTATGGCCCAATTAGAGAGTAAGTAAACCCTGTAGTGTGTGTGATTCTGCTTTCTGTGCTGTGTGTGTCTTTCATATGTTCTGCCTTGCATAAGAGAAGTCTCCTGCATGCTTTCATGCCCTCCTCCAAGAACATGCATCATGCCTGATTTCATCTGAACTGGCCATGCCTGGGCTTGATGTTATTTTCACTGGGTACCCATGGAAATGAGGTGGAAGAGTTTCAGCTGTTCAGTGCCTGAGCAAGTGGGTCAGACCCCATCTTGTGTCTGCCATGCATTCTTAGGCCTACTCTCCATCCCATAGAAAACATTCTGCGTGGTTTAGAACAGCCCCTGTTCTTACTGTATTGCATCTGGACGAATTAGATCACTTGCTATTATCATTAGCCAAGGAAGAGAAGTGTTCTGCACTTCAGAGCTCACAAGAACTGCAGCATGGTTATAAGGATGGGAAAGGATTTTGAAGGATCAGATTGTGTATTTTAAAGGTTTTAAATTCCAGATGGTCATGGAAGTTGACGAAAGGTGATCTTAGGGCTGATTGTTGACTTTTTTGATGGTTTGACTTTCGGTTGTTCAGATGTCCATTGATTGTTTTTCTGTTTTTACACAGGCTGACAAACGCAAGAGGTGCAAAGAGGAAGCCAACGATCAGCTGGATGATCATAGGGCAGCAGAATTGGCCTGGAACAAACACAAGCAGCTCAATGAGTCCATCATTGTGGCACTATTCCAAGGCCAGTTCAAGTCCACTGTACAGTGCCTGGTGTGCCAGCAGAAGTCACGTACCTTTGAGACATTCATGTACCTGTCGCTGCCCTTGGCCTCCTCCAGCAGATGCTCACTGCAGGTAAGGCTGCTAAGCTGTGATATGGTGGATGCTGTGTCTACAGGTCTGGAAACTAAGTTTTAAAACCCTCTCTCCACAGGACTGCTTGAAGTTGTTCTCTAAGGAAGAGAAACTGACAGACAACAACAAGGTGTTCTGCAGTCACTGCAAGACACACCGAGATGCCACAAAAAAGCTGGAGATCTGGAAAGTTCCGCCCATCCTCCTGGTGCATCTGAAACGGTATGGCTTAGCCCTCGATCTTCTGATAAACAGCATTGGTGCCTTATCGTTTAACATTCATTTAACAGCCTCATCTGTCTCCTTAAGCTTCTCTTATGATGGAAGATGGAAACAGAAGCTGCAGACATATGTTGACTTCCCCCTAGAAAATCTGGACCTGATGCAGTATGTTATCGGGCCAAAGCAAGGCCTGAAAAAGTATAACCTTTACGGCATGTCTGTGAGTATGCACGCCTCCAATTCGACTTTCAGGTCTGTTCTCACGACTTATGTAGTGGAGTTTGACGGTAAATTTTCCCATGAAACAGAACCACTACGGGGGCCTGGATGGAGGCCACTACACGGCCTTCTGCAGGAACACGGCCAGGCAGCGTTGGTTCAAGTTTGACGACCATGAAGTGACTGAGCTCTCCACGTCCTCCGTCAAGTCTTCTGCTGCCTACATCTTCTTCTATACATCATTGTAGAAGGGGCCGGACAGAGCGGACATTAGCGGACCTCTACGCAAGGTGAAGGGGCAGAGGTGGAAAGGTCCATCATGTTGCATAGCACCTCCACGCACGGTAGAAGCTTTGATGGTTACCGGGTGATGTTCTTCTCACTGATAGTGCGCATGACTCGTGCTGTCAGCATGACTGATCTGCATAGTTTGCCTTCACTAACTAACATCACTCAGAATATCAAAGACCCTGGTACTTTTTATTGCTGGGATCCCTTAATTTTCTTGTTTTCAGTTCTGATGGCCTTTCACTTATCTGACCTTATGGTTCCCTGTGCTGTGAATACATCGGATCAGATAACAATAAAGAGTTGTATGTATTGCACATACCTACTGCAGATGTTGCACATTAAACCTGGATAAGCATTACAAAGTGCGGATCGTTTTATGGAGTGAGACTTTTGTTTAATCTGTTGAGGAGGGAACTCTGGGGACCATGTTTTTGCAGTATGACGACAATTTTTTGTCTTAATTTGGAGTGTTTGCTTTTCCCTTGCGAAGAAGGGACTTGGCTAGTGTCTGACAAGTTTTTTTTGTTTCTCGTGTTATTAAAGATGCTGTTCTTTACCATAGGGAAATGGAGTTACTAATTAAACCAAAAGCAGAAATACTCCATTTTTCTATCTTTCAGTCTGTAAGAAGAATATGAAAGATTGTTTTGTAACACTTTACTTGAAGGGGTACAAGTAACTTAGTAACTCAGTTACTACTTAAGTACAAATCATGAACACATATAATACCTGCATGAAATACATGAACCATTATGATTGGTGATCATAATGATAAACATGGGAACAGTAGGTAACTAACACTTAGTTTCTGGTTAATCAGTAAGAGTATACTACTACATTTTCTGTGCCCCCTCAGTTAAAGTGTTACTGACTGATTTTCTTAAAATCTTTCAAAAAAGAAAGATTTATGTACATTTTTCCCGGTAAAGCTGATGTGAGATCAGGGTGAATATTTACGATGGGTTCCCTCCTTACAAAACATTACAATTTAATCCTCAGAAATTAAAAGCATCTTTGTTTTTAAATACGGTTTTGGGTTTCAAAATGTTTATGCGCCATTACAGCAAGTAAAATCCACAAATATGAGGAGACTTCAGGAACATATAATTGTGTTTTGCTTTTGTCTTTTTTTTCTTCATTTTTTAACTGTTATCCTCTGTGTGAAAACAGTTATGTTTTGTTTATCCATTATGTATGTAATCTGTTTCTTTAAATGCTGTGAAGATAATTTCAATTTTTAATATATACACTAATATTAGACTGGGAAAAATGAATATGCTGTGTAATTTTTCTGAATAACTGCTTCTGTAGCATGTCCACAAGGTGGCGCTATTGGTAATGTATTGTTAGGGTCTGGTGTGCGGCTAACTGTGCTGGTCAGCATGTATCCATATGTAAATGGTTTTCTGCTGTGGTTCTGTCTACTGGGAGATATTTGAAGATGTAAATGTGCTAGTTCGAAGAAGTTCAGGCATGTACAACACAGCTTGACTGTATGACACCCACGGCACCAGTCAGGAAGTGTGACTGAAAAATGGGGGTGTTTTTTTGCCAAGCCCACCATAACCTTCCATTATGTCAAGTGGGACCCACACATTCATGTAAACACATTATTTTTAGTTCACAACATCATTACGTGGGGGGTGGAGTCACAGGTCTGCAATAACAGGCCAGTGCAGGTCCTGGTGGCTGTAGAGCAGGATGTAGGCATTGGAGGACTGAATTAGATGCTCCTGGACCTCACTTACAGCTGTGTCATCAAACGAGTTGTTGAGACAAGGCATTGTAGCTGCAGGCTGTATACTGGCCTACGTCCAAGTCACCAGAGAGGTTCTGTGGGCCATAGACATGTAAGTTCACTAAAGAAGGACCAAAGAAATCCTCTCTTAGCAGAAACAATAAAAATATGAACCGTGTTCCACCACTGAGAATCTGCTATATGCAGCTGATGGACTACAAGAGAAGATGGAGAAGGAAGAACTGATCCTTAGCTTATTATTCATCTCCTCAGAAGTAAAAATTCCAAAGTTGGCATTACATTTTCTATAAAATGGTTCAGGAAACCGGTGTGGATGAGAAGAGAAGCAAAGAGCTGAAGGCTAAAGCCAGTAACTACATTTTTATTTGTATTTTGGGGTCTGGACTGTAAAGTTAAGTTTGGGAATATATAGGTACTTGGGTGTGTTGGAGAATATCCTTGCTGGTAGGACAAATGTATGAGAAGAGGATTCCGAGA
Organism: Gnathonemus echidnorhynchus; assembly: GCA_026776725.1. Taxonomy (NCBI): domain Eukaryota; kingdom Metazoa; phylum Chordata; class Actinopteri; order Osteoglossiformes; family Mormyridae; genus Gnathonemus; species Gnathonemus echidnorhynchus. The sequence continues at coordinate 7,458,414 of JAODJU010000007.1, forward strand.
GGTATAGAAATAGAAAGCATAGAGAGGCTTGCCGACTGCTGCCGTCAGACTGCGGGTACAGAGTACATGCCGCCACCCTCATTTTCCATCAGACCCAGCAGCTGTGCAGCTCCAGCCAGACCCTCCTGCATGAGTCTCAAAAAAGTCTCAAGCCTTTTGAATAGTTTCTCCACCTGGTCCTCGGAGACCCCCACATGTTGTTGCTTATACTGGGACTTGGGAGGGAGTGTCAGAGGACCGGGCTGAGAAACACTGTTGTAGAATATCTGGCCATATAACATACAGGTTTGTACCCTATATTCCTGATAAGAATTCTCAGATGAATAAGAATGACTTGCATCCTATCACAGCAGATAGTTGAACACTGAATTATTGGCCTTGTCATTCTGATTTTTTTTAAACCTAAATCATGGAGGAGGGGTGGTAGAGGACAAGGGAGAGAGCAGCTGGGTTAAAAGCCACCAATATGACTGAAAAGCCGTGTGTACAAACCCTGGAGAGGAGAAGAGCACATTCACTGGCTGACAGCCATGTTGCTGATGCTTGTCAAAGCTTGTCTTTTCAGCTGGCCAGCCTTCAAATGATGAGTCCACGTCCATAATGGCCGTGTTACCCGCTGCACTGTGGTGCTGGGTAGGGACTGCCTGTTGTAGTCATGCTTCCAGCACAGAAGACCTAGAACTCCTCTGAAGTATGGCTGGAAGCCACAAAGAAAAACTGCACAGCTACCCACAATGCCCTTCTCCAGCTGCCACTTTAGTCAGTATGTCCTGCCTACAGCAGTGACTTTGTGAAGCTGACCAGCAGGCTGCAACGTCCCAAATACACAGAGCAGCAGAAAAACATCTAAATCATGGCAAACCTCCATTTCCCCTGGAAACTTACAACCAAGAGCCACCCACATGCCTGCTGAAAGCCTATTTATTACAGAAAGAGGGGCAACCTTTAGCCAGGCTTCCCTTGGAATCATTCAGCAGGTCAAAAAATCACTAACAAACCCTAGTAAAAATCTTAGTCAACTACACATAAAAGACTGAACATATACAACCTAACATTTCTTCACTGACATGGTTTTTCACAGGCAGTAGATTCCAGTAGTTTTTTTGTTTACCACTGGAAGAAGGTTTACTTATATACTTGTATATAGGTTTACTGTGTGATTACCTTAGCAACGGTGTCTTAGCAACCTACCAAGAGTTAATTTTATATATTGTTTTCATTATGTAATCTTCACACATTTTAGCAGGGCTAATGTAAGCAACAAAATTGAAGGGTTCTATTACTGTGCTATGCAAAAATCTGGTCGAAGCCCATATCTAAATCCCATACGGCACCTGAAAATTGCAGTCAACAAGCGACATGGAACCGACCTGAAGCACCTGGAACAAGGCTGCCATAAAGAATGAACAAAAATCACTGCTGAGGAGTTTAAAAAGCTGGTAGCTATTTACCTCCAAAATAGTGTGATGGCAGCAAAAGGCGGCTGTACCAAATACTAATGTGTAGGGGTTGAATACTTATGCAAGCAGCATTTCTCAGTTTTTGACTTTCTTTTCAAGATTTGCTGGCAAATAACAGATTTTGACTGTAAATTTACTGTGAGAGACTCAGTTTGTACTAAAAATACTGACAGGACGATAATGTGCATCTATCATTTGCAATTCCGGTAAATCTGACCAATTTAAGGATTTAATATTTTCCACAGCTCTGTAATTTACATTTTATAAGCAAACAGGTCCACATAATCAAATGTAACATTATACGTTACAACACTAAATCATCCATCCATCCATCACAAGGTTGCATAGATGCTGAAGCCTGTCTCATGCAAAGGGCACAAGGCAGGAGACACACTGTGGACGAGATGTCTGTCCATTGCTTGACACACACATACAATATTTCAAAGACATGCAGCAATCCAAGACGTCACTGACCGTCTGCAACACACCCACTCAGTGGTGAAACAGAACATACCAACTCCATCTTGTCTGAAAATTATCCAAAACCTCTTCTCTTCCACTGAAGTGGCATATTGATCAGATTTACTTTGAGTTTTTATCTTAATAATTTAAGAAACATGTACAATTAAGTCATTTAGTGATTTTTGTGTACTAGAAGAAAGAACCAATGTCCATGTTACCCAGCGCGTAGTCAGAGTATGGAATAGTCTTCCTGATAACGTAGTGCAAGCTGAATCCTTGGGTTCCTTTAAATCAGA
>JAODJU010000007.1:7468066-7502800 GCA_026776725.1 Gnathonemus echidnorhynchus
TCAATGGAGATTCACCATTGTAACTCAAAGCTAGTCTAGGCTTAGGCTTAATCCTTGACTGGGAAACTGGCCATACAAATCCTGTAATTATATGAAAAAAAAAACTGCTAATTCTGGAGCCGGGCCTGCTAAAACCAGCCGGCTATGGATCTAGCAGGAAGAGATGAGCTCCTGTTTCCAAATAGAATGGAGTGGGGGGGTGGTGGAATGGCAGTAAAAAATCAGGCTAAATGCTGCACGTGGCTTAAGGGCCACTCGCCATCATCCTAGCACAGCGGGGGGGGGACAGGCGGGTGCTGGTGGCTTTGCACAATTTTGAGGGGCGACGCTGACCGTCGCTCAGATAGGATGCGTTTCACGTGTCAGGTGAGGTGGCATCAGAGTACTTACAGACTGCTGGCTTGGCCAGATTTGCCTTGCACCTGCTCCTGCATATTCGGGAGTGAAGGGAAGAAGGGGAGAAAAAAACGTGAAACGTGAGCATGGGGTCACACAAGGTCCCCGGATGTGGGCGTGTTGCCGCTGCCTTTACTGGGGTCCTGATGGGCGAGCTGAAGCTTACCAACACTGAGGAGGCGCTCAGGTCCTCGTGGAAGATATCTTCAGCGGAAACTCGACTGTATTCCTTCCTGTTCTGTGCTGAACCTGCGTGCAGCGGACAGAAAAAAGCCACACCCATAAGGAACATCCCTGATGCAATTCCTGTTATTCACAATCTCAGGCTTCCAACTGTAGAGGGCAGTAATGAATCACACAAACCCATTTCAGGACGGAGAGATTCAGGACTCCTATCAAACTCTGTGAATCCAGCATATGAATTCACGGTCCTCATCTGACCTTCTAGTTGACCCTAAAGGATGGCAAAATACATAAAATTATGTTCCTCACCTCCCCCTTCATGATTTAAGAGATTTCAAAATTCAACTAAATCTGTAGCAAATTAACATGTGTGTGTGTGCACGTATCTCTGTATGTGTATGTGTTTTATACACACACACACACACACACACATAAAAAAATCATTACAAAATAAAGCTGACCATTTCATTGATCCTCTTGCATGGACTGAGTTGTCTATTTCCAGCAGTGACATCTTTGGAGAATGATCTCTGAGGCTCCAAGTTATCTTTGTGACCTTGGCCGTGAAGAGAGACAAGTCAGTTGTGCTGCCAGACAGCGGGCTAGGGCACCAGCTGATCAAAATGGGGGAAATATTTTTAAAAACAAAACGGAACTGAACCCAAAAAAACAAACAGACAAAGGGCAGAGGATACAACATGGTGACAGAACTCAGATCAAGATTTTGAACAGCCAAACCGCCCACACCTGTCGTGTGTGAAATCCACCACCCTTTACATGTGAACATGTGAGATTCACTAAAAAACAAAGCAGGGTGAAAGTCAGCCACTATCACCGAATGTTTTTAAACTCAGCACGGCGGTCCTGACAAGCAGAAGAGGATGGGGAGGGACAGAGCAGGTGGTTACATCAACAGGCTAAAATGGGTGCTGATCTGGGACCAGAATGGCTCCTCTCTGCTTTTCGCAGTTTGCCTGGGTGCTGACCTGCTATTCTTTACTCATGCTCTCCTTAAGAGGTGCTGAAGTGCCAAACACAAACCTGTGAGCCAGCAGCTTCTCAGTCCAGCAACCCCTAACCCCACCTCTCACCCAAAATTAACAGGTTATGTTCCTTTCCCAACCGTCTCAACTGGATGGAAAACTGATGAAGCCAAATAAAAAGCTGCTGGAGCAAAGGCTTCCCACACAGGAAGTTCACCAGGAAGTGAGTTTGACACCCCCACCCGAAACAAACACTAAAAATGATTCACTCTGGATCTGGACCTTCGGCCGTTCATATACACGCTACAGCTGCTCCCAAACATTTACTGGCATATTCGAAACAATAAAATAATAAAAAAAAGATTATGGCCCCCTTTATCAACTTAAGTTTTTCCATTTTTAAATGGGGCTGCACGTCTGAATCCATAGTCATTACAAATTTACCCATAAACTTGCATTGCAGGGCGTTGTGTGAAAGATTTACTTTAAAAGTTGAAAAATAAATGACACTGAACAGGAACAAAAGGAACACACGATTAATCCCATCACCCTCCACACAAAGCCAGACAGCTTGAGCAAACAGTTTGTGATGCAAGGCAGGAGGAGTAGAGGAGGAGGCGACCTCATTCCGCAGTGCGATCTGTTCACCACCGAAGAGGAGTAAGTGACCTGCAGCCAAGTACGCAGTTCGGAGAGGTCAGAGCCAAACCTCTCGCTCTGGCCGAGGACCGGAGCTTCTGTAGGATTCCTTTACCACACTGGCTATGCTTTGTGTTCTCAGCCGGTCTCCCTCTGTCCAGGAGGCTCTTCTTGGGCCGGACGGCTGGGGCCAGTTCACAGCCCGGTAAGGGGCAGCTCCTCTCCTCCCGGGATGCAGGGCCCCCATGGGTGGCGGCCTCATCATTGCAGAACGCCTCGTTGACGTACCCCCCCCCCTTAGCACGCAGCTCCCGAGGAGGAGTAGGAGGAGGAGCAGCATCGGGGGCAGTCGTAACGATAACAATGCTGGGGAACATGCACTTGCTGTTCGGACACTTACCAACAAACGCCCCAAATTCGACGGTAGGGCTCCCGGGTGGGACGTCCAGGTGCCCCTCATCTGGGGAATCGCCGCCAGGGCCATCTGGCTGAGATGGAGTGCTGACAAAAAATCGTGCGGTTGGGGAGGGGACGTCAGGTGGGCTATGGGATGGGGGGACACCCCCAGGCTCTTCGGGAAGGGCCAGCCTGTCCCCATCGACGGAGTGCCCCCCCGGCTGCAGGTCAGGGTGAGACGTCCCACTCTGGCCTAAGACACTTTGCGAGGAACCATCCTCCAGGCAGTCTGTGTTCCTCGGGTGGAGGTCAGGCCCCGAACCCCGCTCAGCCATTTCCCGAACTCCGCAGCTGAACAGGGAATCGGGAATTTTGCCGCCGCCCTGCACGAACGATGACCCCAGGTAAGCCCCTATGCTGTGCTTCATGCAAGCAAAGGACTTCGGCTGCGTTCCCACGTCCACCAGGTTGGGCCCGAGGTTCTTAGACACGCTGAGCTCCCGGCTGATCTCATTGTGGACTTTGCTGACCTCTGAGGCCCTTTGGGCAGTCAGAGCCTTCAGCGTGTCCACTGTCAGGGCAGACAGGTCTTGCAGGTGTCCAATCTGAGAGTCTAGTGTGTGAAGGGAGCGTTTTATAAAGTTCACCCTGTTGCCAACCTCCTTCAGCTGAATGCACATGGTTTCAACCCTGAAAAGAACAACAAAATAAATGTCACTGACACAATCCACATCTCAGAAATATGAATAAGAATCAACGTCTCTCTGCTACATAAGAACATAAGAAATTTACAAACGAGAGGAGGCCATTCGGCCCTTCAAGCTCGGAGTGTTTTTAACACCACAGAACTGTTAACAGATACATGAATTCTTTCCATAGTTCCCAGAAGGAAACGATCTATGGTCCTGCTTTCAGATAGGCAGCTTCAGGAAGACGCACCTATCCGAGGTCACCCGGATCCGTTCCTCACTCTTGGAGTGAAACTGGTCATCCTTTTCTTGGAAGTACATCTCCACACACTGCTCTTCAAAGTCGTGCAGCTTCTTTTGATCTTCTTCCGTTAGAAAAAGTTCTGAGGCAGGGGAAGGGGTTGGGGGGTGGGGGAGGAGTAATAAAAATTAGACAACGAGAAGGTCCCGTTAGAATTGAAAAATCGACTCAAACGGCCTTATGGGCCCCATGCATGTCTACAAAGATGGACATCGCCCATACTTGGTCCATAGGTCCTACTGTCCTTCTTCCGCTTCCTGCAGATGCAGGAGAAGAGAGCAGCCAGGTGACTGAGTAAGATGAGCGGCGGGGGGAGCACCGGCCTCTCGTGGTACGCCAAGACGAAATGGTAACGCTGGTACTTCCATACCAGGTTGGACATGGATTTCATCTGGAAGTACACATTGCTGCATAGACAGAGCAGAACGACACTCGGGGCTCAGTCGTCGAACACTTATTGCGCAGACAGACCAAACCAGATTGTCTGAAATAGAGAAGCTTACTTGAAGAAAGCAATGAGAAGGTTCACCATGAGAATATATTGAACAAAGAGGTAGACAGCTTGCAGTAGTGGTGTCAGCCACACCCCTGGCGCACACAGATGACGCATGTCAGAGTTGTTTGCACAGACTGAGGGGAAAGGCAATGAAAATGAAATAGCTGAATTTGATGTTGTTATTCATTTACATTCCCAACACTACTAACATCTCAAAGACATTTGTTTTCATATTTAGCCAAACTTGGGCGTCCCTTACCATCAATTTCATAAGCATACACTTCACCATACATCATCCAGTAAGGCTGGAAGACGATGTCCTTAGCCAGGGTCCACGATGCATTTTCATTTGGGTACAAGATGGCCTTTCGAGGAACGCCATAGCTAAGGAGGACCACTGCCATGATGACAACTATGTAGAACATATTGGCAACCTGCAGCGGCATCAGAGACAGATGGAGGGGTTCAAGTTACCGGTTACTGTGAATAAAGGCCATTTACAAAACACACACTTGTATTGCGGTTTACGGTGCCATTACAAGGCCATTAATTAGTTACAAGATGAATGTACTGTAGCCTTTTACTGTCACACGTGTTAATTACTCATTAATTGCAAAGGTACAATACAGCATTTAACTTTTTTAGCACTATAAACATTTATATTAAAATGCTATGATACAATGTATGACACAATGCAGGTAAAATCCTTTTTCAATGGCACTGAACGATGCAAGAGTCACTGTAGTGTTAAGAAAAACATTTTACTGAACTAGATGTAACTAACTAATTGTTGGAAATTTTGCGCTAGCATGTTTAATGGGAAGAGTCTGCGTTGTCAAGTCATTCACCACATGTGGAGATGTTTGCACAGAGGACAGATTCTCTCACTCACCATTTTACCAATCATCATGACATAGGGTCCAGCTTGCTGGTTAACAGCCAAGATATCGAGGAGCCTCACATACCAAAAAATGATATTCAGGCAATAGACGAGCCTTCCCGTCGTGAAGGTTTCATCTGATCCAAATCTCAATCCGAACCCCACGAAGAATGTGACGATAGCAAGGGTGTCCGATATGTTAAAATATTCACTGAACCACACTTTAATCTTTTGACTTATTTTTCCAGCTTCTGACATAAACATCTACAAAAAAAAATATTAGATTTTATGTTTCTTTCTTAATATATCGAATGGCAGATTTCACAACACATCGGATTTCATAACACATATTTTAAACTTTCTTCCAAGTCTAAAATGAAGCATGCTGCAGGCCGTGAGAGGGCCCCATACGTACCTCACGGATCTTCTCCACACCCAAGGTGAATATATAGCCGATGACAATCCACTCCTGTGGCGAGGGCCATGCTGGCATCTGAACCAGAACCACGTAAGAGTATAGCATCAGGAAGCCCAGGAACGCCAGCTGAATGGCAAAACGGGAAACGGCTCGCTCAGGAAGGCCCAGAGAAAGGCAAGAAGAAAGACTATGGTCTCAGTGAAGGGAAGCATTAAACACTGTGGGAAATAATCATTCTGTGCTTTTCCCTTTATCTATTTTATTTTTCTATTTTACCCCGACGACAGCCACGTGAGCTCCACACTCTATCTGCCAACTACAACAGTATATGAACAATAAAATACACACTTCCAGAACTGTTCCATTTACTGAAATGTTTTCTCAGACAGCCTTATGAAGAAATCTATTGCCCACCTTCTGGGTACTCAATCTCAACCCACCCAAATCAGTTAATCTTGAAAGCGACAAGCCCTCAGAGGGATAAAACAGTGGTGGGTGCTGGTGCTTGACCATTAAGCAACGGAAACTCACACACACAAAAGCTGCCAAGGACGAAATTATTATCAGCGGCGTGTGTGACCAAGTGTGGCACTGCTTTAGGAGGTTCCGGAGCGGGGGCCGGGGCTAATTCGTCAGCTTTTAATGCGGGTGCCGTGCCCTCTGATTATGTGTTCTGCGATAGTATCTGCTTTCCCCGTCAGCACCACGCACGCTTGGGATGGGAACCAAGCTTTTCTCTGGGGAATGCAAATGAAATGGAGGGGGGGGGCAAGAGGGCGGGCGGCGAAGGAGGCCTGGAAATGTGCCTGCGGCCAAAATCGTCTCACTGCGAGAGCATGGATGCACGCTGGCCGGGAGGGGAGGACGGGGGCACCTTCCCTGGTTCATACCGGCTCCCACGTACCGCGTTAAACCAAAACTTCACAATGGGGGCGTGGTAGAACGCGTAGAACTTCCTGGTGATGGGCAGCCTGCGGGGGCGCACGTGCACCTCCGGCTCACTCTTCACTTCCACGTTGTCGTTGAATCTGGCTTCCTTGAAAACGTCCTTAAAAGTCGTTGAGAGCAAAAAGAAGTAAGTAGCTGCTGCTTAATAAAGGTGGCAGTAAAACTTCAAAATAGTTCAGGAAACGCTGGCAGAGGCGCTGAACTCCTAGCCTTGTAACAACTGATTGTTGTGTTTATTATACTGTCTGAAGACACCGTCAGTCTCAAGAGGTACCAGTTGAATCAGGAGACCTTTGCTAAAAGTCCACTTCATTTGCCCTATCCTAGTATAAACGACATACATGACATTATAGCCCACTGTTCAGCATGTAGTGGTGCATGTGCATTTAACTGCATGCCTACCCCAGGTCCCCGTCAACCTGGAAATAAAAATCCTGTCCTAATAAACCCCTTTATCAATGCTCCCTATGTCCCTGTTTTTTATTTGCCATCCCATACCAAGACAAACGGCTAATTGGTTTACAATAACGCAGTGGACTTTCGCTGCTAATCACGAAACCTGTGAAAACACGCACACATTGTGACACTTCACTAATTTGAACCAGATAGAAATAAACCAACTGATAGACCGATGGAAGCTGATGGCTGACCATTTGGATGTCGTCAGCCACATTCTGGAAGTTGTGTTCACTGTCCTCCATGGTCATCTGGTGGGCATCCTGCGACTGAGGGATGTGGGACATCTCTGCCTTGGTTTTGTACTCCAGCAAGAGGATGGCTGGTGGAACCAAAATGCTCAAGATCACCTGAAGGACAGAATTGGGCAAATGGTATTAATGAAAATGACATTTCTGGATCTTCATCATAAGGTCTAATACAGTATGTTATACGTGTATACATTTCATACAGTCATATAAAACCTGTTTTAATGTATTCTCTTCCAGCACAATTTTTTTCCTAAAACCATATTATTTTAGGGGATTTCTGTCACCCAATTCTTTGGGTGCTTTTCCACTGCACCAAGCGCCATACTTTTGGTACTTTCCGTTTTCCATTGAGTACCTGTGCCAAAAGTGCCAAGCAACTGGGGTACGTTTTTTAGTAATGTAAGAATTCCATAGGCATAGCATGCAATGTAGGTATTAATATTCCATATCTTCCAGCTCTATAATATACTGCAACTATTTTTTGAATTCAGTACAAAATACCCCGCCTTGCGTTGTGATGTCATTCAGTGCTGTTACAAATTTGTACACCAGTGGAAAATCAACACCTTGAAGTATCGTACTTTTGGTACTTCTTGAAGGACCAAAAGTATGGTACCTGCTGCAGTGGAAAAGCGCCCTTTGTCTCTAAATTCATTTAAGCAATTTTTTCCTGTAATTTCTTGGGGTTGAGTCCCCCTAAGCGTCAAACCCTAGACCTTCCCCTGCCTAAAATCAATCAATTATACTAATTATCGCAGAAACACAGCCTCATTGACAACTGCAGAGTTTCCTTGTGCATCCTCAAGATATTTTTCTTGGCTATGAGCAATTTAATTCCATTTACATCATCAACAGTGTCATTAAGTGAGTTCATGAATAAGTACTTATAAATGTTTTGCACGTCAAGTATTCCAGTCACATATGTTTAAGATTGCTGGCTAGCCATAGCTTAATGTTAATCTAGCTAGTTAAGTGCCACATGCTATTAAACTGGCCTGTCTAGAACAGATAAGATTACCTATGCTACAAACAGAAACACGTAAGGCATTGACACAGTACAGCAGAAAAAAGACACAAGAATAAGAAAACCAACCGCTATGAAATCTATAGCTACTAGCTAAAAAAATAGAAACTGTCAGAACTGGTAATCACTCATCCTTGAATGACGACATTTGTGTGGATGTTAGTTTGTTTTTCTATTACTTAGCCAGTGGCATACAGCAATTAATCCCTGGATTTAGATAATTTGCAACAATGTGCAGTTGCAGTGACGGAGGGCCCAGTGTGAATAAACACATTAATGTATAAGCAAACAAAGGAAATAAGGGAATTAAAGACAGACAGCCGGAACGCAACATCACCTTGTACCAGGAATTCTTCCGCATGTTCAGCCGGCCCATCCACATATCAGACAGCAGCATCTGAGTACAGGTGTGGGCCACAAAGGGCCTTAACCTGGAGGAAACCGCCAGCTTCAGACAGGTCGAGTTACTCCAGTTCTTCAGCTCGTAGGTCAGCAGTTTCATGGCCATCGTCTCGTCCTGCCTGAAGGACTGCTCCAGCAGGTCCACTGCCAGCGTGCCAAACTCACTGAATCCAGAACCAAATCAGCACTTTCAGGAGCCAGACAGATCTTGGCTACCAATGCCCCAAAATGTTCACCCCCATCTCGATACCCCCCCCCCCACACACATCCAGCCTACAGCAGCATCTGAAAAAGGCACCCAGAAGATGATGATTTAATGTGCTGAGCCAGCATCTGCCCACCCTCTGCGTCTGACAGCTAGATCACCTGACCGTGATCACTGATCACCTGACCGTGATCACTGATCACCTCGTCACCACGATCCACAGACACTTACGCATCTTTTTACAAAAAATTTCCTCAACTTGAAGACGATTTTCCAAGCTGGTCAACTGCTGACTTTTCAGAAATTGACATTTTAGTGCCCCCTCCCCAGTTTCTCCTCAATGCAGAACCTTGTCACTGCTCTCTTGTACATCTTGCGTCAAATACAATTTTGATCACCATGGTTTTTAAGCACATGTCGACCATTTGCACTCACTTTGAGTATTCCTTGAGCTCCTCGGAAGTGTCGTCCACCACGTCGCTCTTCTTGGCCTCGTAACTCAAGGAGCGGCATAGCTTGCAGGCCACCAGAGCCTTCGCCATGGACTCCTCGCCATGCTGCCAGAAGAAGAGCGACATCTTCTGCCGCTTCATGAGTACGGCCCACACAAGGAGCTCGTTGAAGGGATAGGGGAAGCGCCGCATCTCTGGGTCATCGATGTCCACAATCTCCTCGCGGGTCTTCTTCTTTGACTGTTCTGTCGCGGACTCGGGCTGTTTCAGACCAAGAATTCCAACCAATTAAGGCAACAAGCAAAGCAGCCAATTAAATCACCCAAGGACGATTTCAAGTGTATAATGCCTAAAGGCCGAGCTCCTTGGAGCACCTTGGGTTTGTAGGGTTGTGCAGTTTTGATGAAGTGATTGTGACGGGTCTTCTCCTTCTTGTCTGCCTGGATGCTGAAGGCCTCATGGTTCTTTCGCAGCTGTGACGCGTTGCTGGATGAATGCCGTCCTCGCTGAGAGGATGTTAAAGGGTAGAGTTTTAGAAGGGACAGGCACTTTGAGATCACGTCAACGATGGAACACGCTAAACATGACTGAATGATTTGCTCCTTTTTGGGTACCACAGACCCAAAGGGATGGCTAGTTTAAATGGTTTACCCGGGTGCTTCCGTGGAGGTTGTTGTAAATAATTCTGAACCTCTTCCTGGTGTAGTTGCATCTGTAGGTCCCACCCATCAGGTACTCAATGACAAGGCCAACATCAATCAGCGTGATTTTGTAATTTGGCGGGAGGTTACCCTACAGCGAGAGAAGCCATTAATCTCAAGGAATCACTCAACTTACATCTCAGAAGCACACAGTCTACAAAGCACAGAAAAAGTAGCACTATGGTTAAGTGCACAACACTGTTCCTTCTTACCTGCTTCACATCCCTTACAAGGTGATAGAGTGTTGCATTGGTTGGGGATTGTTTCTATAATCAGGAGAGCAAAGAGAGAGAAAAAGGCCGGTAAATAAAGGCCCTCGAAGGACGTCCTATGATGAGGCTGTGCGAGTGCGGAGGGATAAGCGTACCGTGTTGTAGAGCTCTTCCAGCCGGTTGATGGTGAGGAACCGGTGCATACTGACCCCATTCTCTATGAGCAGCTTCACAAAGTCAACCCGGTCCATCACCAGTGCGTCCAGCATCGCCTGCTCCAGGGAGCCCACCTAGGGTGAGCGTGCACACACACACACACACACACACACAAACAGCCAATCAGCACACACAGAAGTTCAGGTCACCACTCGATGCAAACATGTAGGCGGACACATAAATATGCTCAGATGGGTAAACTACCAGATTCTCCAACACCAGCCAGAACCCCTTCTCCCAATTTGTGGGATAAGGCATAATATTAGATCACAAATGAATGATCACAGTAGTATACAACCCTGTACAATAATCCAGCACCCCTTGAAAAGATTAGAGGAATGTGAGGCAAATTTTTGACTGTGTAAACTGAGACTGTTTAACTGACGAGCAGTAAAGCCAGTTAGGTTATAATAAACATAAAATGAGTCACTGACAATAATATCCTAATTATTTATGTTTCTCACTTTCATTTATTTGGCAGGAGGCCTTATCCAGGGTGTTACCAGGACCCTTTGCTTCTGTTTACCTACCAGTAACTGCTGCCCATATACAAACACATGGTTTTTGGCAATGTCCACCCGGTCCCAGGCCAGGGTGAGGACAAGCTGGTCAAAAGCAGAGGTGTTGGTACCTGGACAGACAGACAGACAGGCACACAGGCAGGAAGTCACACACTGAAGAAAACGACAATTAGAATTCAGTAGAACACCCATGAAATAAGACTGAAGGGTTTCTCATCACGCTGCTTGCGGGAGTCTTACTTCAGAAGGAAAAAAAAAAAGATTGATTCACAGAGATAACCAATCCGATTGTAGAGGAAGTGGGTCCAAGCAACTAGAGGAGGCGGGACCAAGACATCTGATTGGTTGGTACTGCCTCCTTTAGTTGTTTGGACCCACCTCCTCTATAATCCGATTGGTTATCTTTCTGGTTATTGAATCATTTTTCCTTCTACCCTCAGAACATTTTTGTGTAAGTAAAAGTCCCAAGAGCCATCACGCTATTATTTTGTAGTGCGTTGGCTGTAAGAGTGGGGCAGCGGGGGAGACGGGGGATGGAGGGATGGAGAGGCGGGCTTGGATTTCCCATTTTTGGGTCTGACATCTTGCATGTCATGCAGTCATTAAGCCTGAAGACAGATGCTCTCATAGCTGACTTCCATTCCTAAGCAAGTGACATCGCAGACAAATTTACTACGCAAAGGCATCTCCACATGACGGAAAACATTATTATGACAATGTAACCCAGCAAAGCAGAAACAGCTCATCTACACTGAAACTCCTAAAAGTCACTAAAATACAAGGATTTTGTTTAATGAAATCAAACAACATTCACATATTTTGACACGATGAAATGGAACAAGATTACGACGGATTTTAATGGCTTTGGGTTCAGTGGAAAACACACCGGTCTCATATACTATAAATAGTAAATAGTGGCTTGAGAAAAACGGTCGCATGATCTTAAAAAAGAAAAAAAAAAACAGCAGTTTTCAATACGGGTTTTAGATTGACAAACTGATTTGACCTGTTCGTCACAGGTTTGGGACAGTCTGACAAGACTCCAACGGGTGGCCCATTCCCAAACCCTGTCATCTGGATTTAGATCTAGCCCTAACCCCTAAGGCATAAATACTTTCGCACACCAAAAATGACATCATGTGTCTGCAAGACCGTTAGCTACATCAAAGCCTGAATGATGAGTCAGCAGAGCTTCCTTTCAAACCCAAAAACCTGCATTGTGGTAATTTAGTGTGTATATTCAGCTTCTTAATTTCAGGAACACATATGAATATCAGTAAATCGTTTCTTTGTCCCTTCCACCACTAAAACCCAGTCTTAGTGAACCCGCTCAGGACAGGAGTGTGTGAGAAGAGCAGTCTGATGACATCTTGGCAGGGAGAGAGTAAGGGATCCCCCAAAATATCTATATGAAATAAAAAAAAAAACAGCTAAATACAACATAAGACGGCCATAAGGCCCCCTCCAGGGAAGAGCTGGATCTGTCAGTGAGGGGGTGTTGGAGAAGAACCAGAAGTACCTTTCAGCAAGGCTGTCAGGATGGCGACGTCGATGTCCTGGTGATCCTCAGATCCGATGTGAAAGACGGTTATCTTTGTTTCAGAACAACAGGGAACAGTTAAAAAAATCTCCATGCAGAGTGAACATTCTTTCTTTTAATACATTTAATAAATTATTTAATAATATAAATTTTGGCCAATTAATTAACTCCCATACATTTGTTCCTAAGCTCAAGATGACCATTAAACATCCATCCAGTCATCTACTACCTGTTTATCCTTCACAGCTACACCAGGCACACATCTCACCAGATCTTTGCTCTTCATACATTCCATTAGCTTCTGAAAGAGGTGGATCGCATCACATTGCCCAAAGTTGAAGGTCTTCTTTATAGTTGCAATAATTTCTGTTTCAACCCCTTCAGGCAGGCGTCTGATTGGTCAAAAGAGAAAAGGTAAGATATCACACTTTTCCGTCACAATTCATTACTGATATCTTCCCTAGTTCATCTTTATGGAGTCTACTTGATATCAATCACAAGACTGATTTTTTACTAGATATAAAAATGCTAATATGTGATGACCTAAGGGGGATTTATTCAGAGCGGAGACCCTGTGCATGGTACGGTGACTCTGCTACTATCACAGGGTTCCCCAATTCCAGTCCTGCAGGGCCAGGCTGCGACTCAGTTTTCAAACACACCTACTAAACCTGGCAATCAGCTGGTGAGCTGAATAAATGTGTCTGAGCAGGAAAATCTGTAAACTGTTTTGCAAAATGGCACTCCAGGACCAGAAGTGGGGAGAAATGTACTACAGCAAGGTTCTGGGTTCGAAACCAGGTCTTGTTCCACTCGGGCCCAAGTCTGTTCCCAGCTTCAGAAGCCAAGCTTGAGGCAAGGTGCACGTCTTCCATTCTGGGTAGGCGGAGCACCGAGTCCTGGGCTTCCCAGGAATTAACCCCAGATCGCCATAATCCCGCTCTGGCAGACCGTCATTGGGTCAAACCAGACGCAACAGGCACAGAGCCGACCGCACTAACATGAAGGTGTCTGCTTATGCCTGGCTCGGCCAGCCTCACCCGCCTTCCTCCGTCTGCTTGTGGACGTAGGCCAGGATGTCTGCGGCGCGGCCTGTACCCTCGCACACCACCACGGGCACGGGCGGGCTCTCCTGCAGGTACTCCAGCACCGTCAGGATGACGTTGGGTCCGCCCTCGAAGATCAGGGCCACCACCGGCACGCCCTGACCGATCCCTGATGGGAGACACAGGCCGGACAGCATGGCGCCGTTAGAACACACAGAAAGGCAGAAGGAAGGTACGCCAGGCCCCCCAGAGACGATGTGTAATGAGGAAATCGCCACAGCGGACCTTTGTCTGGCCTCCGTAACCATCCATTGTGGGAAAACTAGGTCAGCTCAGTGTGACCATACTGTGTTTAAAGCCATCATTATAAATCACGACTTCAGCACACCTAGCTCACCGCGGAGGGTAATTTACGCGGATGCGTTACGCAAGCTGGGAAATAACCAAACTCAGGGCCAGCAAGAGCCTGCTGGTTCATAAAAATAAGGTAGGACATCATCATAATAAAACAAATTATAATATGTCTCAGCTGGTAGCACTATAGCCTCATACCTGCAGGGGTGGGGGGTTCAGATCCCGCACACTGTGTGTGGATGTGTTCCGCATGTCAAACAGTCACACTGATTTTCTGAGATCATGCATTTCAGCTAATTGGTATCCCTCAAATATTACTGTAAAATTATGTGAGTGAGTGTGTTCAGGGCATGCTGCTGCTTTGTGCCCTGTGCTGTCTGCGATAGGCTCAGAACCCACCCCCCAAATACCCCCACCCCAGTGCAACTCTCTGGGCCTCAGTGCCAGTGGACAGAAGGTCGCTGGCTCAAATCCTGTCCTCAGCAGGGGGGCCCTGTGCTTGGACCCCAAGCTTTGCTCTCAACCATTTTTTACCATGTGTGTGTGTGTGTGTGTGTGTGTGTGTGTGTCTTAAAGGAGAGCATCATAGGATATGTGAGAAGCACTGTGATGTCGCTGTCCCTGTAAATGCGAATAAAGCATCATTTCATCATGTCCGGAAGGCAGCCCCAATAGCGGCTGGGCCTTACTGGCGTGTATCTTCTGCAGGTTGATGTGCTTCTCCAGCTCCCGCCTCAGCTTGACCTCGGCGCCGTATTTGCCCACCGTGCCGTCGTCCACCAGGACGAAATGCGAGTGCAGGTTGTTGAGGACGTTCAGTTTGCTCAGGGGGTTCAGCAGCGTTTGGTACGCAGCGACCACCTGGGTGCCGGACAGAGGCCCCGGGGCGGGTGTAAGTGGAGCTCACAGGGGGCATGAACCATGCTAACCATAGTAATTACATACAATGGAAAACAGAAA
Source organism: Gnathonemus echidnorhynchus (assembly GCA_026776725.1). Classification (NCBI taxonomy): domain Eukaryota; kingdom Metazoa; phylum Chordata; class Actinopteri; order Osteoglossiformes; family Mormyridae; genus Gnathonemus; species Gnathonemus echidnorhynchus. The sequence continues at coordinate 7,482,736 of JAODJU010000007.1, forward strand.
TCACAAAAGACTGTTTGGACATTTACTCCCCTTGGGCCTGACAGAAAGCCCCCCCCGCCTGCTTGTTCTGCTTCACATGACCCCTCCTACCCCCGCACCCCCAAGTCTAACACCGGGTCACACCTCACCTCCACCTTCGAAGGAGAGGCAAGGAACGATGTCTCAGATAAACCTGACCGAAAGAAGCGCTTCTCAGAGCTGATCTCAGCTCAGTTACAAACTGTCATGTAAGCATGTAGCTTAATCAGTGCTTCCCTCTTCCCTTCCCGGTACGTACTCACTGGCCTGTACACACATGCCTGTATCGAGTGCGCTTCCAAACGAGCAAAAAATAGTGCTGGCATTTAAAGCAGGATGCAACTCCAACCGGAGCCCAATGGACCAGGAAACTGTGGGTGAGCCACTCGATCACGGGACTCTACCAGGACAACTAAACCAATTCAGGAAAATGTGGGTGGGGGGGGAGGGGCGGGCGTCTCCTCACATCTTTCCCGATGAGGTCGTTCCGGTTTTCAATAACTCCCCATGGAGCTATCCCAATAGTGCAAATTTTTCGTGCGGACCTGGATGAGTGCTCTTTGAGGGCGTCTCCCACGTGTTTCGCTACACCTGAAGAGAATACGTAAAAATAAATTAGAAAAGGCCACTAACTTTGAAACACACAAATCAGCCCTGAGTAAACCGCCAAGTCAAGCTAAATGTGGTTCATTGTTCAGTTCAGCTAGAAACAAGTGCTGAATGAGTCATTGTATCAATTCACTGCGTGTCACTTTCTATTGAGTGCCAGGGATAGTCACACAAACACAGACACCACCAATACAACCTGGTTTACATAATTATCCCTTGTATACTGTGCTAGGTTCACTAGTGACCGGTGACATCATGTTTACGGCTCTCCCAGAGCCATACGATGCTGTTCCCAGGGTGTGCCATGTACTTTTTTTTTATTTATTACCAAATTTATGGTAAGCTAGCTTAAAAAATTTTTTACCAGAAAGATACCAGGCTGCTAGTGACCCCGGTGTGGTAAAATGTTTGCATTTTTACATGCGCTTTTTAAGTGCTGTGTTTGTACACTGTGTTCAAACAAAAACATGCTTTTTCCCCTCATTATTTCATATCTGAGTCAGAATTACTTAGAATATCATAGAAATAAAAGTAAAAACATTATTTTACCCTTATTACCCCCACTGCCACTCTCTGTCCTTAAACTCCACAGTGTGAATGGGACATTATCTAATGGCAGTTTTTGTCATGTTTGCCAAATTTAGCTTTTTTGTGGATAAAGGGCGATAACAGATTTGGACCCTTGCAGAGGTATATATATAAAAAAAATTAAAAAATAAAATAAAAAACGCTGATGTTAGCATATTTTGAGAAGTAGGTGCTTTGCTATACATGTAAACAAACAGAAAAGGCATATTTACACAAGGGTTAAGCAACGCTTCATATAGCATAAAAACAATGATGATGCCGTTCTGACAAATCTAAATGACACGTGCGTGCCTCTTAACAGCAGGAATTAGACATAAACACCCTTCAGCATAAATAATGTGCGGGACATAAACCCTCCTGTCATTATGCCCTCTGGGGCGAGGCGATTAGGGCTCAGGTTCTCACCTGTGTTTACGCCCCCGGTCAGGATCCAGGCACCGGTGGTGACGGCCGCCTTGATCAGCCCCTTCCCCACCACCTGCTTGATACGCGGGTGCAGCTCGAAGTTCTGCAGGCCACCGTGGACGGAAATGACGATTTTCGGAAGCTCCATCTGCCACTCTTTCAGCATGAGGCGTAGGATCATCTCAGGCTTGGAGTCGTAGGACAGCCGGAGGTACTGTTCCCAGGGGCAGGGAAGGCGGGAGAGGTAGAGAGGGCAAAGACGACAAGACAGGCCTTTCAGACCACCTCGCTCTGAAGACGTCGGCTCTCCTGTGCTCCTTCTCATTACGATACGAGAAAAAGCATCCTGACTGGGATGCGATGCATGTTTACACCCATTTAATCAAGAGACTACTGAACTGCGATGTGTGTTACCCCAAAAAAAAATCATGCCAGTGTCACAACGTACACACCCACCAAGGGCTGGGCACGTGCCCCAGTCATTCATTCGGTCTTCATGCGTGTCGGTATTTCTGCATAAACAGACGGCATGCAGTGGTTGGCTGAGGTCAGACCTGGGCCATCCTTCAAACCAGTTTACCAATTCGTTCTTCCTGACACCCCGCTAGCACTTACTCACCCACACTTTCCCTTTGCAAACCAAAGTCATCAGGTCCAAATACCAATATGACCATTACCAACTGATAAATATCAACTGATGTGAGAATACAGAAAGCTGTTGGAATTATTTTTAACTGTGATCTGATACACTAAAATCAGTCCAGTAATTTCACACATCTCAGTTTAATTATGCAATAAGGGCAGTGGAGTGCTGTATTTTGTCTAAACAGATGTGACCGATTGCTTCACAAACAGCCCTTGTGTGCTGATACTCTTACTCAGTCCTCCCACATGCTGAATATTTCCAGCCGGCATCCACGCCGTGACTGTAACACTGGCATAACGACTCGGTAGCCGAGCAGGATGAGATGGGGGGGGTGCAGACCTTGGCTCTGTATGAGTGGGCCCCCCCCTGGAAGTTGATGACACCGTAGGCATCAGTAGGGGATTCCTCCGTGTGTTTCTCCACCGACCACTGCTCCAGCTCGGGCATGGGGCTCTCTCCCACCTTGACGTCCGAGTACTTGGTGGCCAGGCTGGCGGTGAAGCCGGCATGCTGCCGGACCAGCCGCCCGCAGCAGCACCTGCCAGAGAAGATGGCCTGGGTCATTCAGGACCAACCCTTCGAGGTCTGTGCCGACGGCGTTAATCATTAGAAACAGTAGAGCGGGAAGATCAAGAGCTCATCACATCCTGATCCACATTAAGATGTTTGCTAGAAGGTGGTGACCATCTAACAGTTCTCAACCATAAATTTTCTTAATGTACCAACAACCAACATATTGACCTGGACATTGGACAATGAAACCAGAACCTCTGTGAAACATGACCGGTCAAAACTCACCGCACCAGCTGCTGGCAGATCTGACATCCTGGAAGGCATCTAAAAATAAATGAGAAAAAAAACATAAAACATTATGTATTGCCATACAATTATAATGATTTCCTATGATTACAAATATCCATAAACGAAAGTATCTCATTGATCGTCCCCTGAAATAATTCAACAGCATCTCAAGTTAAAATGTAAAATGGTGATGAAACTCTGCTTAAGTTGAATAAAGTAACTCAATTTTTACACATAAAGCAATTTTCCCCTCAATATACGTCGATTCAGACCACACCAAGAAGCTTTTTGTTTTCTGATGAGTCTTGCAAGCCGACTAAACCAACTTGACAAACATAATATAGTAAAAAACAACCCACCATGGCATAGACTATGAAGGCCAGTGAAAAATCTGAAAACAGCTTCACACACAAGGTTGCCCAGGTTGGGCACATCGCAGAAATAACAGCTTTCCTTTTACCACTGTCAGCTGTCTGTGAGGGTACAGTAAACAAGCCTCAGGACCGCTTCATTTGTAACCGAAACCTTTTATTATGCAAAACAGCAGAGTAGACACAGAGCCTAGCACTCTATGTTTATGCCAATGAATGGTTTTAACATTTAACCATATTTTCTGAGGAACCCTAATGGTAATTTACTGGAGACATAACAGATTCAAAAAGTACAGCCCTGAACACCTTTTCCTCCCTGCACTAATTAACTCTTTCTCTTGAAAATAATTAAAAGAAAAAAAAATCCAAGCAGAATAAAAGCTAACTTTCTGCAGATGACAAAAACATAACATTGTTTTTTTTAATCAAAGGATAACCAAAAACAATGGCTTTCAAGTAGGAACAGAGTGAAAGCTTCATTTTATACTGGAAAGTTCCCATTAATGTCAAACCTGCTTTGGAAGCACTGGGTGAAACAGTGGATGGAATTATAGTGGGCTGCGTGACACAGGCAGATTTAACCCCCCTCCCATTGGTAGCAAACACTGATTGACAGCACAAAGTAATCCAATCTACCAGGGTTAATAACTCCCACTCTCCTGTCGTTACACAAATCCTTAGAAGGTATGAACTGCAAAACCTTTATACACCTTATTTGTGTTTATTTTATCCTGAGCAGTGTAAGCATAATACCCTAGTTGCTTTGTCCAGGATGTTTTTATGCATGTACTTCTAAAAATAATTGTCCAAAACTGGGGGAAAGAAAATAATGTTCCTTAAAAAGTAAGGCCCCTCTGTTGGCCTCACACACACGACCCTCGTTTCCAGAAATCACGCTCCATATGGCAATACACTAGTAGGACACTGAGACGTGGAGGAGACGGCTCAGAAGGATAGTCTAGATCCCCCCGCTTTTTCAGATGCACACACTCTGAGGTAGGGGGAGTTTTCTTGCTGGGGCGTGCTGAAAATCCACCAGCTTGTGTTGTGGCTTGGCCAGGCGTGGGAAGACAAATCTGAATTGGGCTCTCTGATCCCCTCTGACGTCTGTGTGGATCTCCTCACCTCCACGCCTGGCTCACACCACCTTCAGCTTCACTTAGAAGCTCATTATGCTAAACCTGAGCAGCCAGGTCCAGCAAACATCCACAAATAAAATATACTGCCACCGCAAGCCCCTGAATGTGTGTATCAAGCCCTGTAAATCTGCCCATATTTATAAAACTGACTGACACTGAAAAGGATCAAGTGCAAACCATTATAAAGTAAAACAAGAAGAATGACATCTGTTGCTTTCAGAAGTCGCTTTTGCTGGGAGAATCAGGCTTGTGTTTAATTGGGCAGCGAATGGCTCAGTGGACTAAGCCTCTGCGCCCATGACCGGAAGCTTGTCAGTTCAAGCCCAGGCTTCTGCAGAACAGTCATATGTCCGTGAGCCCTTGAGCAAGGCCCTTAACCTGCAGCTCCAGGGATGCTGTATGTTGGTTGACCTTGTGCTATGACCCCAAAGCAAAAAGAATGATGTTACAACCCCAACCAGTTGTCTTTGCACGTACCTGTGTGGGTCTTTTGACACTGGAAGTATGTACACACATTCCCGCTTGGTGAAAGTTCTTTCTACCCAGGATTTCTGGGAGTGGAAAAAAGGGGAGGAGACAAATCGTTACATTCATTAATCCCAAATTACTTTGGAAGAATATAAAAGTTATATGGAGTTCCTCTAATCTTTTCTCCAAGAAACAGCACCTGTTTGACCCTTAGCTTGCTTTTTATAGGAGCAAAAACATCAAATTTGCGTACAGCGCATTCATGAATTAGCTGCATTGACGGGGGGGTGTCCAGGTAACCTCCATGTAATCTCAGATTTACCCAGAAAAACCCTCAAGGATCAGCAGGCAGCTTAATAAACAAATGAAGCAATCATAGAAAATTCTCCACGTCCGCAGCGTCAACCCCATAGAACCGCTAAACTAGTCCCCTGAATCACCCAAGCACGATGCCTTATCCAACCAAAGGGGTTTAACTCCAAAGAATTTTTAATTAAATTTCAAGCCCCAACACCTTTTTGTTCATCGTGCTGGATCTCACAACCCCCCACCCCCCACCACCCCCTTAGGATCCTGGACGAGAGCTCTGCATTCCACAGCACCGGAGCACCTAAACCCTTCAACCAGCACTCAGCAGTGATGAGAAAAGCTACTGCAAAACCTCATGCCTAAAAATAATCATTAATGACTCCCTCCAAAACTACTATGTACCTGCGCCAGACATAAACTACTGCTGGCCAGTCACAACTAAAAAAAAACAACTGTCATACTTTTGTTTTATAGCTTGTTATACATCACTATTTTCTATTTAAAATGATGTTCCAAGGCCATCAATGTGGCGCCTCAAACTACGATACACACCTCATGTTCCCGTTCTTCATCTTGCAACAAGAAGGAATAGCGGAACATTCCAGGCATATCGTACTGCAGGCATATCCTATTCCATCCAGGACCGCCAGTCTACATCCATTTAATTCTCAGGTTCAGCGTGTACCTGCTTAAGTCTCGAAGTCTAAATGATAGTGGAATTCTTTTTTTTAAAAAAAAAAAAAAAGTCCCCTGTTAAACGCTGAACAATCACTCTCCAGAAAAAAAAACACAAGAGTTCAGGCTGTTTAATCTGTGTGGGGCCGCAAAGAAGGGGTTTAGAGCTAGACAGTCGTTTCCAAGAGACGGGGTGTGAGTGTGTTTTTTTGGGGGGGGAGGGTGGACAGCAAAGAGGAGACAAGCTGGGCAGATGAAGGACATACAGAAGACTCCACCCTCAGATCCACAGCGTCCTCAAACTGCAGGACTTTAGGAGTATCACCTACCAGAAGGCTTCGGAGGCGATCCCTCCCAGCATTTTCATGTCTTTGTGACAGAACTAAGCTATCTCATACAGTTATTTCAAGCATAAAAACTACACAACTAATAAAAACATTTACCTTCAGCAGCATACATGAAAAAGCCTGCCACATCCACATATACACAGCAGAAGCAGAGAACCGCGATTTTGTCCTTGACGAGAACGTAGCCATGGTCCCACTAAATGTCAGGCATAAACATGTCAAGCTTCTGCCAAACACCAAGTAGATGTTCTTTGTCTCTGAAATGTTTCTCTCAAGCTTTCATTAACACAATTCTAGGTTTCTGCACAGGCTTTTCCCACAAAGAACACATTTTTATCTAAGTGTTCATAAAGCTTTCATTCACAATTTCTGCACAAATACTCCACAAGCAACTCTACATGCAGCCCCCAAGGACCTTGCAGCATACGGCTTGACACCACCTATTACATTATCTTTGAGCAATTTGCATATCACATCTCCTCCATTATTTGTGCTGTTCAATTATTTGATTAAATATTCACAAGTAATCAGCCACAAGAAACGAAGAACTAGCCAGCATTGTACATTCCAAAAATGATGATGTAAATGAGCATGTACTCAAAATAAATAAATAAATAAAATAAATTGAAAAAGTCTCAGTTTTCATTCAGCCCTGCAGCCTCCTGACGTGCAATGATGGTCTTTGACATTAAGCCGGCTGTGCAGCTGCCAAGAAGAAATGGCTAACTTCATTATTACGCAAAGAACAATTCTTGACTTAACAAATGGTGTATATGTGCATAAACTCTGTTCCAACACCTCCCCCAGGGGGGCGGGGGGGATGGTTGGGAATTACAGGGCCAGTCATAAGCCAGTCAATGGACATTTCCACCACAGACACACTGCCAGAGACAGAGCAAGGAAATTTTCTGCAATTCCGTCAGGGTGGCCCTGGCAAGCGGTTGCGCCACATGTTTCTGACGGCACTGAAATGAACACATCACCGCGCGAGGCAGAATCACCTCCTCTACATTCGCAGCACAACACCCCAGGTAACCAACATTCACTCTAGCAGTAATAATTAACTTACATTCATAAAGTGGTACAAGAACAAAAAAAAAAACACAATTACACCATGGATAGATCTGAGACTTTTTGTATGACCTGATATAACGATGCTTTCAGCCTGGCATGTCAAATAAGAGCCGTATTTAAGGTATCAGCTGTACAGACTTGATATTCTTAACGCGTCTCTGATACTTCAGCTGCTGCCAACACTCAGCCAAATGGCAACCATTTAGTACAACCCTGTAGTACAAATGACAAAACAAAACAAACATCCCAGTAACAAATGAGACAAGAGTGCTTTCCTCTTAGGCTTTTCAAATGTAGTCAGTAGCATTTCCATACAATGCAAATACCTGACAGTGCACACCCTGCATCGTCACTGAAAAGGCAACACGATTCTGTGAAACACTGTAATTCCTGAGAACAAAGCAGTCGGGCAGTGTCACCTTTAGACAAGCACTGAGCAAAAATATTAATAAAAACAAACTAATTCCCGCTTATAAATTTGGCAAGAAGACAGGAGCCACATTTATTAGGATCAATGACCTTATCTACAGAAACTCAGAGACCAGGTACACATTTATTTACAATCACTTCACCAGACCAGTAAAGATGCTCGTTTCGCTTTCTGTATCCAGTTTTAGCTTTTTGTGGCAGCTAGACCTGTTCATTATTCTCCGGATAAGTGAAGAACAAGATGATTTGCCTCCAAGGAACGAGAAGAGGAGTGGTTCAGGTGCCACCAGATACGGAGTCCGCACAATGGTCTTTCCTTCACTATTCGTGTAATTTTAGCTTAATCCTTCTAAAATCATCACCATCTTGCATTCCTTTCAACGAGTCAGGGTGCCGGAATGTGACAGCATCAGCCCTGGGCCTCGCTGCAAGATGACAGGTGGGTCATTCCATGTCATATCATCACACTTTTGGACCTCATCGTCACGGATCAGAACAAAACTTGGCATGCTGATTTGGTTACACGAGTAACTCATGAAACTGAATGAAAACTGGGCGAGTCTTGGATCAATATTGAGGGAGATTTAAGCAAACAAAGTTTTAATTTTTTTTTTTTTTTTTTGGGGGGGGGGGGGGGGGAGTTATGACTTTGGCTGGCTATGTTTACCTTAATGTAAGCTGCACAGAAGTGGTCCTTATACTGTTTAAAAGCTATTGCCCAGCTCTATAGATTGAACAAATAATATGCCATCCCCATTTGATTAATTACTATGTAATAACTGATTAAAATCTTGAAAATTTGATAGCAAAAAAACCTATATTCCAAAATTGATACTAAAGCTAGATCATAATGTCATGGTCTTTGGTTTTTAAAATGTTGCCGAGATATCTTAACTTGGTTTCATATCACTAATGGGCCTTTTTAATGGCAGCCAAAATGACATGAAATAGTATAACAAGCGTAAAGGTAAGTAATAACATTAATTATGATTAAAAATATACTACAATGAAATTTAATGGAAGCTTCATTAATGTCATTGCAGATACCTGTACTTGCCATACTATTGAAAAGGCCCACATGGCTAGTAAATATGGCTAATAAATGCCCTGCATTCATCAGAGGTGAGTGAGATGTGCAAATCAGTACAGTGTAAGTGCACACTTAGGGACTCACTCGACTTTGCAAGCATCAAAGGTTATGTCGTGGCTGCATATGATGATAATTGGTGGCTAGGATATGCTGAAGAAACTATGCCCAGCACTGGAGATGTTCATGACATTATGATCTAGCTTTAATAAAAAAATTTATAAATTTTGAAATATACGTTTTTTTTTTGTTATAGAATTTTTTATATTTTGATCAGATATTACACAGTATTCAAATGGGGATGGCATATTATTTGTTTAATTTATAGAGCTGGACAATAGCTTTAAAACAGAAGAAGGACCACTTCTGTGCAGCTTACATTAAGGTAAATATAGCCAGCCAAAATCATAGCCCCCCCCCCCCCCCCAAAAAAAAAGTTATAACTTTGTTCGCTTAAATCTCCCTCTATATTGAGTCAAGACTCATCCAATTTCAGTTTCATGAGTTACTCATCTGACCAAATCAGCATGCCAAGTTTTTTTTAATCCGTAACAATGAGGTCTGAAAGTGTGATGATTTGACATGGAATGACCCAGGTCCATGTTCTAATGCGAGTGACGAAAGGTGTTCCTATTTTACTGTGCTTGATCTGGGAAACACTACGCACTCAAACACGCAAAAAGAAAGACAACATAAGTTTCTGAATGCTCCAAGGAGTTATGACAGACTAATTTACTGCCCTTAGATATATTAACTGAAAAACTTTTTAATGTTGCAGAATTATTTAAAATAAAAATGAATTCATGGGTTAAATGAGACTGATATATTTCAAAGATATTTCCATGATCTGGAATATGAATCCTTAGTGGCAAATGATGGCTAATTATCAAGTAGAAAAAAAACAGCAAGGAAATGTAATGACTGAAGTGCGATACTAGTACCCAGTGCATTGGTGATGGACGATCACCGTAACAACTGACACAGTAACGTGTAAAAGTGCACTGAGCCAAAGCCAACCTGTAAGCCTGACAAAAGCTAGTAATTCAACACAATTTTACCCTAGTGGCTGAACACCAGCTCAGCACCTCACAGACCCACAGCGTCACTGTACTGCATTTCAGTCACATAGCTAAACACAGAAATATGTACATCAGAAAACTTGAGTGTTATCACAGAAACAGTCTCGGAGCTGCTATGTTGGATTTTTTTTTGTATTTTAACATTACCCATCCTTTGTCTCTATCATACGAGTGAGTCTTTTGTCCTCTCCCCCCCCTTCTCGGTCCACTGTGGCAGAATAAGTGAGCAAATAAGCTGAAATCTGTGACTGAAAAGTTACTGTGCGGTTTTAGTGCCTTCCGGAAAGCGTGCCAGAAAGTACGAGAAGAGGACCCTCAATGTTTCCCAAATGGCATGATCTTAAAAGCTCACATTAACACAACCAACTGTGAGCAGCCAAATGTTTGTGAATCCTGTAATACATCAACCATGAACTACAAGTGATGTACTCATAATGGAAAAGCCTAGCGACAGAGAAACTCACCAGATCACTGCTTAACAGTTCCTACATCTGATTACCGTAAATTATTAAACTGATAACAGAATTCAAACTCAAAAGAGCGGAAGGAAATCCAGCACAGTAATCACAGAAACAGCTTTGCTGAACTGCAAATCCACAACCTTCAGACTCAAGGGCACCAAGTGGGAAAACAGCACTTCCTTACAATTGCCTAACCCCAGACAGCATTACACACTTTTTCACCTGCTTTGAGACAGGGAGCTTATTTTTGAGATGGAAAGGATCTCTGAAAATGAAGCACCTACCATTATTTCTCAATGCTGAAGAGAGGTTGTACACAACATTTTTAAAGTTCTTTATCAATAAACTGAGTGAACCCCAATCTAAAACAGTCAAGAATAAGATGAGAATCTAGTGCATAACAAGACCGTTGAGGCTATGTCTGTGAACATCAACTATCACCAGAATCTGAACTCAATCATTAAACAAAATTATCAATGAATTATCATTTACAGACAAACCTATTAGTGGGACAGAATTGTTGCACTTCAGGCTAAATCAGTTAAGAAAAGACACAAGAGAAGATAGAGAAATGCAACCTTTGCAAAACAGGATTGGACATGAGGGGAGCACTTTAAAAACTATTAGCAAAGCATTTTAAAGTTACTGCCATAGACATATTGGCAGTGAACAAAGAAAGAGGTGAACCTGGAGATCATATGAGCCAGAGTATCAATCTCAAATCAAACATGCAGCCACCCACCCCTAACACATTACAATAATACAACACCTCGCAAGAAAAGTACTATGAAGTTAAACAAAGGGAACTGAAAGACCTAAATCACAGGTGCCTGCTTATAAATGTTAGTGAAGAACTTCATAGTATCATAGAACATAAAATGCATCACATATACACAAATGCCAAAAGAACACACAGTTAGTGCATTTATGCATCAGAACCTCAAGGAGGTGATGAACCGTGTTAACCTGTAACAGACTGACTCGTTCTTTACACTCCTGCCTTATCTATTATGTATAGTCATTCGTGGGAAAAATCACAGTTTGACCTGCCCACAGGGCCCAGTGGTGACAGATAAAATCAGCCACAGACTCTCACTCTTTAAGAAGACGCTGCTTGTTAGTCCAAGCATGGCCATTTCTGTCAATCGCCCAAGACCATAAACAATGACAATTAGACCCCTGAGGTAAGTAAAGGTTTTGCACTCAAAATACAATTGCAATGCTGCCTCCAGAACAGCAGGCATGTTTAAGCAAATCAAACCAAAACCACAACCCACCACCACACAGATAAATAATTGGAACATGTTTCGCATAAGAGTAACTTTCTGAAAATCATCTTCAGCATCCTATTAATCACAATTCTCCTCAGATTTATGTAATATACTGCACATATTCTTTTCAGGTTTGCCTTAAAGACTGTGTCTAAGTATTCAAGACTGCAAATATCTATCTATGTACCCACCCCACTGGTCAGGGTCATGGGGACATTTATTGTAATAATTATTGTATTCTATTTTATTTTTATTAACACTTTATGTTGTTCAGTTCACCAGATCAAATCCTATGTTTGGCAGAACATTCACGACAGTGCTTGGGGGGGGCGGCAAATGGCAAAATAAAGTCATCAGCCTCATTTCATTATGTGTATCCATTCAGAATGCTTCAGTAAAAACCAGTATTCATTCCACCGAAGATGATATTCTCTTTCATACAAATTCTTTACTGTACGTCTCTATTAGACTCTGGGTGCTACCTTAGTTCTGGAATTATTATAACAAATCTAAGATCATTACTGACGAGACTCTTTCGCATACTTATATCAGGCAGACTGCCGCATATTTAAGGGCACCCTCCCATATGAGAGCATCAGAGCTGCGTTTTAACGTAAAGCCACGCCAGGGCTGACTGCAGGAGCATCCAGCGCACCGTGCTGACGAAAGCCTGACGCCAAATGCTGCTGTGTGACAACGGGTACATCTTGCCCTCGACACCGACACAGACCTACTCAGCCTTATACCACATTGTGCGTGCAGTTTCAGACTATTCTAGAACATACCGGCCATTCTAAAAAAAAAACGGGGCCAGCGCAGGGGAACCGGGGAACCCGGTTTCGGGTTTACGATCGGTGCACCACCTCAGCGGTGCCTCAGGGAAGACCGTGACAGCTTGGCTAGCCTGTGTCAGTTTGTGCAGCGTCCGTCATTAAACTGGCACGTCGCCTCGTCTCATTCAGTGTCAGAATGAGTAAGACTGAAGTGTACCTGGCAGACCGCGACGCCTTCAAAGCGGGACAAACTCGCCGCACCGGAGCGAATGTGACAGAGCGAGGCGGCCCAGTTCTCCAGCCGCACCGGTCGAAACGGTCCAGGTTACGCGGCCGCTCGCGTGGGGATCCCGCGTGCTCGCGCCGAGGTCGCTCGCGGCTGCCACATGCTGTGACAGTGCGGGAAGGTTCCATGACACCACGGAGCTCCGTACACGAGAACACGCTCGGGTCGGCGAGGCGCAGCCCTTTCGCTTTTCCAACATCGATCGCGCCGAAACCAAGGCAGACGCGTAGCACACGGACGCTAGCGCCGACCCCTCACCAGAAACGCTTATGAGAGATCATGTTAAAGACGGGACGGCTGCTGGGGAAGATAGCGGCTGCACACCCCGCGTTTAACGGCGACTCGCACTCCGTCCCGTAGACGATACAGCACTGTCGCTGACCAGAGAGCCGTGACAGCACTGACAGACATGCTTCAGACTACACTTATATCTCCCACCAGCACCGACGGTACCGACACCGCTACTGCCGGCCACACATCTCCAGCTCGGCACCCTACCACAAAAATAAACAGCGTCCGGCGAGGCTGCATACCATTCTCTTCACCGTGCAAACTCAGGAAGAGCCGCTCCGTGGCTCTTAGCCATCTATCGGCGGTGTTATCGATTAGCCTTGGAAGGAAAGCCCGGGTGACGTCGGGGTAATCTGCCTCCGCTCCAGCTCCAGCGGAAGATAGCTTTTTCATAATTGTGCGACTCCGGACTGACGCTGCGTGACAAGTCAGCTGAGTCAGCCCGCAGCGCGTCACGTGACGGGGCGGGGCCATGCCGCGGTGGGCGGTGCCAGAGGTGCGGCGGGCGGCCCGGGACTCGAATTACCGGCGAGACGCATTATTACGGGTGAGATAAACTGAAGCGCCCGGAGCTCTGCGTAGGACAAGTGAACTCTAGTTGCCCGAGTCCTTCAAAGTCCCGTCGGTATAAATGGTAGCCTGTATAAATAACAGATTGTATTGCTATTCTTGTTTCTGTGTCTGCATGTAATATTCGTGCAGCAACATTAAAGTACATTAACTATATTAAAAATGTGAGGTTACATAGAAGCAACTTTAAAACAAACAATAATTGATAACAAAATTATCAATTATAGCTTATAATTACAATTGCCTTTTCAGGTTCTGGTACCTCCAAATGGGCTATATGATAATATCTTTCATTTCAAAACAACATTATGATTTGGCTAATTTTAAATAACTCGATGTTTTCATCGTGATTCTGTACAGAAAGATTGAAAATACGTAACATGTCTGAGAGGCCAGACCTCTGCCTAGTAATAGGCTCATTAATGAAAGCAAAGGCTGACCTACTTTAAGGTTATTTAATCAAAGCACGTTGTATGTTTAAGGAGCTAAAGAATGCCATGTATTTTTTCCGTGATAGGGAAGTTGTGGTTGGGAAAAGGCATGCTTTTCATGCAACCGAATGGCATTTCAGAGTTTACATTAAAATAAGTATTATTTATCAAGAATTAAAAATTTAATAAATGTTCATTTGGGTTGGCAAAACACAGAATGTTCAAAGAAGCATCACACCCATAGGCACACTCTGAAGATAGAGTTTGTTTTTCTAGCCAAAGCAAAACCACCGATCTACAGGGTACTTATGTGGAGACAGTGGTTGTCCCTACAAGCCTCACAGCCTGAAACCCAGCTCATACACTCACCTAGTAAAAAGAGTGCTTAGATTATTTTCTGAGGGAGACAATTGATGATTTAAACCTATGGTTTGCAGTGTAGTCTAGACCATTGTTCCTCAACCTGGTCCTCGGGCACCCATAAACAGTCCATGTTTTTGCTTTTTCTCCTTCAAACTCCCTGCCAAGCAGTCCACATTTTTGCTCCCTCCCAGCTCCTGGTATGGAGCAAAAATGTGGACCGTCTGGGGGTCCCCGAGGACCAGGTTGAGAAACACTGGTCCAGACTAGACAGAGATAGATTAATGTTATGTGTCATTAGATATCAAATGTGAGCAATGAGATGCTCAACTTTAAAAATTATATTTAGTTGTTTATCGGGCAACCAACACTACATACAATATCTATCCCTTTATGCTACAGAATCACAGATCACAATTAAGTGCCCTGTTTAAAGGTACATCAGCAAAGCACTTACACCAAAATTCTACCAGTTAAAGACCATTTTATTAGACTCCACAAGTTTAGGCACCATAGAAGTTGTACATGCATAGATTTCTGTTGAGAATACTTTATTCCATCAGTTTCAAATACAAAGACACATATTGACACACAAAGTTAATGAGCCACATTATCTCTGTCTATTAATTCAATTCTGTCCTGTGCTGAATGGAAGGGAAATCCATTGATGCTCAGTCAGGAAATCTGGTGGCCTGTACCTTTCTATTTGTCTTGAACATCTCAGCTTCCACAAAGTTTTCAGTATCTCAGTTTGACCATGACTCCGTTTTAGGAGCATGAGCTTCGACGTTGACTGATGGTTATTCTTTCTTTGGGTAAAGCTGTCAGAAAGTCAGAGCATGTTCCTTTATTTTGGATAAATGTGCTTAAGCACAGCATCAGCCAGAGCGGTCCCTCACGACGGGGTGTACAGTACAGTAAAGGATTTAGTTACCTGCATAGCTGTGTGGGGTGTGTTTCTAACACAGCATAGATCTGGCGAGTGTCTCAGAAAGGAGCAATCCAGATGGATATTTACCAAGCTCGGGGATAGATTGGCACCCTCGAATCCATCATTTCCTTCCTGTTGGAGGTCATGCCATTCAGGGAAACCATGCTGATGAATTCTGTCATCAATTAGACACCCAAAATTCACTGGTACCTAACGCCAGTCCTCAGTGCTCTACAGAATCTGTGAAGAGAAACCCGTAAAGGTTTAGTCTCCGTTAAATGTTCTTTGGAAAGACATTTTTCTACAGAATATGTGTCATTTATAAACTGTGTTCTGGTAATGGTGGCCAAATTGCAGTTAGTGACATTTTTAATAACTACGTTCCTTATTTTACCCAAACAATCATATTTAAAGATGCCTGACACTTTTTCTATTTTTGCGTTTTTCCACATTTCCTTCATTCTCTTACTGACATCTCGAATGACGTTCTAATGAAATATGCTGGAAAATCAACATTATAGAAACTACAGCGACATCTAGCGGCACATATATTTATTGCCATGTAATCACCATCTATGTTGATCTCGACAGTAAAGGTTGAAATTAATATGAAAAGCGATTATTAATATTGTTTTGTAACGACTTTGCCTGACAACAGACAAAATCTTACGAGGTTTGAATTTATTTTTACATACAAATTTATAGGATGTTTTATATTTTCATCAGTGACAATTACATTAAACTACAAATAATATACTGAACCAGAGAAAACAACTTCAGTGAATATTTTATGCTCTTAAGTTAGCAATGACGTTTTTTCTATCTCCCTTTTCTGTTTGACGTCATGACCTGGTTTATCACCTGTACATTACGGACTATGAGTTTGTTCTCATCATTTGCTGCACAGGTGACGAAGACTGTCCTACATTTATTATGACAGATTTCACCCACCGTTCTTTGCAATACTAAGTAGTTGACAACCTCTGTTGTGGAGGAAGTTACTATATATGTACGGACAATTACACTGTACCCAAAATAAACGTGAGAAGTTCCCTCTTACGCACAAATAGGTTTATAATACCAGACATGATTCAATGCCTTGTTTGTATATTCATTAGCTGAGAGAACGTTTGAAAGGATATCTGAATATTTTTCACGTCGATTACATCTGTATTATCACTAATTAGCTTGCATCCATTGTGTATGCCGCATGCATGTTCCTGTTTTCATGTAGAGTTTCTAATTTAAAGGCATCGCGTACGTGCCAGGGAGAAATCCATATTTAAAGGGCTATTCGCTGCATATCAGGTCAACTAAGGGCACATTTTTACTTAATATAAAATTCAGCAGCAATACTGAACATTCAATCAAAAAATTAAGGAATTCAAAATATATACATCCTGAAAGTGAAATTTTTTAATATCATGCTCATATTGGGTAAATGCTTAAGAGCTTTCAGAATTACAGATTTCTAAAAATTTCCTAGACATCATTTTTTTGTGCCACTTCCTGTAGACACCCACTGCTCTCCCACTCATCAGGAGAGGAACAGGACAGTGTTTGTGCGCCCTGACAGTACCTGTCTTTATCCCCATGCACTCCAGAGACCACAGCCATGCTGACACTGAATACAGCCAGCACCAGTGAGCTCATGCAGAAACGTTCTCTCAGACTGGAGAGGCCATTAACAAAAACTTGTGTTGACGCTGAATTTTGGAGCCAGACATCTAGCTGTCTGAAAATACTACCTGGTTCTAATGTCAGCTAGAGAAATACTTTGTACGAGTGCTGCTTAATGTTTACGATGGCCTACGATGTCATAAAAATATACGTAGAATATTTGACTGATTGAGAAATTAGACTGCCCTTATAAACATGCAGAAACACATTTTTATGTTGCTGTCTTGATGCTAATTCATAGTAAGGACCCACGCATATCTAGGTTTACCATTTAATTCTTTCTCACATTCCTTTTTGGCTACATTTTTACATTTTGCAGATGCTTTTATCCAAAGTAACATACATTCTGAGAAATCAAGGTTAGGTGATCCCTAGAGCAAGTGGGTTTAAGAGTCTCGATCAAGAGCCAAATGGTGAAGTCACACTGCTAACCCAGGGGTTTGAACCAGCAACCTTCTGGTCACAGGCACAGAGTTCTGATGGAAGGTAGGGGAAAGAAATAGAAAAAAACGTAACCACAGTTTAACTCCTAGACAAAAGGGGGGGCAGGACATCTAATATCATTATGTAGTATTGTCATACAGAATATCAGCCCAACACACTGTTAACAAAAACACTGTTAACAAATATCACAGTGATGATGCACAATTTCGAAGTGGGTATTAATGAGGAATGTTTAAATAAGAAACAGGCACAACTTACTATTGCATGTTTTAAATGTTGAAGTCCAATGTTGCTAGATTTCTGTGTTGTATAGTTTTCTTGCTGATCTGTCTTACTAGTGCTTGAAATAATATAATTGAATTGTAAAATAACAGCATTGAATGACATCATTTGATAAGCTTGGGGTCCAGGGGGCATGATGGCTGGCATCCTCACATCCCTAGTCAATTAATTATGGGAGAAATGACACTACATAGGTAGGATCCTGCTCAAGGGCCCACAGATGTGACTGTTCTGCCAAAGCTGGGCTTGAACAAGCAACCTTCTGATAACAGGCGCGGAGGTTGGCGCACCGAGCTGCTCGCTGCCCCTTATCCAACTCTCACTTTAATGGTTCTCATTGTAGTGTATTACATCTTGTGAATGATAATGATTGACAGTACATGAGGATCCCAACCACTAATTTCAAATAGCCATTCCTCACAGTACCACTGGTATAGAATCACCTATACTGTACTATCCACTTTTATCACTTATTTAGTAGATGGTCGTTATAAAAGTACATCGTTCCACTTTCAACCATACCATCATATATAGTTATATACACTATGGACAAAAATACAGGGACACACCTCTCAGTCATTGAATTCAATTGTTTCATTCAGACCCATTGCCACAGGTGTATAAAATTATGCACTTAGCCATGCAGTCAGGTTTACATACATTTGTGAACAATTGGGTCATTCTGAAGAGCTCAGTGAAATCGAGCATGGTTCTGTCATAGAATGTCACCTTTGCAATAAGTCTGTATGTGAAATTTCTTCCCTGCTAGATATTCCGCAGGCAACTCTAAGTGGTATTATTGCAAAGTGGAAGCGTTTAGGAACAACAGATACTCAGCCGCAAAGTGACAGACCACATAAAGTAACAGAGCGGGATCACCAAGTGCTGAGGCACACAGTGAGTAAAAGTCGTCAACACTCTGTTGACTCAATAACTGCAGAGTTCCAAATTTCCTCTGGCAATAACCACAGCACAACAACTGTGCACTGGCAGATTCATGGAATGGCCTTTCATGGCCGAGCAGCTGCATGCAAGCAGATGGAGTGTAAAGCACGCCGCCACTGGGCTCTGGAGCAGTGGAAACATGTTCTGTGGAGTGACGAATCATGTTTCTCTGTCTGGCAGTGTGATGGATGCGTCTGGGTGTGGCGGATGCCAGGAGAATTTTACCTGTCTGACTGCATTGTGCCAAGTGTAGTTTTTGGTGGGGGAGGGATAATGGTATTGGGTTGTTTTTCAGGGGTTGGGCTGGGCCCCTTAATTCAGTGAAGGGAACTCTTAATGCTTAAGCACACCAAGACATTTTGGGCAATTCTATGCTTCCAACTTTGTGGGAACAGTTTGGGGAAGGCTCTTTTCTGTTCCAACATGACTGTGCCCCAGTGCACAAAGCAAGATCCAGAAAAAACATAATTGGGTGATTGGTTTGGTGTGGAAGAACTTGACTGGCCCACACAGAGCCCACCAAATACCTCTGAGATGAACTAGAACAGAGATTGTGAGAAAAATACATTTTATTTTAAAAAAATGTAATAAATGGATATCTATACCTGACACTCATTTCATCCACCCTTATTCTAAGCTGCTTATCCAAGAGAGGATCACAGCCCTAGAACTCGCATGACAATAAAAAAGAGCAAAGGATTATGGTCCCCATACCCTGATTATTCTCACAAATCACTGGAACAGCCTAAATTTTGCATTAAAATGTACATTCAGCCAAGTTGAATGCATTTCTGGAATCCATAACTACATATAGAATTATGCTTAGGGTGCATATAGCAATCAGAGTTTCATGGGAGGGAAGCCTGATCTCCTAAACAGCAGTGTGCTCGTGTTTTGTTTCACTTTCATCTCTTTGGTTGCCTTTTCTCTTGTTTCTGCAACCACGACAAAAATGTTGGGCTGCGGCGACGATACGGCTGCGCTTTAATCATCCGGGTATTTACACGTGATCAGACTTATTTCTGTTCCCCGCTGTGGCATATGAAGAGCCACTTGGTGGTGGCCATGGAAGCCTGAGCTGTAAAAGGAGAAGGTATATAGGGTTAGGGTTTTTAACGTAAATAGGGTTAGGGTTTTTAAGGTAAATAAGGTTAGGGTTTTTAATCATCAGAAGAAACATGTTTTTGTGTTGACATTGCTGTTAACATTGTTGTGTGTTATAAACTCAGCAAAAAAAGAAACGTCCTCTGACTTTCAACTGTTTCATCGGATGTACCGATCCTGTGCAGGTGTTG
>JAODJU010000007.1:7507551-7527516 GCA_026776725.1 Gnathonemus echidnorhynchus
CCACGTTAAATGGCTGAGAGTTAAGTTATTGTTCGTCTATCTACATTATCAGAGAATAAGTTGCACAGATCTCCCCAGTAACGTCTGACGAACGTAGGTGGGTCAAGTGACATATGCTTCTGCGTGTAAAAGTCAAATAAATTAATGATTAAGCTCGTTTTGATCAGTTTAATTTTAAGCAGCCGGAGGTATTTTTTTTCCCGGAAACCCTGAGCAGATGAGCTTCTCTCTTTTAGCTTCTTGTTGTGCTTTTTTTTTTTACATATAATGTGTTATAACAATGACGTAAAATGTGATTTTTAAAATTATTTTAAATCATTAACACATCCATAGGTAACCTAGAACATGGCACAGGTTTGCATTATGCCGTATCTTGCTTATATGCGTAACTGGTACGTCATGTCCCCGCTTCTACCAAAAGAAATTCCTTGTACTTTTTGTACTTGGTGAATATTCTGACTCAACGATGCGCAGCGTTTATCATCTACACTCATACGCATTACCCTTGACTTTTCCTCCAGGGGGCAGTATTGTGCAACTTCGGTCTGCAGGTAGTAACGTTCTCTGTTGCAAACAAAGGCATTGATTCATTGTTTTTAATCAGTCACGGAAATTGACTTTGCTAATATCTTGAAATGCATTTTAATTCAAGACGAGTTTGGGATACCAAAGAAAGCTTTCTATTGTTTTATTCTTGGCGGTGTTCCTCTGGCTCCAGACCTCAGAATTCATTGCAGTTTACAGTTATAAGTATCGCACTGAATGGGGCAAACAGAACCTCAAAATGAACTCGGCGTTATTTTCACACGTCTGTCCTTCACGTAGATGGTAGCCACAACCTGTGTAATGAAGCTCTGTGATGCCGGACAAGCAGTACTCATGAATGGGCATGTCTGTGTACAATATTTCCTCTCTTAATCACCCATTTTGCTGGTTGATTTGCATTTTACATGATAACTGATGGATGGTGTGGTGGTGCAGTTGTTAGCACCGTTGCCTTACACCACTAGGCCCAGGGTCTGAGTCTCCACCATGGCTCCGTGTGTGCAGTCTGCATGTTCATCTTCTCCCCATGTTGTCGTGGGGTTTCCTCTGGGTGCTCGTTTCCCCCCACAGTCCAAAAATACACTGAAGTTTGACTGTCAAATTGTAAATGCTGGGGGTGACTGTGCCCTGCAATGGGTTGGCGTCCCATCCTGGGTTGTTCCCTGCCTTATACTCCAGGATAGGATCTGGACCCCCCCGTGACCCTGAATAGGATATGTGGTTACTGAAAATGGATGATTGACAACTGAAAATCCCACTTATATTACTTTGTACAGACTTAACATTAGTGACTTAAGTGACTGCAGTGAACAACTGGTGAGGTTACTGTCAGGATGTGAGAATAGCATGCTTTTTGTATTCACTGACACAAACACATTACAGCTCTGCATTGATAATAATCACTAAGTTATAATTTGGGGGGGGGGGGGGGCAAGCACTAAAACAGCCACAAATAAGAGCACTTTGAGAAAATGGGTGAACTGTTAAATTATGTTAAATTATGTCACCTTATAACGCGATTGTGTTAAATGACGGAAAATTTGCACCCATAACATGTTTTCTAAATTACTTCTTTTTTGCGACTATTTCTGAATACAATGCACAAGGAAATTACCATTTTACCAAAGCAATGGAAATTAATTAATGTTTTTGTTTTTTCATAAACTGCAAATTGTGTGAATTCTGCTAATATATACCAACATTTATATGACACTGACCTAGATCTTGCAGGATGATAAAAAAAAGTTTTAAAGAAAGGTAGTTATTGTCTGTTGCTAAGTTTAAGGTGCCTTATTTAGCATCGGTTAAGAATGTTGAGTAATGGAGATCATATCATACGGATGTGAGTCCCATATTGTCTTTTTTTGGACCGAAAAACCGTAACTGTGGGCCGTAAACATGGGGCTGTTATTTTGGTTTTAGCCTCAAATGACAGCATCGCGGTTTTACTGAAATGCTTCAAAACAAAGAAGAAACTGAGTTAAAATGGCTATAAACAAAAGTTAAACATATAATATGAAGAAATAAAGTACTTTCATGATATTTCCACATAAAAGATCTAACAAGAACAGCAAAAACAACAATAGTAATAATAATAAATTTGATTCCTATAGTACTTTTCATAAACAAGACTCAAAGTACTTCAAAAAAACAATGTATTCTGCTTATTGAAGATTAATCAACAAAAATAGGTTTTAAAAAAAACTTTTACTACATACATATAATATTCAGTACTCCTGCTTCAAATGACTAGTGTATTGGTTCCTTGCTTATTCGTTTTAAGTCAGTATTAGTCAGCTGATCCGAGTATTGCAGTGGCACAAAAGAGGGAGATGACACTTGTTTGAAAGATGATGTGCTCTTTAAGATCAGCCCTTAAAATAACCATAGGCAAACAACAACCACCACTCCATCACACATAATGGTGGACCACAAGGAGGTCTGATGCTGGATTGTAAGGCACACACATGGTAACAATTTACAAAGGGCATGGAAACCCGCGAGTAACTGGCACAGATCTGGCCACACAGAGGCAAACACATTTACATAAACCAAAGACACAGCACAACTATTTACAACAATTACACATGGGGCTATTTACACGGCTCTTGAGCATGCTGGGAAATACTAATAGGCTCCGAAATGTGGAGGGCACTACAATGCCCCCCCCCCCACAAAGCTTGACCGTCTTAAAGACCACCATACCCTGTCCCCCCCTCAGCTCTGAAACTAGTCATAGAGGTCCAGTGGCAGCCTCCGGTGTGCCATTTCCAGTGATGGGTGAGGCATAGGAACCCGAGAACCTGTCACGCGCTGGTCCTTCACCTTGCACAGCTTGGTGAGGCTTGCTGTCCTTCCTGCTCCTTGGATTAGATGGCCTTGCACAGCCGCTTCCTGCAGGCCATCTCCACCCGCAGCTAGTCCAGGGTTCCAACGCCCCTTTTCCATGTCTGCCTGCAGCTGCTCCTCATCCTCCTCAATCTGCACCTGCCAGTTGCCAGTTGCCCCTGGGCCAGTTCGGCCTCCAAGGCGCGACCTGCCTCCTCGCGGCCCAGCAACGCCGCCTCAGCTACCTGTCTGCTGGTTTTGGCTGTCGCGCTCGCACTCCCGTCTAGCTGGCTCCTCCTGCAGCTGTTCATACTCCTGCTGGTTCTACTGCTGCTTTTCGAGTTTAAGCATTCAATGTGCAGTACGTCTGCTTGCGGCTGGCGAGCTGAGAGCCCCCACCGGCCAGCAAAGAGTCTCTGGAAGCTCCCGCCTCTCGTGTCCGCTGACATGGTCTCCAACAGGGGACCGTTGGGCTGTTAGGGGCAACTTCAGGATGCACTGCAGAGGACCGGGGTGATGCCTACCTCACTGGACTGCTCTCAGCTCGTTTGCTGGCAGCTCTGGTGTGGGCTTCTGGACAACAGCGTGCCCGGTGCCCCTTCTCCCCTTAGCACCAGCAAATAATAGCACCATGCCATCCTGTGCTGGCCTTGCAGCAAGGTGGTCGCCACTGCTTCTCCAGTGTCACCCACAGGTCTGCCAGGCTGGAATGGACTTCCAGAGTGATATGCAGGAGGGCCAGCTTCAGTAGCATCAGTGGGGCCACTTCTAGCATCTCACTTCTGATACCAGTATAATATCTGGCAAACCCCAGCATAACAATGATAAGAACAAGAAAAACGTTTTTAAGGCAAGAAACGTGTTCTTTAATACCTACCTTTAAGAAAATCGCATATAAATAACAACCACAACTGTATGCTGGAACACATCTGACGCTGGACCGTAAGGCACACACATGGTAACTATTTACAGAGGGAACTGAAACACGCGAGTCACTGGCACAGATCGGGGCACGCACTGGGAAACCCATAAACCGAAGACAACTATTTACAACAACAATTATACACGGGGAAGTAAGCCCGACAGGCGACTATGCGCACTCATCTCACCGTCGAAATACATTTAACTTAAGAAGACATTGAAAAAAATTAACACCACTTGACCTGCAGCGGTAAAGCACTTCTGAAGATTTCATTGGGTGGATATTTGGGAGGGGCAAAATTTATTCTTCTCCCCCCTGATTGGCTGTAAATATGTCGTTTCCGCTGGGGGCTACAGTTTAAATAGTCAATAAGGCACGAAGTTACAGTGTGTGGGAAAAGTGACTTTTCCTCCTTTTGTCATCAGCTGGGAGTCAGCGACAGACATCGCCCTGCTTTCTGAACGACACATGTGATGGAGGAGCCGAGTAGCTGACGGTCATCTTTCGCCTCCTCTTCCACTCTTTTCTCCGTCGTCGCTCTCGTCCGCCGCGGGTCTATCGGTGGCTTCCCGCAGTTTTGCGCTTGCGGTCTGATTTCAGAGATGAAGTTCGTCATCGGCATCGGCGGGTGAGTCGCAGCGAATGGGCTCGTAATTAAAGTTGGGGTAGAATCACCTGTCCGTTGTATGAGACAGCAGATTTAATGTGTATGTGTGGCATTAACGGTATATGCAGACTTATGCACGTTTCTGAATTTCCTATCTGATGCTGCGCAATTTCATACTCAGCATTTACTGCGCAGGAGCGGATTTAAGCAATATGACTGTAAATTAAAATGTCTTCCAGTTACTTAGCGTAGTATGTCCCTTTTGCCTCACAGGGTAACAAACGGGGGTAAAACTACCCTTACTGACAAGTTAATGAAAAACTTGCCCAACTGCTGTGTCGTTCATCAAGACGACTTTTTCAAGGTGAGTTCTTACAAACTGCTGGTTCTCCCGATCAACTTAACCACAATTTAACCACATAAATAAAACGCACACAGTAAATATATATTAGTTTATATAGTTATTTAATCAATAGCAGTTTTTTTTTCTTTTCTTTTTTATCTAACTTCCCTATTCATAATGCCGTAACAGCTTTTTACTCATTCGACCATATTTCTATGTTGGTACTTTGCCCATTTTGTATATTAGACGTCCCTTACAATTTATATCAGAGGTTTTTTGTTGTAGCACATTGCAGTGTGTTGCATCCAATGCAGTCGGATATTTTAAACCTCATTCCTCTATCTGGATCGCGTTATCATTTTGGGCTGGAAGGTTAAAACCTGCCTGTTTAGTTGCGCAGAACAATCTTCAGGGCATTTGCCTTTTAGATCGTACAGGAGTATCTCATCCATGTATGTTTCAGCCCCAAGATCAGATTGAAGTGGGTGAAGATGGCTTTAAGCAGTATGATGGTAAGCTGAGCTCTCTTCAGAGGGGGTTTTGCCCGCACGCCCGTGTGTATGAGTGACACGGGCACCTCGATGCATTTGCATGTCCCACATGCAGGACGCCTGCTGAAAATCTGTCCATGTTCCTTTCTCATTCTTCTGTTTCCCCCCCCAGTGATCACCTCTCTGGACATGGAGGCAATGATGAGCACCATCCACGCCTGGCTCGAGAACCCATCGAAGTTCGAGAGGTCACACGGCGTCGGCAGCACTTCAGAACGGGAGGGGACCCTGCAGACGTGGGACACGGAGGTCCACATCCTTATCGTGGAGGGATTTCTGCTGTACACGCACGGGTAGGTTGTGGGCTCACTGCCCTGCTCTACTTCAGCATGGAGTTCAAGTCCCTGAGTGGTCTTTGTGTTTCCTCCCAGGCCTTTGATCGATGTTTTTGACCAGTGCTACTTCGTTTATCTCCCGTACGAAGAGTGCAGGAGGAGGAGGGGGTGAGGTTATTAATAACATACTACAGAATATTCTAGTGACGTTAATCTCGTGATTTTTAAACCTGTACATTTCTGACATTTTTAGAGTGACTTTCTGCAAAGACTGGTGTTTTCCAATCTAGACCTTGGGGACCCACAGACAGTCCATGATTTTGCTCCCTGCTAGATGGTCCACATTTTTGCTCCCTGCCAGACAGTCCCAAGATTTTCAGAATCAAGAATGTTGACTGTCTGCGGGTCCTCAAGGACTGGATTGGGGAAACGTTGCTGGAGCTTGTCAAACATGTGAACAAAGGATATACCTGCTTTTTAAGATCCAGCCAGGCTCAGCGCTGTGGAATCTTGATCTATCTTTCTGTAGGTCAAGGAAATACCTGGTGCCAGACCCACCAGGACTGTTTGATGGTCACGTTTGGCCCATGTATCTGAAACACAAGGCCATCATGGAGGAGACTGGGGTTGATGTCGGTAAGACCCTGGTGTCCTGCTATACCTGGTTTGGATTGTGTACTATTTTAACTGTTGTCTAATTTTGAAATCTCATGTCCTACAGTGCAGCTGGATGGGACCATGTCAAGACAGCAGCTGTATAACGCAGTCTTTGGAGAGATACAAAACGCTATTGAAAAGCGATTGCAGTAAACAAGGGTGAGTTTGTGTGTGTGTGTGTGTGTGTGTGTGTGCACGAGACTGAGGGGGAGGGGAAATAATATCCTTAATTATCTATGTAATTCTGTTCAGTTACTGGTTACTCTGATAAATAAAGCTATTGCTAAAAAAAATCCTTATTGACTGCATTTCCAAAGATATTTGCTCTATCATCAAACCTAAGTGGCTTTTTTTTCCCCTTTAGGTCACATGATCTGCTGAGGGAACATATTCTATGGGCGTGAGAGATGGTGCTTTGCCTTAAGCTTTACGTGGCAGCTGCATATCATTAAGACGGCTGAAACTTTTAATCTCATGTCATTTACTGGCTCAGTTTTATATCTGCCATATTTATTGCTTTGACACTTTGAAATGGTTTTATCTAGATTGACTTATCAATAAACTCTGCCTCCTGCTCCAGTTTTGGATTTATTTTTATTATTCATTTCACTTAATGAACCGCTGAACGTTTCAGTTGCTAGGTGTGAGCCCCTCTGGGAGCATGAGCGCAAAGTTTTCATATTCTAACTTTTCTCTGGCAGCTGTTAGTTTTGAAAATGTTTTATATCTGTGCGTGTATTGGGCTGCGTGACTGGGTGACGCGTGGGCACTTACCCATAACTCGGCTTGTTTTGACAGAAGTGCTTAAGATTAAGCCATTGCTTTTTTTTGGTTCTCTTTTTTTCCCCCCTCAACCTAAATGAAAACACAAATCATCTGGCCAATAAAACCATGTGCGTGGGAGTATGGTGGTAGGAAAGACCACACCCAAATATTCCGGGGCAAACTGCTCATTTAGACTTTCTTTTATTAAATACTGACTCATTCGCTTCAGACCTGAGGTAAATTCCATTTCTCCCTTCCACCCCCAAGTTGCCCCTTCTGCCACCATGTGTTTGTATGTATGATCGGAGCATCCGGCCTTGTAGTCGTCATCTTCTGCCCTAGAAAAGGTGGTTCTTTTAAAAGATTAAATGTTACTCAGATTTCTAAAGGGAACACTTGTGTAGGTTGTATGTAGTGGCATTGAAGGATGTGTTTTCTTCTAACTTTTGTGAGTAACACTTGAAGATCTGGCACCTTCTATTCCTTGAATGTGCTGTAACATTTATATATTCATGGGAGTTTGATTTCCTTAATTTTATAGTCTATTATTGTGGACAGTCAGACATGCCCATGGACCAATAAAGGAGTGCTAGCAACCACCTAGGGTAGGTACATGCAAAGCTTTTGCTAAGCTGTTTAAAGCAGATCTGTTCAGACCAGTGTAGTATAGCGAGGCTGCATTTATTTGTTAGGTCAATGGCCAGTGGCCAGGTCTGCCCCCCCACCCCACAGTGCAAGGGGGCGGTCACCCCAGTTCTGTGCTGGGAGTTCCCTGGGGGCTTTTTGTGACATGCACACTTGCATGAATTTCAGCTTAGAAGAAGGAAGATATTTATTTCATGCTTTATTGTATATTTAGTGACATTAATCAAACCTGGCCGTCATAATTTAAGAAAGAGACCCCAAAAAATAAAGGAAATTGCATATCATAGTGAACAGTGAGTTCATCTTAATGATTAGTCTGCACTTTCAATATCTAAAAATTTGTAGTCAGATTTAAGTGACTCAAGGCCAAGGAGCGACATCCATCTGCAGCGACGTGATGTATTTCCAGTTAACAAATCTGATATATAAATATATTCTCTTAGAGTACAAAACGTACAGAATCGAGGCAGAAAGGACGCTGGTTTTTAAGATTGGCCATTATGCATTACATGCATCTGCGTTTTCACTGTCTCTCAAATGTCTGATCTTACATGGCTCCCCAGTTCTGTGACGTCCAGCCCGACTTACCTACTTTTACTATTGGGGCGTTGCTGAAGACTTTGGGCCCCATGAAAGCATACTATATTGGGCCCCCCAGTCCAGACCAATCCAGTAATTTTCCAATTTTTTTAAGCCCCCAGTCACTCAGGAGCCCTTGCAATCATCCTGATACTTACAGCACCCCTGTCTTGAGACATAGTGTTTTGCTCCAGCCCCAGACTCACAGACTGAATATACTGCATCAAGCCATGTCTGCACACATCTAACCAGGGACATTACTCAAAGTGTCTCATTCATATATTTAGCAGATACTTTTGTCCAAGGGAACATGCAAGGAAGGAAAATTGGGTCAGAAAGCAGGGTAAGCTAGCATCCATAGAGCAGTTAGGGTTAAGGGCCTTGCTCAAGTATTTGAGCCCATGACCTTCTGGATACAGGCTGAGAGCCTTCCTAACCCACTGAGCTACACACTGCCCCATCTAGACATGTTCCTTCAACCAACATGTTCCTACAATTAACAGTTTGCATGGTGACAGTATTTCTGCAACAGTAACTTCAAACAGGTTGTGGTGCAGACAAATGCCCCCATCTATGACTGATTCACTTCCTGAGTATTAAGTGAAAGAGCCTTCCTTTGTGGTGGGTGTGTAAGATGAGACCAGTCCTGGTACTGCACCTCTTCTTGAGGGTTTCCATAGCGAAATGGGTTGGAGAAACCGCCCACAGCCTGCTGAATGGCACGGAGGCGTCACTTTTGGCCCCCAAACGTGTGGTAGACAGTGGGCACACATCTTGCTCAGGCCTTCTGTGGGTGAGCCAGATATAAAATAAACAACACAATAAATCTTTACACAAGACCTTTTTTTCTCCCCATATGGTTATGGTGGACGCGTTGGAGGGTCACCACTGGAGATCCAGACAGCCTGCTGGGGAAAACAGCCTCTAATCCACTCAAACCACCAGCAGTCCTATGGCTACTGAGGTAAGACTTGAAATGAGGACAAAACATCTGTTTAAGAAAAGAAAATTCCACCAACTACTTTCCTTCAGAAGTCAACAAAACAGTACCTTCCGCTCTCCCATATACATGCAAAACACAACCGCAAGGGCAGGCAAAAGTGGTTTAATTAAATTCTCATTTTTCATTTAATGTGAAATGACATATTATATTAAAGTATTTTTTGTGTTCCCCACATATAAATCATATTTATATGACTTCAACAGCATGAAAATCAAACCGATGAAACTATGACAGCTTTTCTGTGGACAGAAAATACAATCAGTAATAGCGTGAGCCCATTTGGCTTAGTATTTGAAAACATTTTGTGTTGACTATTTACTTCTTATTTGTGACCCCTCTTTGTTGTGAGGTAAAGATATTTTATTTCATGTCCGGAAAATAAGTGGCTCAGTTACATGTCATTGATCAAAATGATGAGTAATAAAGCACTTCCATGGATTAAAGACAATTATTTGCTTCACTCAAAACTCTTATATAAATAATTACATAAATATGGTGTTAACTTTTCTTCCCAAGCAACAAAACCATATTTAGTTAATATATAATTTGATGATGAATGCATCTGGAAGATTGCCTTCTGAAAGTTTTTATTCAATATATTTGGGTTATATGTTGATGAAATATTTCAGGTTCACTTCAGCTCTAAGGTTTGAGAAAAAATTATGTTACAAGAATTGGTGGCCGGGAGACTGAAGCCATACTCTGAGCTGGCTGTTTTTTATTGGAGAGTTCCTTCAGCTGCGAAGACAGCCGAGGTCACCCTACTTGTCACCAGGGTGATTCATTGTTTACTTAGACAGAACGACAGCCGTCTTCTTCCACCACTTGCTGCTAAATACCTGTGGAGTCGGTGGCTTGCTTTTCCCTCACAGCTGAAGCCATAAACAGGGAAGAAAGTTTAAATGAGAACCATGAATTGTGGGGGCGGGGCGGAACAACACTGACCTCAAAATTCTCTGCTTCTGCAGTCCTGTCTGGCTTCTCAAATACTGCCTGTGCCCTCTGAACTCAAGTCTGGCTGTGTCTGAGGTTCGAGTTCAGTCTCCCACAAGGGTAATTTCTAAATCCAAAAGAATGTAAACCAGAAGTACAGTAAATGGCGTTGGCTGGGAACCATTTCCTGTCTGTAGTAAGATTATAAATAGACAGTTTATAGAAAGCTGAGAAGGGAGGTGATGGAGGCCAATAATATTTTTCTTTAAAAAAGAGATTCAACCTACATTTTGTCAACAAAAATGCCAGGATTGTTTAATCTTCAACATTACAATTATGTGTTATGTGTAATGTCATATTATCTAGGACATGTAAGGATAAATATATGTCTAAAAAACTGGAAAAATATTGGTAAATATTTTGCAAAATGTGAAGCTTTTTAAAGAAAAATGTATATTCAGAGAAAATGTTCAAAGACATTTCTCTTCTATGTCAACAGCTATGGTCCTGGGTACTTTTAGGATTTCAGTACTGCAACACCTTGACTGACAGACAATTAAATCTGATTTTTTTGTTTGAAGTTCTATGTTTATAGAGTGGAAACAACACTAATAAATGGAATAATGAAACATTTTAGAATTTCCTCTGAAATCTTGCATCACCAAATCGCATAAATTACTGCTTTATACAAGTTATACACATTCACAAAATAAAACAATCCTTTTCAAGTCATATTCATCAGTTTCACAGTGCTAGAAAATGCGAACTTGAATTTGAAAATACAGGCAGTAATTTTAGGTCTCTGCTACCACCTAGTGTCAATTTGTCAAAACACAGATCAATCTTGAACTTACCACTGCTAAAGCTATCTACACACTGACCTAATATTTTATTATGTTCTTGTATTGCTTAGATTTGCATTTCCAGTATTTCTCTTATTGTTTCATTCCTTATGTACATCTGAGCTATATATAATGCACCATTTCAGGTTGACACAGTGATAATTTTGTTTTGCTTACACTACGAAGATCTTGATAACTTCTCAAAACATAATAAGCACATTTAGGGAGGGCCACAGTTCCCTGCAGCTTAAATACAGCAAAGAAAACGTGAGAGGAACCAAGATTCTAAGAAGCAGTCCAGACAGAGTGAGTCTTTTAAGCATGGACACTTGGTGTAAGACATAATATATGGGAAATGTATTGTTAGTTAAATATACACAGCATACAAAACACTGTGGACAGTATTTAAATATTGAAGACACAGTCCACAAAAGGATCAACATCCACTTTTCAGTCTGTTTATTGGGAATATTGCAGTTGAACTTATTTTAGGTGAATATTTATCTGATTCATTTATATATGCATATTCCAACAGCTAACTGTTATTAGTGGAATTCAATGTGTATGCGGCCATTTAAACTTTTTCTGAGCAGAAATTGTAGCATACATTCGCTTAGAATAAGACATTCCACTGCATTCCATTTTTCTATAAATGCATTATTGTCTGCGCTTGTCTTAGTTGTGAGTAAAGCAATGATTACCAATTACTGTATGATGATCTGTCAAATATGTAACGTTGTTTTGTTATGTCAAAACATAATCAGGCAGGTGTTTACGGAAGTCGGTCCATTGCGCAGCGTTCGCGGACGTCAGTGTATTGTGCATGCGCTCGCCTATCGGCCGGGCAGTATACAGAACAAATAGTGACGTTCACGGAAAACCAGTGTGCGCATGCGCTCGCAGATTGGGCACCAATGTGCGCATGCGTCCACTGATCGAGCCAGGATCGCAGATCGGGCAGCCACAGCGTGCCCTGGAATGTATCGGCGAGAGAGAGCGACGTCATGTGACCACACCAGCATCATGTAACTGATTGTGTACAGTCGTAAAATGTGTTTTATTAGTCTCAACGTATAGCCGGTAAGATACAATAATAGTAATAGTAGATAGTATCTATTACTATTACAGGGCGACTGGTGATTCGGAATCTGGTGTTTTATTTAAATATGATGCCTTATTTGTAAATTATTTATTCTTTCGTTTTCATTTTCTGAAACAGTAAAGTGCAAGTCGTGTAATGCTGGATTCGGGCGCTGTGCTGCTTCGGCATGTTTATTATATGATGGCTGCTTTGCATTCGCTGCACTTTTGAACCGCTTTGATATCGAATAAGTGAAAAAGGAGCGAATCGGTGTCCGCTAAATTTTTTTGTATTTCCCGTCGACCTCAGTCCGCACTTACGCCATTGCCTGTAGGCAGCCAGCTAACCGGGCTGCTGGTGTCAACAGAACAGCTCGGTACCTTCGTCTCGTTAAGAATAACTGGACAACTGCGGAATGACGAACGAACACGGGTAGCTACAGTAGCTGGCTTTCCCCCTGTAATCGGAGAGTGGATGTGAGTACTTTGACGCTTTAACATTCATCTGCAGCCTATATTTAAATATATTGTGTTGTTGAAACGTTTGTTTAGGTGGTGGCTTAGATATTTGTACTTCATGTAGATCTCTTTTCATACCTACCGATTTGACAGGCGTCTGTGTGAGTTAGTTAATAATTACTGGACTTGTTACCATAATAAATTGTCACTTATTAGTTCCTGCTGAGTGGTGCTGAAAGAAAACGGCTGCTTGCTTAATGATTTAGTCTGTGATCGATAGTGCCATGACCGTTTTGTATAAATAACAGGCATAGACAAGTCTGAAGTATACATAATAACTGTCTTTTTTGTTCCTCTAGGATTCCACTAACTCGTGAGCCATTTTAAAGGGAGTGCGACGTTTTGCTACAGTATTCAAAACCCAACATATATGACAGCCATCTGTCAGGGGAAGCAAAGTGTTTGACTCATACTTTCAGGTGTGCTAGAGGTGTGAAGTCATGGCAGGTGCAAATTTTCTGGGAAAGATGAAGACCTTCTTTAAGAAGGAGCCCACTGAATGGGATCTTAGCGACACGGCTAGTTTTGATTTCTCCCATGACCGGACTGAGGATGATGACGAGGACACCCCCACATTTAAAAAACTGAAAGTTGTCATTTCTGGGGAGCCGGATTGCCCAGCGGGGCCCCACAGCAATGGGTCACTGGTAAACACGGTGGTGGATGATGACGAGTCGCTCTTGGATTCATCGTCCCTCGGCAGCGGTCCGGGGGTCATCTTGGACCCCTGCGCGAGCTGCACAAAAAGGAAAGAGAAGGGGAAGCGGAGCAGGGTGATGAAGAAGCTGGGCTGTGCCGCCTTGCTCTATTTCCTTTTTATGATAGGCGAGCTCATAGGTAAGGGAAGCCGTTCAGGTTCCGGCATGTCGCAAGTAAAGCATTGTGTTGTGGAATATATGAACGAAGCATTCTGAGAATGAAATTGTTAAGCTGAGTGATAATAAGCACATTCATATCAAATAAAAGAGTGAAGGTTTTAACACTGGGCAGTGTTAATACTTGTGTTGGAGTATTACACTGAGTTAAGTGAACCAAGGGGTAGCTCAAATCGCAAACATCCTAGTGTAGCTGTCTGTCTTGGACTGTAATAAATAACTGGCACGTAATTTTTTTTAGGAATGTTGCTATTAATATGCACACATAACTTCCACTGTAGAAAAATGTACCTGACAACAAACACACATGTTGGGCTGGACAATCAGATCTCCAGAATCTGTACTTTTGGGATATGATGTAATCTCACTCTTCACTCTGTATCTGTGGTTGATGTAGCAGATATTTAAGTCTGAGGAATCTGGCAAAACTGCTTTTTAGGAAGATAGTTGGTGCTTTTGCTTCTGTAAGAGGTAAGCGATATTTGTGCGTAGTTTAGATTTTGTTAGTAGTGTTTGGTCAATCAGATACGACATTTGTAAACAAAATGTAAATATGTGTTGTGCTTTTCTGCCACATTTGAACTAATTTCATCGTCTCTGTCTTTAAGGTGGCTATGTTGCCAATAGCCTAGCGATCATGACCGATGCGTTGCACATGCTGACGGATCTTGTTGGCATTGTTGTGTCCCTGCTTGCACTCTGGTTGTCTTCAAAACCCCCAACCAAAAGGTTCACCTTCGGATTGCACCGTCTTGGTAAGTTTGACATTCGGTGATGTTTCGGGAAGTACCCTCACTCAGCGAGGACTGTTTTTGTGAGTTGCAGGGAAGAGCACAAATGGACTTCTCGCATGGTTGTGATTGTAGGTATGCTGTGTCGGATCTTGTTCTCCTTTCTGGGGAATAATGAACGACACATTGTCTGAGGTTCAGAGCGTGAAGTAGCGTGGGACTTTCCGCAGGGATATCCCATAATCACAGGTTGTCATTGTATTTTCCCAGCTGTCAGAGGCACATAGTTTTGTTGTCTTTTTTTTGGCAATCAGTACGTTGCTGTATTGCTTAAGCCTTCTTTTAACTTG
Source organism: Gnathonemus echidnorhynchus (assembly GCA_026776725.1). Lineage (NCBI taxonomy): Eukaryota > Metazoa > Chordata > Actinopteri > Osteoglossiformes > Mormyridae > Gnathonemus > Gnathonemus echidnorhynchus. Next base: position 7,522,103 of record JAODJU010000007.1, read on the forward strand.
CTTAACTTTTTTAATGGACTCTTAAGTAGCCCTCCTCTGTGGGGATGTTAATTGTTGTCACAGAATGTGATGTAGACGTTTGATGGCCTGGGCATGCTGCTGTATACTCCCTACTCATTAATTGCATTCTTCATTTCATTTTACAGAGGTGGTTTCTGCGGCCATCAGCGTGCTGCTGATATATATCCTGACCGCTGTGCTCCTGAACGAGGCCGTCCAGAGGACCATCCATCAGGACTTTGACATCGATGGGGATGTCATGCTCATTACCGCGGCAGTCGGTGTGGCCGTCAACCTAATGTGAGCGGATTGTGCTGCAACGTATCCAGACTTGCTTAGGGCGAGGCTCAATGCTCACTCTGCTATAGTAGCTTTAAAGCTCCCGGTTGGATTGATTAAAGCTGTGAAGCCCTTTTCCTTCTCTTGGAGAATCGGCCTGTACAGGAGAAAGGCTGATGTGCCGATGTGTCTGAGCCTATCAAATTAGGTTCAGCCACGGAGCACAAATTGTGTTCCTATTATGGGCACCAGGTGGCATAATGGTTAAGGACTTGGGCTCATAGTCTGAGATTGCTCATTCAGGTCAGCTGTAGTCTTTGTATTGGTGTTTAATCTGAATTGCTCCTGATTAATAACTGATATTGGTTAATAGATACTTACAACCTATGACTGAAGTTTTTTTTATTATATTAAGAAAAAAATGATAAATAAATAAATTTCGGTGAGCCATATGCCCATCAGCGATGTGGTAGTGATTGACAAAATGACATTTCATGAACCGTTTACTGTATTTTTTGATCCCACTAGATGGTGCTCTTGCTTTGCTTTGGGCATGCCTCCTGCCATTTTTTTAACATAGAGCACCATGGAGTCAAAAAATACAGCAAATGGTTCATGAAATGTCATTTTGTCCATCACTACTACCTAGTGTGCGCTGCATGATGTACGAAAGTTGTTGCGGAAAAGTTCTGTACCGTATGGCAGACTGACCATCCCAGCCTCACACGGATCCCTCTGTTTCATTTTCACACCGAAAAGTCAGTGTGACTTTATGACATACGTCCATTTCGATGTATGACCCGTATGTCTGGATGGAACCCAGTTGTAAGTCAGGGACTGTAAAGCTAATTTGAATGTTTGTATGATCACTATGCTGCCTGGTATCTCCTTGACGGCCCGGAGGAGGGCCGGCCCACCCTATTGGGCACCATTTGATTAGGGAGAGCAAAAGAGTGATTGAACGAAAAAAAAAGAAATACTTCTGTTTGCATTCTGTGACATTACAATTATTTGCACTAGGTTTAATATTTCACTACTTTTCTTGTTAGAAGCCTGATAACTTGTGCTACTGAAATGTGTTTTATGTAAATGAATTGATCGGTTGTTCGGCTGCTCTGGCCTGGGGTGTCAGACCACTCAGGGCCGCCCCTCGCCTAGAGCAGTGTGATGCGAGTGTGGTGAGGCTGCTGTGGCGTCACTGTCCTGTTTTTCCTCTTGGTTTGAGCAGAATGGGCTTCCTGTTGAACCAGTCAGGCCATGTTCACTCCCACGCTCACCATCAGGCCTCGGGGCAGACAGCGCACAGCCACGGGAGCCTGGCGGTGAGGGCGGCTTTCGTGCACGCCCTCGGGGACCTGGTGCAGAGTGTCGGCGTGCTGGTGGCAGCTTACGTTGTGCGCTTCAAGGTACAGTGAGCGGCTCCTGCTGCCGGGGATTGCAGTGGTGCTCTGCATCACGGGCATTTAGCTATTCTAGGGAACAAGAAAGAGAGAAAAAAATAAAGTAAAAAAATATCTCCATCGGTAATGGATCTTTTCACCAGAGCCTATGGGTCAGGCCCAGGAAGCATAGGTGTAAGATGACCTCAGGAGTCACACTGATATGCACACTGCATCATCCAGCCCTCCGTGTTCCGCCGCAGTACTGTGGGGGGGCCTAGACCCTGTGCCGGGGGGAACATCAGGGTAGGATTCAAAACCCAAAAGTTGGAGGTGGGAAGCAGCACTGACACAGTCATTCTTAGGTGGAAGCGGCACCTGTCATGGTGGAAAGTTCAGCTGTACCATTCAGCTTTACTCCTGGGTTCATTCCGTAGACGTGACCATCTGCTGATGTTTGCCCACATTCGTAATGAAGAGTTAATTTTGCCTGTGTCAAAAAACCAGTATGAAAGAAGTCATTGAATAATATGATGCCACTTGTCTAGCCGAGTTAAAAAAGAATCACGAGTCGCTACTGATTCTACACTTTCCCAGTGTGAGTATTTAATATATTTGGAATTTTTCTGTACATTCTAGAATCTTTGCTTTGGTTGATACCTCCCAGAAAGAGCTACAATTACGAAGAGACATGGACATTTTAAATGTGTATAATTATACATACACGTACATTTATGGTTAACATACATGCAAATGTTGTGGAAAAGACTTCTTACATAAAGTAATTTCCCGAGGTTTTAACATTATTGTCATTTTTTTTTTTTTTATAATTTTGAATACTCAGTCAAATCCCACATTTGTATGAGAGTTTTAACTTCTCTGTCTGTCGGTGATTATCATCCGCTCAGTGGTTAGTTAAAATTGTAGCATGTTAGTGGAATTTGCCATAACTCAAGATACAAGGGAGGACAAGTTAAGGTCTTATCCCAGCTATCCAGGAAGTTTGGTGTGATCTGTGGGTAGAACCTTGTCACGTGAAGCTTCCGCTGTATTTTTAGCCAGCTTATGTCACATTGGAGCTGCTTGGGTGCTCAGAGAGGCCGGGAATTGTGCTTCCGGTGGTTGTTATATAGCCTGCAGATTGTGCCCGGACTCAGAGTGCCCTCTAGTGGTTGATCCTGTGACCTGCCAGTGGTAAGTGGGCATGTAGCAGATGCGTCCAGGGCAGCCTGTGGTATTTTTGGAGGGGAGTTAAGAATACAGGCTGTGGAGCGTCCCTGGGGGGGGGGGGGATTAGGCTGTTGTGGCAGTTGTAATTCCCCCCCCCCCCGGATTCTGGCATGTAAATAATCTATTACTGTAGGTATTACTGCTTTTGTCAAGAGCTGAATTCCACGGTGCCTAAATTCTTCTTTATATAAGCTATATCTATCACCCACTCCCTGCCCCCCCCCACCAGTGCCACCAGTACACTTTTCATTCCCAAAGTAAGGGCGTGGGGGCTCACTGTGTTGTTCTGCTGCCTCACTCCCAGAGAATATGGTTAGATACATTTCCAAAGCAGTCATTAGTCATTAGTTCAGAGCTATGGCCTGGTACCGACTTTTCGTTGCCATTTTTAACAGCTATGCTCATTCTAAGAATGTTACCTTGAGGTCCGCTGTAGACTCTGAATGCAAGCAGCTGCTTATCCCCAGAGAACTTTTCATGTATAGCATCAAGTCAGTAAGGTTTTTTTCTAAGCTTAGTGTTGTCATGGACACAGGTTCATTATTAATATGATGTGTCAGACTAGTGGGTTGTTCCTGGACACGTTCACATCGAAACATAACATAATTTTTAGGTTTTTGTGTTACATTTGATTTATTTTTGTTAAAAAAGAAAAACAAGTTAAAACATAATAGGACTTTAAAACATGTATAACTTGCGCAATTCTTAATGTTAGTTGAACAAATTGAATGCATAGTTTTATTACACATTACATTATTTCATTTGTATATTAGCATATTAAAAATGTTCTTCTTGGATGAACAAATTATGCGATTTTGATGATTATTATTAAAAATTCTTTCCCACTTAAGCCACAAGCGTCAGTTTTAAAAATATTTTTCTTGGTTTTCCAGCCTGAATACAAGATTGCAGACCCGATTTGCACATATATCTTCTCAGTGCTTGTCCTGTTTACCACAGTAAAAATAGTAAGAGACACTGGGATCATTGTACTTGAAGGTAAGCTGTTTGTTTCGTAATGCTGACTTCAGGTGTTTACATGATGACGCGTCTCACGCACTGCACGTCTCACCGCAACTTCAGGGGTTCCACGGCATTTGGATGTGACGCGAATCAGAGCAGACCTGCTGAAACTGGAGGAGGTGCATTCTGTGGAGGATCTGAACGTGTGGGCTTTGGCGCCGGACAAGACGGCTGCGCTGGTCCACTTGTCCCTGGGTAAGTGCTGGTGCTTCCGGGGCGTCGGCTGAGAGACGGGCAGAGGTGTCAGGGGCCGGCGGCCCTGGCTGGACCGCGGCTTCCGAGTGCCACATCCCTAGGGGTCATCGGCTGCGGTGTGGAAATTTCCAGAACTGTGCATGTTTTGCTCACCTTGAGCTGTTAATTGCTTTATGAGGTATTTATTTGGATGACGTGAGACCTCACCCAGTGTTTCTGGTGTCATTCGGGAGCTAATTAAATGCCTCCCCGATACCCACAGGCCACTCGGCCTTGATGCCAGATACGATGCCAAGGCCTTGAGCTTAAGGGTTTTCAGAAGCTGGTTTTGCACTTGTTTGTACTTGTCGTCGGGTAAACATCTGCGGATGGGCTGGAAGCGACCTCCCCCCTGCCCCCTGCTGTGAGCTAAAGGCGTTCCCTTTTCTCCCTCCCCGGCCCCGTCCACAGTACCCTCCAGCAGTAGCGACTGGGAGGAAGTTCAAGCGAAGGCGCGACACCTGCTCGCCAGCACGTACGGGATCTCCAAGTCCACCATCCAGCTGCAGCGGTACAGGGAGACGTCACCCGTCACGTGCGTCAGCTGTCAGCTGACCTGAGTGCATGGGAACTCTCCCGGACCTGTCCACCCCCCCCCACCCCCAAACTGAGGCCCAGCTGCTCACAGCAAGTCGCTGTTCCTGTGTTCTGCGGGTTAAACTCAACGTGATTTATACAGCGCACAAGATGCAGTAGTTGTACTAATGAGATTGCCAAAGGACTTTGTTTTAATGTTAATTAATGCACATTCTGAGACAGCATTTCCCTGGTCTTTAAAATCGAATGTGTGCATTTTTGAACACACTGACAAACGACAGCTTGAATGCCTGTAAAGTCTGCACAAACATACAACTTAGAGTTTCTCTGTTTTTTGGACACAGTCAAAAGCAGTATTTGATGAACATGCCAGAAAATATTAAATGAGGATGGTGATTTCTTGTCAGACTTTTTTAAAGACTAATTTCCAGCTATGTTTCCATGCTCTGAGACGTTTGACTATCCCAGGTCCGGGTGGGTTTTTCTTGGTGACGATGCGCAGGTCCGGGTGGGTTTTTCTTGGTGACGATGCGCAGGTCCGGGTGGGTTTCTCAATGACAATGCGCAGGTCCAGTTGTGTTTCTTGGTGACGATGCGCAGGTCCGGGTGGGTTACTCAATGACAATGCGCAGGTCCAGTTGTGTTTCTCGGTGATGATGCGCAGGTCCGGGTGGGTTTTTCTCAGTTACGATGCGCAGGTCCGGGTGGGTTTTTCTCAGTTACGATGCGCAG
>JAODJU010000007.1:7544033-7557222 GCA_026776725.1 Gnathonemus echidnorhynchus
AGATAGATAGATAGATAGATAGATAGATAGATAGATAGATAGATAGATAGATAGATAGATAGATAGATAGATAAAGTTTAACAATCTCAGTGGGAAATTCGAATTTCCAGCAACTCAATACCACAGTGGTACAGACATAAAAGTGTGAAAAACATACAGAAGAATCTATACAGTATAAACATACATAAAAACAGAGCTACTGTCCATTCTAAAGGTGCTGTATAAATAGTATTGCAAGTAAATTCAAAAATAAATAAATAAATAGAAACATTAGTATGACCTTTCACTTATTGAGATGACTGACCCACAATGCATGATACTAGGAAAAAGTTAGGTAAGAATGAGATACTATTGTGACCATGTACTTTGATGACAGAATCATAAGCTAAATAGGTATTAAATAAGTAAATAAATTAATCCAGCTTTTGCCTCTATGCATTTACACTCTCAAGAGAATTCCTCAGAAATCTAGGTATGTATTATTAAAATGTTTGCAAATCATACTTAGAAGCATTTATTTATTTTATGTATAAATTCAGTGTTCCTGTTTAATAAACCAATAATTATATGGACTTAAGTAGAATTAAAAAAAATACGTTTTTGTTGTTACTGATGGACTGATGGGGGGGGGGTGGGTGTTGGAACATAATTGGGCTGGGCTGGGGGCCCAGTGTGATCCGCCTTCATGGGGTCCAAAACCATGGGGTTTGCCATTAGATTCATGTTTATTAATCATACAATTTTTTTCTCCTTACTCCTGTACATCTTGTCAAGGTTAAAACAGGGCTGGCGGAATTGCAAATTACTGATAGAATCTTTCATACATTCAGTGTTGAGTGAAAGGTTATTGATTTTGGCATTTTGAGTGTACTGGGAGTTTTTGAAATTGGTGCATGTATTGAACTTTGTTTCAGCATTCTTTGTACAATAACCATCTGATTGCTTTACTTTACCTTTTTATGAATAATCCCCCTCCCTCTCTTAACCACTACCCGCCTAGGGCTTTTCACTGGGGGACACCCAGGTAGACTTTACTTTCTCCAAAAGCGCCAAATCCCATCAAGTGTGTGCATGTTGTAATCAGGAACTGGGGGCATCAATAAACCAGGTCCTTCACAGCTATAGAAACACGGTGGTGTTACAGTAAAGATGTTAGGGGTTTGGAAGAGAATGTCAGGGCATGAAACCAAAATGCTTCACACTTTCTTCTTAGGTGTTTCTTGTGCAGAGTGAAAGTGTGTAAGTTGATTTCAGTGTGGTATCAAAACATGGTACTGACAACTAAAATTAATACTAAAACCAAATAAAAACTAAACTAAAACTAGAAAACAAAACTAAATCTATTTGTACATTCGTAAAAGAAACAAACTGAAGTAAAACTGAAAAACAAAATGGAAAACTAAATAATAATAAAAAACCAAAGCAAATTTGAAAACTATAATAACTCTGATACATGTGAGAGAATGTGATGATAATATACCGTCAAGATGCTGCTATGTCTAGATCGCCTCTGTATTTGACAAAACAATAGTTGAATCCCCCAGCTGATTCTTGTGTTTTCCTTCTTTTTAATGGATCCTTGAGGTTAGGTTGGATTACTTTGGGTTACATTTATTTAATATTAAGAGATAAAGTTGAAGATTGCCAATGATGCCACAATAGTTTAGAATACTGATTTCCATTGATATTCTCACATAATTATTAAATGCTTAACATCTTAACTAAATTTCTGTAGTCTACTGGTTAAGGTACATAATAATTCAGTCACCATTTGCTTCGTCTACTCTCTTATTTACTTTTTAGCGGATATTGAGCTTGTAATTTTTAGGCCTACCATTAATAATAAAGTGCAAAAACCGACGAATCCAGGATCTCGTTTAAACACTGAGCTGCACTATTATTGACGTTTTCATAGCGTCAGATATCGTTTAAGACATAGAAATCGAGAAGCTGCAGTGAGACTCGCCATCGGACGTATATACATAACTACATACAACCATGAACACGCCGCAACACTTTCAGTACTGAGATCTGAACGGAGAGAATGGAAACGGCCTATGACGCCAGTGAGATATTCTTAAGGAAACGTCTAGGCCATTGCTGAATGTAAAAATGTAACTTAGAAATTTCATTTGCTGGTAAAAGGCATAATAGGATGGTTACTTATTTTGCTGTTTCCGATATTAATTGTAATTGATATCATTAAATAGCGATTATAAATAACGCGGTGCCGAAGTGATAATCCACAGAGTGAAAATGCTTTATATCTTACATGTTCTTATTTGTGTCTGTAACCATTTGAATGAATACATTTAGAGTTTTTTTTGCAAATTGCTTTAAGTGAAACGTTCCTGAAATAAAAAACAACAATGCATAATAATATACATGTACTAACCCCATGTTTCTATGGCAACCAGGACATCTTAAAAGTCACATAGAAGTTAAAGATTGCTGTCATTGTGTAATTGCTCATGGGATGAATGCGAAATGCGTAGCACGCAGCTCACCTCATTACATTCGCTTTCCTTTATGATTCTGTTTTGATACCTGAACTTGAGCTTTGCGTATCGCTGATGAAAACACACTAAGATTATGCATGTGTGCATATTTATGGTCCATAAACACTACAGGTGAAACCACGGCCTCATAGTTATCTCTATCCAAAGCCGCATGTCAAATTACAGGCAAAGACTGGTGCGTTTTGGCCATGGTGACAGCAGACATCATTAGATGCAGACAATAAACTAAGGCTCTCAGCTTTGATATATTGTCTGGTTCATCAAACTATGTTGCTGCGGCTAGCGGTTGCCATAGAAACCGTCTCCTCGCAATGTACACCCAAAAGCGGTCTTTGGCTGGGATGACTGGGCGTCACGGTTCGCCAGTCCGGGTGTTTTGAGGTCTCTCAGTCCCTATAGGGTACTTTGTGTCCTTAAGTTGATAAAACTATCAGGTTGAGCACGTTTGATTGAATGAATGGCGAATTATAGCGCGCCTTTGCTTATGAGATATAAGATATTTAACCAGGACAAGTGTTGCAACAGATATATATATATATATAAACATAAAGGCGAGTGTCTCAGAAATGCAGTTATCCCGTTAAAGTATCTAAATGAAACAATAAAGACAAAAGTAACTATCCAGACTATCAGCAAGAAATGAAATACGAGGAGGAGCCTTATGAGCCACTTTCGCTTTAGTTTCGGAAAGACGCAAACGCACGATGTGAACCTCGCGCACGTCAACTCACATGTGTCTTGCGTCGAAATTGTGCTTTTTTTGCTGTGCCTGGTTTACTCCTCAAATATCGAGGTTGCCGCCGGTAAAGCACAGCCCATCGGGGGTGGAAACTGACCCGACGACTGATTGCGGCACAGTGATGGGTGAGGGAGTGCCGGGGCAAAGACGCCTTTTGCAGGGAAGCAACGCCGCTGCGCTCCACTGCGGTCTGCTGCACCCGCGGCTGTAGGATGGGACGGACGTCCACCTTTCCCTCTAATTTTGTAAGTATCAAAGTGCTGTGTTTTCACACCATCATCGATGGCGGCCCGATTGCGGCGAATTTCTCCCCACTTGGCAGTACAGCATTCGCCTTTCTCCTGCTCCGCTACATTGACGATAAATCTTACGCGGGCGGTGAATTGTGCAACCGTTAAAGAGAATTTCGCGTGACTTTTTATATTTAACAAGAGGGAGCAAAAAGAAGAAGGAAAAAGACATTCATGATCTGGATGTGTGATATGATCTCAAATACTTGCACACAGTGAACGCCACAGAGGAGACCAGCAACCGTGGTAACTGTAGATTGCTTGTTATTATTGACTAAGAATGTATTTTATTTCCAATCGAGACGTACGTTTTATTTATTTTCGTACCTTAACGTTTCGTAAGTCACTAGTATTCGTTTTGTTCTGCCGATACAATTGACACCTGCGAGTTTTAATTTTTTTTCCCACGACCAACTTCCATGATGCAATCAGTGTTTGGGTCGACTTAAAACCGAAGTGATGTTATTTGTACGTGTTTTTTAAACGCTGTATTTCTTGTTGCAGATATTGAACCATTTGTCACCACTGGCTGCGTTTGAACAATTGGAATGACATCTGTCCAAAGCAGGCGTATTCATTCAGGTAAACGAATGAATGCACACGAAGTTTTTTGTGCACATTTATTTTTCAGGTTTTTGTTGCAATAAAAATGGGTAAATGAAGTGCGCTGACGCCGTGACGCCAGTGTAGGATAACCAGATGAATGACTGGCCATCGCTTCACACTTGCATGTAATGCATAAAGGCCTCTTCAAGCTCAGTTTGCTCAATGTGGGCATCAGCTTGTCATCTGTCCAGGCGGTTAGCGTTACCATACTGTTTTGACAGCGGACTGAGACCCCTGATTTTGAAACGTTAAACTGAGCAAGGTGATCAGGAGCTCCTTAAGACTCAGTTATGTGCCATGAGATTCTAAGGACAAGATGGTGACATTACTAAGAGAAACTAATGGACTGTCGGTATACAGTATGTGGGCAGTGTGTGTGGATTACGGCCTTATTCTCAGGCATATCAAGGCACATGCAAGTTGTTTCTACTTGTATTAATATCCATCCATCCATCCGTCATCTGTTCATTCATTCATTAATCTTCCAACCGCTCAGATATTTGTTTGTATTGTACTTGTATTAAGTAACTGCAATTGAAAATAATTATTGAATCTGCACATTCATTCAAAATACTGCAGTATTTTATTATTTGTCATATTGGTCAAAAATATTTGAAATAACATTTTAAGGATGACAAAAGCTTTCCATGTGCCATATAAGTTGCATTATCATTTAGAGTGTTTCCTTTTTAATTGGCATCACATGTATACATTTGCAGACTTTAAAACCCACCAGAGACACGGCCTGATGCACCGATAATGCAGATTGCAATCAGAAGTGATTTTTTTTTAGCGGTCATATGGGATCTGTCCTGCTGTGGACACAGTAGAACCACGTGTAAAACAGTGTTTTGCATGGCTGATTTTTCCCCTCCATACAATTATATAAATTGTAAATGAACATGGAAAGATGTCATATGATAACCGTTTGTCGGCCAGTCTTTGTAGGAGGAGACCAAATAACAGCTTCTAGCAGAATTCCCTGTTGAAGGAGCTGAGTTCTGAGCTCCTCTGGGTTTTAATTAAGGATGTTTGGAAAGTGCAGAGTGTGCTTTCGACTGCAGGGTGGATATTGGCTGTGCTGAGAGCATAGGGAGGGCAGCATTTAAGAGCGATTAAACGCAGCCTGGCCATAAACTGCTTCACGGCTTCTACAACCAGAGGTGCCTTCGGCCGTATCAAAGTTGATAATGCCTATGAAATGTTTTTTTTTATTGCTCTTTATAGTGTAACATTTTGCTCATGAGATCTCCCTAAAATTTGATATATAGTTGCTGGGTTTAGAAAATATACATGCAATGAATTTCTGTTTGCATGGCCAATAAGACGGTGGAGAAATGAAAGACAAGACAGATAAATTTCTGCAACCACGATAGAACGGTCTGTATATCTGAGTGTTATGGTTTATGGAGTAAAATTTAGCTAAGCCCGTTTAAGGGCCGGCTTATGTATCTGTTGTGGTAGTTAGTTAATGATGATGATAAATGAAATTCGGTGTGATATTGCTTTCGCACCAGAAACTGGATTCTGACTATGAATGATGGGTTGCTTTCCTGGATGAGAAGCTCAGTGGCATGATCTCACAACATGGTCTGTTTAAGCAGCCAACTTTGTCAAAAGTAACCCTAATCACAATCTACTGTAAATGGAAGTTCATGAGTGTCAGCTTGGCCATTTCAAAAGATCTCTTAATGTCACCACAGTATCTGCAGTAACCATCCCATAAACCAATGCATTTTGGGACTCAACCACTACCCCACCTTGTTTTGCAAATCAGTAATTAAGGTGGAATTTAACCTATAAATGGAACGGCTGAGACGTCCCTGAGGAGAGCTTTGGGAACTGAAGCTGTGTTCTTCTAGGCATCCAACAAGATTTCAGTAACGTTTTGGAGAACACAAGAATTTCCGTCCATCCGTCCATCCATCCATCCATCCATCCATCCATTTTCTGTAACTGCCTGTCCTCTTCAGGGTTGTGTGGGGGGGGGGGGGGGTCCTCCAGGTTAGGGAACCCAGAGGCTATGTGCTCAAGGCAAGAATTTCTTATTACTTTTAATTGTGTTACTGTTAATTTCCACATGTTATAATGTTGTTGTTTTTTTCTAAACAAATATACTCTTACTACTACGTTAGCAACTTGCGTTATTGAAACTATGCAAGTACGATGCAGGAGTTTCCCCGAAACCATAGTTCAAGCTACGGAGGTAATGACACTTCGAACTTACATGGTACAATGACACAGGTGTTTCCCAAAACCATACTTCAAACTACAGCTCGCAAACTTTAGTGGAAGCTTTGTTCCGAGTGACAACGACATTGATGGTGGAAAATGCAGTCGAAGGAGGGTAGACACCATCCAAGTAAGCTAAAAATATTAAATAATCTTGCTCTATAAACATCTACTGTATAATGTCAAGTGCTTTGAAAATGTAGTTGTAAGAGTAGTTTTTATGTACTTCTCTGTTCATGAGTATGGAATGATTACCCACTTTGTGTTTTATGGTAGAATTCATACATAGATAAATACAGTATATATTTAGGGCTGCACAATTATGACATCACAATATCACATAATGATTGCAATATTTATTAAACCAAATACGAGATGAAGTTACCTGAAATAAGCTATTGCCAAATAGAACTTATCTAGCAATAGAATGTGTCTAATTTATGTGCTTATAGTGTGATTAAATAAAAATAAAATAAATGTTATTACAGATAGAGCCGATGCCACTGAATGCATTGTAGCCTAAGAATAGTTCTATTTTCCCTTTACATGAAGCATCATACAAGTATCATATTATTATGACACTATTGCCCTCATGTTTCTATAGCTGTGAAGGATCTGGTTTATTGATGCTGCCAGTTCCTGATTACAACATGCACACACTTGATGGGATTTGCGCTTTTGGAGAAAGTAAAGTCTACCTGGGTGTCCCCCAGTGAAAAGCCCTAGGGGGGTAGTGGTTAGAGAGAGAGGGGGATTATTCATAAAAAAGTAAAGTAAAGCAATCAGATGGTTATTGTACAAAGAATGCTGAAACAAAGTTCAATACACCAATTTCAAAAACTCCCAGTACACTCAAAATGCCAAAATCAATAACCTTTCACTCAACACTGAATGTATGAAAGATTCTATCAGTAATTTGCAATTCCGCCAGCCCTGTTTTAACCTTGACAATATGTACAGGAGTAAGGAGAAATAAGTATCATTAATAAACATAAATCTAATGGCAAACCATTAAGCAAACCTTGGTACCTGGTGTCAATTTAGCAATAGTCTCTTAATTTGACAAAAGGAGTACATTTTCATTTATACAACCACACAGCACATACGTGTGTGTCTTTGAAGAATGGAGAATGGATGAAATGTGCAGCGACGCTCACTAGATAATACTTATTCTCTTCTCTCTGGATCACGGTTATTTATCATTTTTTGGGATCCTAATGAATCCTTTTTGTTTGTCGTGAACACTGTTAGTCAAGCTGAAAACACCACACGCAGCCTTGACCAGCCCATAAAAACAGTCATACACGAGTACCTTGGTCAGACGAGAAATGCACCAACATGGCGGATAACGGTTTTGGCTTTCTGTGGGCAGTATGCTGTTACGTAAATTGCAACTTAACCACAGTGCAAATTGAGGGCGTGAAAATGAAACCGAAGCTGATTTTACCAGCATTTCTATTTTGCTTTAATTAGTGTTGCATTATTTATTTTATTTTTTATTTAGTTTTTATTATTTTATTTTTTAGATTTTTAAAAATATTTAGGTTAAGAAATTATTTTTTCGCTCTTAGTTTCAGTTGTAGTCTCAGTTTTCGTTAATTATAATAACCCTGGTTTGAATTTCCCAAAAAATGTTGTTCACCATTTCACTACTAGTACTACATTTGGAAATATGTGGTAGCTAAATTTTTTTTTAAAACTTGTATTATCTTTCTTTTCTTCATAATCCATCTTCTAATCATTATCCTGGTCACAGCGGGGGGGGGGTTGTTAGAGTCTTTCCATGGCAGCATGCGGCACAAGGCCATGGTATTTGCTCACAGTCAATGGGAAGCTTACTGACAACAATCAGGTTAAGTGCATGTCTTTGGGTTGTGAAAGGAAGCCTGTGAGACACGGGGAGAACATGTGGACTGCAGGCGCACAGAGCGGGGCAGGATTCAGAGCTCAAACTCTGGAGGTGTCAGTATCAGCGCTGCCCACTGTGCCAGCCAGCTGTCAAGATAACTATGCAAATCACGATAGACTAAAGGGCTGACATATAAGTAGACTGCGGTTAGTCAGTTTTTATGTGATTACTACGATAAGAGCTTATCTTTTTAAATTTTGGCACTTGGGTGTCACTGAGGCTCCGTTAGAAGCATCTCACACCTGCTATCTCGCACCTCTGGTGTGTGACTGTTGGATAGCCTTTCTGCTCTCTGTGTGCAGTTTGCATGTTCTCCCGCTGTCGTGTGGATTCTCACCCCGGCCTTATACCCTGTGCTTCTGCTTTTTGCAGAGAGGCCCGTGGATGTTGCCAGGAGTCCCCTGGTACTATGAGGTGCTGTGAGAAGAACAGACACGCTGGTGAGATCAGTGGCTTTACCTCTTGTCTTCTTGTTGCTGAGCTGTGTGTAACAGCCTGTGAGAGTGTCGCACGGGGTCCATGGGACCCACGGTGCAGAAAAGGGCCCGTTCTTATTTGCTGCTAGCTGTCTTCCATGGCATTGTGGTCTGCACACTCTGTGAAGGAAGTAAAAATTGATATTCACGATTTAGACAGTTAAAGATAAGGAGGTACAGTAATACTTTTTTTGATTTGAACGTGCCTTATGAAGGATCATGTTGTGTTTCAGATTTAATTAATCAGTGTGTCTAAAAAGCTATATATATATATATATATATATATATATATTTATTTATTTTTTTTTTCTGCAGTGCTTTGTGTGATTGATTTTGGAGAAATATGCTCTCCAAAAGCAATACAAAATTGTCTGATGTGCATTTTTTAAAATGAGCTGACGTGATTAAGCATGTGAGAAGAATGTGACCGTTCACCTGGCAGCTGTCCTACGCCCAGCAGTAAAATGTGGAGTGGTAACCTCAAGTCACTTTTCATACCCTGATGTTTATCTGATTTCCTGGAAGCAGACTTCTTAACAGCATTAACGTTTTCAAATCAATATTTGTTGAAATACAATCTTGGAATAGGTGCCCTAAATTTAGACTACTTACCCTGTGTCAGAATTTGATAGCTGTTTCCAAAGACTGTGCCGAGATCTTCTCGCTTGGAGAGCTGCACAGTATCATTCTTTACAGGAGATCGAAGCTCTTGTTGTTTTAAGCCCCTGTCTAGTCTCAGAATAGCGGGACAGAAATGTGGGAAAATGATGCATCAGTGTTTGACAGGTGGGTGACACTGAGTGACCTTTATTGGGTAGAAGTCAGGTCATACAGTCTGACTGGAGAAGCCGTAGGCCTGGGTATGTGACGTGACAGCTCTCCCAGAAATGGATGCAGATGAGTACAAGAATACAAAGCACCTAGATTTTGTGTGTTTTAATTGAGCGGTGTAACGTGTCTCTTTAACTCTCCCGTGACTCTGTATGCGTGTCACGGATCACTTCGTCACAGGCCTCGCAGTGCTCCGAGCGACATGCACCCAAGCGGTCCCTCCTTTCATTGGCTCTCATCTGCTGGCCTTCGAATTCTCTGGTGTAGACGACGCCTCCCTCGTCCAGTCTTCCTTGTGTATGAAGGCTCCCTGTGGGCCCAAAGGAGCGAAGTGACCGTGGTCCGTCTGGAATTCTCTCCTCAGCTCCATTTGTTTTGCTTTAGTCAGGACTTTAGTGAGATTCTAATAATCTCCATTTGCCGGGTCAACAGGGAGACTTCCTGAACACTGGTGTGAATTTGTGGTGCACTGGTGCTGTGAAGTATTCAGTTGCAGAGAAGCTATGACAGGTAAATGTTGACTGTTTTGCCAGTGGCTTTGGTTTGGTTTCTCTGCATTTGTCTGTTTGTTTTTTTCCTATTATGCGTAAGTATCTTGCAGCTGGTGTTTTGGCAGGGAGCTGCTATTTATATCAGAAGTTCGGATTTGCAGTGTACAAGCCCCGTGGGTAGCATGTTTTTGCATACTTAATTGCAGCTGCCTTCCTTTGAACAGCAAAAGTGAATGAGTAAACGGGAGGCTAACAACCAGCACTGACTACACTTCAATTATTGATCTGGCAGGGCATGGGTAGTGCCACGAAAGCACGCAGCTAGAGCACTCCTATTTCACAGAGCCTTAAGGTTAATAACCATGCATTATTCACCAGGAATTTGACCGCTACCCTGTATTCCTTGGCAGGCAAAATGATGTCTTTTATTGTAAGAAAGACAGTAGAAATTAAGACAAGTTGAGCTCGGTTTTAGGGACAGACAGACTCCTTGAGATGTTGGAAGATCTTGTGCAGGGAGATAAACTTTATCTAAAACAGCCCCAGCTTACTCTCTGTCATTCACAAAGTCTTCTACAGCATAAAGGATTTTCCCACCTCATGAATTCAGGCAGTTTATATAGTATGAAACGCCGAAGGCTTGAGACATGACAGTTTCTGGGGGGTTGAATAGATGCACAAAAGGTAGGTTTATCACAAAGCTAATTTTAGGCCGTAGCAGTTTGAATTGCAGCAAGCAGGATGATGAGACCGTAAGGTTTTGGTAAGTCACATGACCTCATCTCCGATTGCAGCACAGTTCTGTTGCAGTCGTACTTCTCTGTGGTTTGAGTTGGCTTGGTAACGTTCCCACTATATTGCCAATATTTCGATTGATCCGTGATGAAGTGATGTAGCGGCAAAATGTACTTCTGCTGGTAATGACAGTACCCCTGAAAAAGGTGCAATGACATCACCCCGTGAGGGCAAGCGGCTCAGCCTGACAGTGATCGATGGGCACTTTGTCATGCATTACTTTTCAGGGACTGGAAAAGAGTCATGTGATGTGACTGTGGGGGAAAGAGATCTAACAAATGATCCAATTAACTGTGTGGAAAGTCTTACCTCGCCAGGCTTGCTGTGGTGTGTGAGTCGCACGCATGGTGTGGAGGGATGTCAGGAGAGAGAGGCCTAATTGTTTGCAGTCACATATCCTATCTCTAGGTAGTCAGTGTCCATGGAGACTAAGCATAGCTTGTAGCCTTTCATGTTCTTTTTTGTAACATATAAGCTTTCCATTTCTTTCCAGTTTTGGTTCAAAAGTGCTTCTGACTTGTTGGTTAATGAATGATTGTTTCAGTGCTGGAGGCTTGTTTGTTCATTTGTTTGCTTTGGCCACCACTGTCCCGGCACAGTGGACCGGAACGAAGCCATCTAAGCGTGAATACAGGATTTCTCAATCTTTCTGGCTGAAATGGGTTAAGACTGGGGAAGACCTTTAAGGAGGCCTTTGGAAAATCAACAGTAGGCTAAAGTCAGTGTTATTTAAATGGAACTGATAAGTTATGTTTACTTTTTTGTTTGTTTGTTTACATAAATTATGCACCAGTCTCATTCAGTAGTCAGGTTACTACAGCCTTCAGTGAGTGTCATTAAGTATATTATCCATTAACTTTGGTAATTCTCTAAGTCTTTAGCTCTCTTTGCTGTGGAAGGAATTAATGAATCTCTACCTCCCCCATTTTATAAAGGTAATGAGTGATAAACATTCAGATGGTGATATTTCCATACTTGTAGGTAGAATTACTAATGTTTTAGAGATGTTAAGCCCAGTTAAATGTCAGGTCTAAGGTCACACTGAGTGTCTGTTCCACCCTGTTGCTCGTACCACCAAAGTACGCAGCTTTGCTGTAACGCAGTTGCAAACATGACAGGACATGCACGAGCTTCCCCAGGTAAAAAGGAGAGGGTATCCCTGACTTTATGCATCAGAGAAACCTAAATGTCATGCAGGGAAATTGAGGGGGAGGGAACTAGTTTTATGTTCATGCTGGAAAATGTTTAACTTCAGAGATGTCTGAAGGCATCACTCGAAACCATTTCAGCCGATTGCTACTCTGCTCTCTTGTTGGGGGGAAGAACAGGCACAATTTCTGAGCAAATCAAAATCCGACTTGGTCAAGGTGTATGTACAGCTAGTGAAAGGGGGGGGCCGGGTTCCCCGTAAAAACCGGGGCAAGTACAGACACCTTCAGCATTCCAGAGCGACCTTTCAGCTCAGCGACCGCCTCGCAGAAACACATCACCTCCAGGCGTGGAAGAACACGGGTGTTCCTGAAATCTGCGGAACGCGAGCCATTTTCAGGGACGGCCATCGCCGAGAGCTGAAGGGCATGTGGCTCCTCTGAAGTGGCTGGCTCGCCATGATGCGCCCCTGCCTCGCCGGGTAGCGGCCTCGCCGGGTAGCGGCCTCGCCGGGTAGCGGCCTCGCCGGGTAACGGCCTCGCTAACACTGACTTATCGCGTTGTTTACACAAGGATGACTGCACTGAAGGAAATGGCAGAGAAATGGCTGAGGGTGTTAGTGCCCTGGAGAGGAGGACAGACGCCCCCCGGCAAAGACCCTAGACAAGGTAAAGCTTAAATACAAAATAATAATAATAAATTGGATGGTGCAGTAAGCTGGATGGTGTGGGTTCAGATTCTATAGGGCAGCATTTCTGAATCCGGTCCTCGGGGACCCACAGAAAGTCCATGTTTTTGGTCCTCCCAGCTCCTGGTACGAGGGAGTAAAATTGTGGACTGCCTGGCAGGGAGCTGGGAGGGAGCAAAAACGTGGACCATGTGTGAGTCCCCGAGTACTGGACTCGGAAACACTGCTATAGGGCAATATTTTGGAAATACAATATTACTAAATCATGTACAGTGGTACCTCAGTTCTCAAACTCATTATAACTTGAATTTCTTAAAAGTCGAACCAACCAGTTCGGAAAAAAATTACCTAGAACTCGATCTAAATCTCAGAAGTTAAACCGTGAAGGCCGACCTAAGATAACTTGTACGCGCGGGGAAATGAGTCACGCGGCACGTCTCTCAGCGGAAACAAAGGGTAAAGCT
>JAODJU010000007.1:7570142-7583180 GCA_026776725.1 Gnathonemus echidnorhynchus
TATCACGTTATGGGGACATTGTGTCCCCATAAGGATAGGTAAACCCGCTCGCACACACACACACACACACACACACATTTATATGCACGCACTATGGTACTATGCTGTTGTATAGTATACTGCGGCCATATTCAGCAATTTCTTCTGAAGCTGGGTTTGTTTAGAAATTGCGTTTGTAGTGCCATTTGAGAACTTCAGCTTGCCTAAGGAGTACTACACCTAATGTTGATTATTAGGTTGGCAGGTAATTCATCATGATCGCTTTTTTCTGCCCTCTACCGCGGCAGGAAAGCTGGTTTAATTTACACCAAAACATACTGTGCATTAAACGACGTCAGCAGTAAAGAGGCATTCTCTGTCAAGTACGAAAACACTCTACTCTCTGTCATAGACAGTGACCGATTTCAGCATCCGTTTTTCCCAGAAGTTTTATTATTTATTTAATGTCCGCTGGGATTTGGAGGCTTTGTGAGATAAGCCACATGCTGGTTCTGTGTCCTGTCATTGCTGTCTGTCATTGCAGAACGCAAATGTAGCTCATTATGATGACCTTTCTGTATCTCCTACTTGGTGATAGGAATTTGCTGGAGAGGGCCTGAGAACTCTGGCTCTGGCCTACAAAGACTTGGAGGAAGACGTCTTTGCAGAGTGGATGGTGAGGCTGCACGAGGCCAGCACTGCGCTGGAGAACCGTGAGGAACGCCTCGCCTTGCTCTACGAGGAGATCGAACAGGACATGACAGTGAGTTTCTGGTCGGTGCCTCGCACTGTGGCTGAATCCGACACCCCAGATTTTTTTGTTCCTCGAACCCAGACTCTGCCCTCTCCTTCCAAAGCTGTTAGGCGCTACAGCCATAGAGGACAAGCTTCAGGAAGGTGTAGCCGAGACCATCGCCTGCTTGACTCTGGCCAGCATTAAGATCTGGGTTCTTACAGGAGACAAACTAGGTAACCGTGGCTTTATGAGGTGATGGGAGGTCCCGTGAGCATATGTGGCGTATGCCCGGAACCCATCATCCTTTAAATCTAACTGGAACCCGCTTTTCTGTTGCCACGCAGAGACAGCCATGAACATCGGATACTCCTGTAACATGCTAAGGGACGAGATGAGTGACGTGTTCGTGATCACTGGGCACACAGCCCTGGAGGTCCAGCAACAGCTCAGGTCGGCAGGCGCTGAGGGCCAAACGTCTGTGAAGCAAATAATAAGGGAATAATCACATTAGGAAAGGGTGCATCTAATGTTTGTGTTTGAACTGTAGCTTGACTGCAGAAAAGCTAATTGCAAACCACGGAATTCACCTCCACTGTAATTGTCCTCTTCATCTTTTATTTTGTAATGGATGAGCTATTTTTGCTAATTGAGATGTGCAGGGCTGCCAACTTTCATCTGGCGTGACACTCACGCTTTCAGACTGTCACGCATCTGGCGTGACACTCACGCTTTCTGATTCTCACGCTCATGTAAGAAATCTTATGGCAAATCTATATTATTCCATTAAAAACTTCAAATTAGCTACATCAAATGCGTTGGGGCAGTTTACAAACCCTACAGACTATTCACAAGGTAATAAAACTGTTACATACATGTAAATGAGCGTGCAGACTTGTCTCGAATTGAAAATCTTGCGCCAGCCAGCTGACTAAAGTTGGCAGGCCTGCAGATGTGTCTCTCAGACTAGAGAAAATGCCAAACTGCTTGGTAAGTATTTAGCTTGTGTCAGTGGTAGCGAGCAGCATCTCTCTATGAGCTAATCAAAGGGTTACGTATGTAGATGTCTGTGATATGGCCTGATCTATGCACTGCTCTCTGGGTTCCCACTTCAAGGACAGCCAAGGAGAAGATTCTTGGCCCCACCCGGGAGATCGTTAATGGCGAGAAGGACGCAGAAAAAATGGACCTTTTCAGGAATGACTCCGTCTTTGAAGAAACTATCACATCAGAGTATGCATTAATCATAAACGGCCATAGCTTGGTAAGGTCTTTGACAGGTGGACAGTATTTCTAAATGTGAAAAAAGAACTTTACATTTTCTCGTTTAGTCTGTTGGTGAAGACTGTAGCCAAGGAACAAAACAGCCTTGCGTAGTCACAGGCTAGCTATGGTACTCTTAGCAGTGGATAAAAGGATTATTATGCAAGTTATCATAAACGTAGATACAGATGGAGGCATTAGGCAAAAAGACATGAATATATTTTCAGCTGAGAAAACAAAGAAAATTAATGTGTGTGTGACGTTTTCTTTGCCTGCGTGATGTGTGTGTGTGTTAATGCTGCCTTTGCTTCTGCTTGTGGTTATCGTCTGAGAGGACACAGATCTGCTGTTCTGGGAGTCCCTAATTCCCAAAGCTCTTAATTAAACTCACAGTCCCTGTTGGAGAAACAGCCTCCCTGTAGTGATCCTAGCAGACACCCTGGGGATGGCTTGAATTACCACGCAGTAACAGGACCCAGTGAATTCAAGCACGGTGCTCGCTCTCATTTACTGCCGTTGTAATGTCTCGATTTGAATTTTTCTGTAGCTTGGTGATGTCATCATTGGGGTGGGGCTTGTGGAGCTTACCGCTATGTGGCACCCAACAGGCCCACGCCCTAGAGGCTGATCTGGAGCGCCTCCTGCTGGACACAGCCTGCCTGTGCAAGACCGTGGTTTGTTGCCGTGTGACGCCCCTGCAGAAGGCCCAGGTGGTGGACTTGGTGAAGAGACACAAGAGGGCTGTCACGTTGGCCATAGGGGACGGCGCCAACGACGTTAGCATGATTAAAAGTAAGTGTGCTTCCCCATTCCCCATCTCACTGGAGCCAGTATCCATCTGCCGCCTGGATCCTGTCAACATGACAATTTACAGAAAAGCCTTGTTGTTGTTTTACGCTCTAAATTAAATTTCAGGCGCGGTCATGTTAGGTGTGGATATTTGTATGAGCTTGCTGTCCGCTGACATTTCAGCAGCTCGGGGAGACAGGATCATATCATGTTATGTCTGTTCTGGAAATAGTTTAATCGCAAAGCAACTGACCTGCAAATGAGTGATAATGGCTTCAGTCAGTCCAATAGAAACGATTTCTGTTGTCTTAAAGAGACCTTACTGACACAAAACATGTTGCTTCTGTAGTTAAGGACTTGCAGCTGGTAATTCATGTGTCTTGCCTCCACAGCGGCCCACATCGGTGTGGGCATCAGTGGACAGGAGGGCATGCAGGCCGTACTGGCTTCAGACTACTCCTTCGCCCAATTCCGCTACCTGCAGCGCCTCCTGCTGGTACACGGCCGCTGGTCCTACCTGCGCATGTGCCGTTTCCTTTGCTACTTTTTCTACAAGAACTTTGCTTTCACCCTGGTGCACTTCTGGTTTGGCTTCTTCTGCGGCTTCTCTGCACAGGTGAGGTCGCTGACTGACAGTCACCCATGCACCCTAATATTGAGACAAGGTGTAACGTATGCAGCTACATAATAAAAGACATCGTTCATGGAAAAATATAAGCTTCGTTATTGATTATCGATTCATATTATATCTTCAGCTTAGGTATTGTTCAGCTGAGTGGAATTCAGATCCGTTTTATTCTCTCTGCTCAGACCATGTATACAACCATGGCTGAATTCCTTAACTTTTGACAAACTTGGCAAGATTAAATGGAATTTTTGTTTGTGTAAGTGGATCTATTACTACAAACCCATATTTCTCCTTCTTTCGCTACAGACCGTATATGACCAGTGGTTTATCACTCTCTTTAATATAGTCTACACATCCCTGCCAGTTCTTGCTATGGGACTGTTTGATCAGGTATGCCTTACTACCTATTTGTTGTTCCAGTAAAGAGGAGAGATTGTTTGTACATCTGTAGATCAATATTTTATTGAGTGCTTGAAGCTGTGTGGATACCAGTAAAAGGATATGGCATTGCTAAGCAGTGTGGGGAATACCTGATGTCAGACAGGTGCGTAGATCTTTCTGTTGATGTATCGATATACATTAGATAGCATGTATCACACAGATTTTAATGATCTGTTGTGAAATATGTCTATACCCTGGGGCTGGGAACCTCCTTTAAAAAAGGCCTTCGAAATTTAATAATATAACTGATTTATCATTCGATGAAATTCAAATATTAAATTTACAATTATTGTATGAACGCTGCCCTTCACCACACTGTAGTCAGTGTGCAAACAAGCATGAAAGGTGAAACCCAGAATCTACTGTCTTAATTAAGGAAAATGATGAGGAGGCAGTAATATATAATAACTAGGGCTGTGAATTGAGTTAAAAAATTAACTCATTAATCTCACAGTGTGATTAATCGCAATTATCTGCACCTAATCTTAAAACTTATCATCATAAATAATTATACACTAAATCCCCAAATGAATGTAGAATGAACATAAAGGGGAGTACAACCAGGAAGGAATGTTATAGGTCTCTATTAAATGCTGTCCAGATGCTAATCTCTGATTTGTGTAGCAGAATACTGCATTAACTGTGTTAACGCGATCAAAAAAAAATGCATTATGACTTAAAAATGAATACTAACACAATACATTTTTCAGCCCTAATAATAACACATTTTAATGTAGCTACTCACAGGACAGGAATGTCTGCAGCAACAAAAAAAGGTGTTTAAATTTTGGCATGAATTTAAAATATCAAATGATTGAAATTAGACAGCTGACATAGGCTCATGTGCATAAAATAGCTTAAAAGGTAAACAAATATCATCATGTAATCAAATGCTGTCTTTCATTTAGGCTCCATTTAACTAGACTTGGCCGGTGTTTATTTTTCTTTCTGTCATACTGTCCATACGTGATACTGTATATGGTATATGGTAATTTTACAGCATTTTCCCAAAGTAACACTCTTCTGGTGTTTTGAAATCTTAGCAATAAAATTCACAGCGTGGGCTGGGATCCCCACCATAAAGATTGCTGGCGAAGTCCATTTTCGGGACTGTGCTTTTCCGGTTTTTGGGAGTTACTGTATTGCCGCATTTAACTTTGATTCACATATTTTTTTCAATAGCTTCCTTGCAGGATAGTTTCACCCATTCTAGTTGGCTGGATTAATTTACAGAAATCTCCTGCTAATGGAAGATCCCTTATTCTACATCAAGTGACAAGGGCTATTAAGCAAAACAAAAATGAGTAAATGTGTATTAGATGATCAGCAGTCTACATGAATCTTCAAAAATTCAAAAGTTTATTTTTCTGCCATTGGATATGTAAATATTTTAGTATTTGAATTTTATTCAAATAACAAAGTTCAACCTGTCAGGCCTAATGTATACACTGGTTAATATCCCAAAGGACGTGAACGAGCAGAACAGTCTCCGGCACCCCAAGCTGTATGAGCTGGGCCAGCAGAATGTGCTGTTCAACAAGCGTCAGTTCTTCATGTGCACCCTGCACGGCATCTACACCTCCTTCGTGCTGTTCTTCATTCCCTACGGGGCCTTCTCCAGCAACGTCAGAGATGATGGCTCCCACATCGCAGATCAGCAGTCATTTGCCGTCACCATAGCGACATCCCTGGTGATCGTCGTGAGTGTCCAGGTGAGCACATGCTATTCGGCTGGGGTGATGTTACTGCAGCCCTTGGGTTTGCGTCGTGCTACATCCAAAAGCTCCACCTACATGTGCCTTGTTTCACCACTAGGGGTGTGCATCTCCATCACTGATGCACGCTACCGCTCACACTAATGCAGTCAATACAATGCCAGTGATCTGATACATTTAAGATAAATATGAAGCAACTAATGCGATGCAATGTGATTGACCCCTATTGCGATGCATTGCGATTCGATACGATTTGATTCTACACGATGTGATTCAGCTCAATATGATGCGACGCAAAAGAATATAATGCAATGCAAAAGAAACAGAAAGAGAAACAGTTTAGAGAGAGGGAATCAGTTTAAATATAAAATTATTGGTCACATTTTTAAATAATAAAGGCATAGGGCCAGGGTGTAACTTTGGTTTAAACATTGGTTTTGATTATTAGGGGTTACAACCCACCCATGATTTATGCCCGTGATCCGGGGTAATCGCTTCATGAACTCTTGTGCCACTGCACTGATACAAATCGGTTGATTGAATCTCACCCTCCCTATTAACCGCAGAGTTGCAGCAGTTTTGCTTGACAGAAGCAGCAGTTAGCTGAAGGTTAAGAGGGCTGCCTTATGAATCACACGCTGCCAACTCAGTCCCACCAGGAATTTTGTGTAGCACCTTTGAGCAAAGTACTTAAACTGAATCGCCGCACTAAAATATTCAGGTGTGCAAATAGTTTTTTTAGACAATTAAAAATTGCCAGTGAGAAAAGGGGCCGGCTAAGGGTTTAAATGTAACAGCATGAAAACGAAAATCCCTGTTTTGTCCTTTGTTTGAAAACTGCTTTTTCTGGATGTGTTTTTTTCCAGATTGGACTCGACACTAATTACTGGACTGCTGTGAATCATTTCTATGTATGGGGGAGCCTGACTATTTACTTCTCTATATTGTTCGCTATGCACAGTAATGGTATTTTCACTATATTCCCGAGCCACTTCCCTTTTCTTGGTAAGTTTGATCATTCAGCATTTCTTATATTTTAACTTCCAGCTAAGATATATTCTCTTAAAATAGACTTTCTACATCAGGGCTTGCTGCTCTTAAAATGCTCTCTATAAAGTATCTATAATGATCTCAGGTGCTCTTGAGCTAAGTGTTGGTTGATGTCAGTGTATTAAAGGTTTTTTGGTTGATTGGTACCCAGGCACCGCACGGAACACCCTGACCCAGACAGGCATCTGGTTGGTTATTCTGCTCACCACTACAGTGGGTGTCATGCCTGTCCTGGCTGTGCGATTTCTGAGAACTGACCTTTACCCAACTATGACTGACAAGGTATGATGCAGCGCTTTTTATGTGTTAAGAGGACGCATGTCGCATAACCGCAGGACGGCAAGCAATGAGAGAATTAAATGTGGCCTGGAAACGACCAGCTTTAACTGTTAAGAAGAGTCACAAATGTTAAAGCTTCCATGAATGTTATTCTGCAGAATGCTTTATGGAAAATGTCAAAGATGAGATAACAATATTTTCTACCTCAAAACTATTTGCACAGAAATTTACACAAAGTACATTAAAAGTCCCTGTTTCTTCATGTGAGATTTACTGCCAGCTTTGACTATGTTGTTCTTCACGTTCACTTTCCGCGGTATTTTGGCATTTCTTGCCACACTGACATTTTTCCGGGCTTCTGGGCATATTTTCACTTTTACTTGCAGGTGCGCCACACTCAGCAGGCCAGCAGGAGGCAGCGTCCGCAGGAGCAGAACCTGAAGCGCGTGCGGCGGACCAGCTCGCGCCGGTCGGCCTACGCCTTCTCCCACCAGGAGGGCTACGGGGAGCTGATCACGTCGGGGAGGAACATGAAGGTGGCCGTTCCCGTCTTCAGTCTCCTGAGGAAGAGGGGGGAGCCGGCAACTGGCACCACAGTGGGAGCCTGGAGCAGTGGCTCAGGAACCAGGGAAGGCGAGAACACCCAGGGCCAGTAAGGGGGCACCCAGACCCTGGAGGTGGCATCCAGATGGAAACACTGAGTCCACTTCAGTTTCTGAGGAGTATTTGGGCAATACTTTAACTCCTTCTGGCCACTGTGTTTTTGCTATTGCAAGTGCTGCACAAATAGCCCAGCATCCATTTTTAAAGGCAAGCATTTGAACCAGGTGTTGCACTGTAAAATACTGGCAAGATTATTGCCACATTTTCAAAACAATGCGTTTTGAGTACAGTGAACAGTGTCATACTGGTGGTTCTCCTACCCGAAGCTAGATGGCCGTACAGTGTGTGCGACCAGTTCGGTTTTATTTGGTCATGTGACCACTGGTGTGACATTTTTTCTGGACATGGCAGTTGACAGACAGCAGTGTATTGTAAATAATTTTCACCAACCTCAGCTAATGAGCTACAGTTGTCAGACTCGGTACTTCAGGGGAACACACTAAACATCTGGAAAGAGTTAACAGTTGAGAGTTAACAGTTAAGTCAATACAACTGAAAGTTAGAGGATACCGCTTAAAGAAGGCCTATCAGCACAATTAATATCATAATAAATTGCCTTTGTAAACATTTTTATCTTCAAAAATACACTATTTTGTCAGCTTTTGCAGATGGCCAGTGTTGTCGGCATAATATTTTTACTCCATGCCAATCGGTTTGATTTACTGCTTCCTGCTTCCTACCCTGGTGATAAACGAACGATCGCCGAGTATCATTACGGCACACAGAGATCCAAATCGGCAAAAACATAAGAAGGCTCTCGAAGGGACTGCAGCCTGCCTTGGGACACAGCTTCAGCTTCAGCTGGTTCCCGAAGGCTGAAAGTCCTGGAACGTCACTTTGTGTGAACATCGGTGAGAAGCTGCTCCCTGCACGTGAGTGTGTGTGTGTGTGTGTGGGTGTGCATCACACGGGGAAAGTCGTTTTTTACTCTTTACTATGAGCCTTACTAAAGAGCATAGATCTCCGCCTGTGAGTATCCCACATGTGATGATGGCTTATTCTCTCAGTGTTTTACAAAGGAATGTGTAACGTTCTGTTTCCCTGATACTGTCCCTTGTGAATGGAAAATATCAGCTAACTGCAAATTGACCATTGATTGTAAATACCTGCATGGGTTTATATATTTATACATAAAGTGCCACTTTTTATAACATGATGAAAAATGTATGTAATTTCTTTTATTTATTTTTTTAAATGATTTATTTGAACTGAGGCCTTCCCTGTTTAAATGGAATACATGTGTGTATAATCAGAATTCACAGCCCTGTGTTTATTTGCCACAAGCCGCAGAGATGTTCACCTCCCATCACATGTATACACTTGCTAAAGGCTCTGCTGAATCTGCCTGCCGTGGTCCCACAGTTGCTCCTCTGCAGCTAAACACAACTCCTGCCATCGTTGCACCTCACCTGAGACTATTTACAGATCTCCTTCTCGCCTTTTTTGATTTTGTTTTTTTTTAATTCCTCTTGTGCTCTGACTCATTTGATGACTCATTCAGCCTCTGATAAAGTCACATCTCTGTTTTTTAAGCCCGGCGTCTCTTGCCCACCGTTCCAGACGCGGCCTGATTTCCTACCGTGCCACGTGGTCAGTGAACCGCAACAGCTTCCAGCAATGCGTGCGTTTCCTAACCGCTTGTCATGCTCAGGGTCACCTCTCCCAGGCAGCAACTGCGGAAGGAAGCCAGGGTACCTGGAGGGAACCCACATGGCCTGCAAAACGCATGCGGACGCCCCACATGGGCAGAGAGGAAGTGGGATTTAAAGCTCATATTTTGGGCATGTGGTACAAGTACTAACTGCAGACTCCTGTCTCATGTCTGACATACAGCAATAAGAATTGCAGATGGGGTCTGGACACTTTAGACACCAACTATTCACCTCTCAAAGCCCGTCTGCCCAACTAGTATTTCTGAACACATGAAAATCTTGTACTTTATTCCGTGGAACTGGCAAAAACTACCATCTATCCATGTTCTATAACCACTTGCCCTGTTTAGGGTTGCGGGGGTCTGGAGCAGGGGTGCCGCTAGAGATTTTGGGCCCCATGACAGTGTATCATTTTGGGCCCTCAACACAGACCAATCGAACTGTATGAACATTTTTGGGGCCGCAGTCAGTCAGAGGCCCATGGAGTCACCATAACTTCCCCCCCAAATATGGAGCCCATCCCAGAAGCTACAGGAGCATGACAGGGACTAAGCCAGGATGGGGTGCCAACCCATCGCAGGGCACATACATACACACACACAACACACACACACTCACACTATTTGGTAATTAACCTCAGCATGTTTTTTTGGACTGTGGGGGGAAACCAGAATACCTACAGCAAACCCCACAATGACACAGGGAGAACATGCAAACATCACACACATGGAGCCACGGCAGAGACTAGAACCCAATTACCAGAGACATCAGAGCTAACCACTGTGCCAAAACGCTGCTGCATAAGAAATGCTATTCAACAATTCAACTTATAAATTGTATTAAAATAAAAGTCTTGGTACTTCCAGTGCTTGGCACACAGCCTCACCTGGGGCCTCATTTATCAAACTTAATGTGAATTTCAGTGTGGAAGTACATGCACACCAAAAGCCACAAAACAGCATGTGCAAACAATAAAAAGTATGATTTATTAAACTCGGCAAACACGTGTAGGGCTGCACCTAACAATTATTTTTGTGTTGATTAAAATCGACTGTGACTAATCTGTGGAATAACCAAATAAAAATTGACTACTCTGTTAAAAACAACAATTAAATACCAAATGTAAAAATTAAACACCATCAATTTATTGTCTAATAACAAGGTAGAACAAGGTATGCATACTAATAATCTTTCCAAATGAATTAAAATAATTCCAGTAAACAAACAAAGGGCTTATAGCAAAAGTAGGGCAATTAAACAGAAGTAATGCAGCTCAAGCAACACTGGAGATATGACAGAAACTTGTAAGCTTCAACTGGATATCAGTACAAACAGTCAGGGCAGTTTCCAGAAAGCAATCGATCTTAGTGAATAACAAGGTAATGAAGATAGGTACAGAACAAGTGAAATCTACGAGTATTTACCAAACCTTAGTGTCATGCAAGGCATCCTCTCCTGCTGGAAATTGTATGTAGTTGTAAACATGATGCAACAGAACTGTGATCAACGCATGCACAGATTTGGACACAGCAGCCTTGCTGAGGCCATGAGCATCACTGATGGCCTGCAGGAATCCACCAGTGGTGTAGAAACAGAGATCTGCACAGTGAGGTAAGGTAAGGAGCATGCCCTGATACCCACCACACGACAAACCACCTCAGGGATGAGAACCTGAGTGCAGCCATGTGGCGGGTAGTACCTCAGCATTTTTTTCCCAGTGCTTGGATTGCCAATACCCCACATTTTACTTGAAAGTTGGAGGACCTGCTTCCAGGGCTGGATGTAGGTTTATGTCATACCCAGGAAGAAGCAATCGCAGGTTAAGGGCCTTGCTCAAGGGCCTAATGGAGTAGAATCACTCCTAGCATTCAGACAGAGAGACTGACAGTAAAATTCCCGTGTTCCTCTTTTCGATGTATCCTGCACCAGACCAAGAAGGCTCATTATTTCACCCCAGGCCAGCATGTATTTCTTTATGAATTGCTTATTGTTTACCATCAGGGAACCACACAAGAAAACTGTCTGCAGTGACACTTCTCCCATGATGGAAGGAGGTCCAGGTGTTGTTGATTTGCTGACCAGAGGGGGCGAGATGGGACATTGGTCTCGAGGAGCCTTTTTATGAAGATGAGAGCCAACCCATTGATGAACCAAGCACTTGAACTTAATGCGAGCACCAATAGAGAGCCAGTGAGGAGAAACAAGGAGAGGTGTGACATGAAAATGTTCAGTCTGAATGAATATTAAACATGCTGCCGTGTTTTGAATCAAGATCATCTACAGTGGACTGATAGCACAAACTGGTAGACCTGCCAGCAGAAAGTTGCAATACTCTAGTCATTAGTGACAAGTGCTTGGGTTAGAAACTGAACTGCATATTCAGAAAGTAAAGACCTGATCTTCTTCATGTTATACAGGGTAAACCTGTAAGATTGGGGCAACGTTCTTATGTGCTCAGCAAAAGATAACTGGTCGTGTGTCATTACCTCTAAGTTCCTGGTAGACCTTGAACAATCATGTCATTATAAATGATAGTGCTGGCAGTGATGACAGGAAGCTCATTCTTAGAGAGATTAAGTGGAGGTGATGGTCCCTCATCCAGGCTGCGATGTCAACCTAGCATGGACTAGCAGAAACTATAGTGCCGTCAAGAATGAATATCAAGTAGATCTGGATGTCATCAGCATAGCAGTGGTAGTAGAAGCCATCTGACTAGATAATCTGGCCTAGACAGTAAACATAAACAGAGAAGAGGAGAGAACCAAGGACAGAGCCTTGGGGAACACCGGTTGTTACCTGATGTGATTTAGACTCCTCTGCACCTCAAGCCACTTGTCAGTTACGAGGTATGAGTCAAACCAGCACTGAGCAGTCACTCTGATGCCAACCAGCACTGAGCGGTCACTCTGATGCCAACCAGCACTGAGCAGTTACTCTGATGCCAACCAGCACCATGATGCCAAGTTAGGAAAGGGTAGCCAGAAGACTTAAGGGGGGGCATTAAAAGTGGAATTAAAGATTAAGGACAGTTCTGGATCTTGGTAGACTGGAAGATTCCAGTGTTCCCAGTCCAAACAGAGTTTCATGAACTCAGGAAAATTAGAGGGGTATTGATCAAAATATCACCTTCATTAAAGGATATCATTATGAGAAATGCCATTGATCTCTCACAAGTGATGCATCACGTCCTCATGGAATGCCACAGCTGAAGGGGTCATCAGAATAGAATAAAACTCCTTTTGACTGACAAAGGCTTCATTACCAATAAGTGGCTGTATTGCATTGGGAATACAGTTGATTGGTCCAATTATATTAGGAAAACAGGACTGAAAATTTTACTTTTACGCTTCCCTATTCAGGGACAACATGGAAACATACCAACTGGGATCGTGCACAATGCAATCTGGACTTCAATCGCTTAGTGGAATTAGTGACAATTACTAACAATCCATGGGAAGAGATGATAAGACTTGGTATCTGAAATAGCAAATTAAATTCTGCTATGCAAATACGTAGTCGCTGGTTTACAAATGAACAGAAAATCGATAAATCCCACTTAACATTTTACACTTACTGTTTGTCACGTCATTTATATGTGATAAATGTAGCAATATGAAGTTTTTGCGTACAGTCAATCAGCTGGTTTACCTGCATTTCCCTGCTTTTCCTACTTCATCCAAAATACTGCAGACACAGTTTTTGTAAATATACAGAGTTTCCCCATCTGATATTGTTTAATAAATCCCGGATTTTGGCTGAGAAGTTGAACTTAAACTTCTGGGATATTGATCTGGTCAGTTAAGTATCAGAGGGGGTTGTTAATCAGTTTCAGCTGCTTTGGTGTTA
>JAODJU010000007.1:7583532-7631350 GCA_026776725.1 Gnathonemus echidnorhynchus
ATATCAGTATAGATATCCAGCATGATTTTTTCCCCATTGAGATCTGATGTGTTTTCAAAGTGTTCCTTTAATTTTTTGGAGCAGTGTATTATCTCTATTGCTCTTCCACAAGTAGTTATAGTTCATTATTGTGACCAGAAGGTGGCACCAAATTTCAAAGTATAGTCTAAAAAGAACTTCAAAATCAAACGAAAAGTTAGTTGGATAACTTTTAAGTGCTTTGTAAATACTATAAATAAACCTGTTTTTTTACTAGTTATACTTAAAAAATGACTTCAGATACACGCTTTTTCTTTTTTAAGCAGGCTGTAATATTTAAAGCTCAATTACTGTAATTTATATTTGTAAAATAAATCATGCGTGTACGTATTACCTTTATACAATAATGAACGGGGCAACGTTTTTGTTTGAAGACCCTATGGAAGCCGGTCTAACGCGGTGTTTGAATTACGCCGAACCTGTGTCTGTTTTCGGCCGCGGACTGCATGTGAATCACGTGGTTACACTATTTATAGAGGTAAAACTGAGCTACCGAAACCCGAAGGGGGCACCTTGACGTCAAGGTCACTATGACCATAAAATCTGCATTTACGTGTATCTGTATTGACAAAAAATACCACGGGAGTCATTTATATTAACAGAAGACACACTGGACCGAGGTTAGTGAGATTTTAAATACTCCCCTGTTGCTGTTGAACTTTTTTCTTACTACTCGAAGTTGCTCGAAGTTCTGTTTGTCATAATCATCAAAAAAAGCTGCAGTTGAAAAAAGAGATAAATGAATTGCCACTCATTTTTTAAAATAACATTAAATCACAGTTTCCATGCATTTCACTGCAAAACAAATTTTATTTATCACCTTTTTGAAATATTTTTCATTCTACTATAAAATTCTTATCTTTAGTAACCCTGTTAATGTTTTCTACAGCAGACTTTATGTGTAGATATGATCTAAGTGCATATTCCAGGCTGAAGGCGAGTAGAGTTTCTTGGCTCTGTGTCCCCGCCACAGTCGTCACATTTCCAGTTCTCGCGAATCTGGAGTGTCCCACATGACTGGCTGGCACTGTGTCCTGGAGAGCTATAGTGTCACACTGCAGTTCCTGGGCCTGTGAGCTGACAGTGTGCACGGGGTAACCGGGACAGCTTTCTGCCTGAGAAAATATGCCTTTTGACATCTGATTGCGAGCTCTGTCTCAGATACCGCGCCTCTCCTGTAGCACACCTGCACCTGTAAAGAGCAGGACAGACGCGTGAGACATGTCCTCTCTGCTGCGATGCGTGTCCAGCTGCTCGGTGCCCTTGCTGCATCCCGGTGCCCTGCAGAAGACCTCTGGAATAAGATACTTCAGAACGTTCCCTGTCCTGTGGAACCAGCAAGCTTCCAAAGGTATGGAACAGATACCCTTGGCAAACTCCCTGTTTATTTCATTTTCGGTATGAAGTCTTCCTGCTGAGTGCTGTTTACTTTCATTCCACTTCTTTGTGTTTATTTCAAAAGTTTATGAACAAATGTTGTCTAGATCTTGAACAAGTTAAATCAGTGTAAAGCGTAACAGAGAACAAGTTGTGGATGATGTTAATTTAACGCCGTGGGATTAGACCCCCATCCCATCCACTGAGAAACTGGCTGCTGCTTGCTGATGTTTACTTAAGTTTATATTCAGGAGAGGTCGCGTAAAGGTGAAAGCCACATTCCAGCCTTTTGTGTTTTTTTTTGTTCTGGTCCAGAGCACCGTTTTGTCATAGGAACCTTGAGGCAAGGTCACAGCCCTTCCGCCTGTGTGAGACTCCCAGTGTGTCGCTGGATCCTCCGCGCGTTAGTTAAGGACAGGGAACTTGCGAGCCGGCCAGGCAGGGGAGGCCCGGTCCGGGGCTGTGGGAGCGGCTGGCTGCCAAGCAGCTGCTAATAATGTCTAGCTGGCGCTGGAAGTTCACCATGCCAATTAAGGACAGATATGTGAAACCGGACCCTGCATGGAATATATCAGCAGGCTGAGCAAGGCCTGTGAAACAGGGATTGCGTTCGTATTGTCGTCTTTTGCTGTACTTTTTTTGAGGTAGAGCTTAAAACAAGAAGCGTTTTAGAGCAGGTGGTAGAAGACCTTGTTTTGAAACCATCTTCTTCTACATTCAGCACTTCTTTATATTATGAACCCACCCCCAGCTTTTGAGTGGTTTCTTCCAATTCAGTGTTTGCTGTCTACACAGCACCCCCCCCCCCCATCATCATGGTACAGTCAAGTACTACTTCCATTCAGTCATTCTTTACATAATCTGGGTTCGTTGCTGTGGTGGAATGGAGTTGTGACCTTTGCTGTTGCAGTCAAGACTCAGGAAGTGACTCTTTACTGAATGGGCCTATTAGTAGCGCCCATCTAATCTTCAATGTCATCTTCCCAAATACACTGGTGTTTCTTGGTAGGTAGGCCTCAGAGTGGGACCTTAGTTTGAACGTTGCCACGTGTGTCTGCTTCCCAGGTGTTCGATACTCAGACGTCCTTGTGGGCATCCCCAAGGAAATCTTCAAGAATGAGCGGAGAGTGGCCGTGTCCCCGGCCGGTGTGCAGGCGCTGGTCAAGCAGGGCTTCAGGGTGCAGGTGGAGACAGGAGCTGGGGAGGAGTCAAAGTTCTCGGATGAGCATTACAGGGAAGCTGGAGCCACGATAGTTGACACGCAGAGTAGCTTCGATTCAGATCTTGTCCTGAAGGTGAGTATCATGTGTATCTAGTTTGACATAATTAAAAAGTGTGACATTGCTCGAGATAAAATGATTCCCATGTGGATCCATCCATCCCTCTCACCAGCACCTCCTCTAGCCCCACTGGGGGAATAGCAAGGCAATTGCAGGCCAGCGAAGAGATATAATATCTCCAGCGTGTCC
This sequence comes from Gnathonemus echidnorhynchus, assembly GCA_026776725.1. Lineage (NCBI taxonomy): Eukaryota > Metazoa > Chordata > Actinopteri > Osteoglossiformes > Mormyridae > Gnathonemus > Gnathonemus echidnorhynchus. The sequence continues at coordinate 7,586,418 of JAODJU010000007.1, forward strand.
TGGATCTGCCCCGGGGTCTCCTCCTGGTTGGACATGCCTGAAACACCTCCGCAAGGAGCAGTCCAGAAGGCATCCTACATAGATGCCCGAACCACCTCAACTGACTCCTTTTGACGCAGAGGAGCAGCGGCTCTAGTTTGAGCCCCTCCTGAATGTCTGAGCTCCTCATCCTATCTCTAAGGCTGAGCACAGACACCCTGCGAAAGAAAAGCATTTCCACCGCTTGTATCTGTGATCTTATTCTTTTGGTCACTAACCAAAACTCGTGACCAAACGTAGACTGACTGGTAAATTGAAAGCTGCACCAATCCACCTGTCGATCTCCTACTCCATCGTACCCTCATTCATAAACAAGACCCTGAGATAGATAAACTTCTCCATTTGAGGGAGGCAGGAACTCATCCCCAACCTGGAGGGGGCAGTACACCCTCTGACTCCCAGGATTCTCATGGCCCAGTCAGTAGTCAGCATCTTGATCCCTCACACATCCTGTTCCCTGTGTCTGATTGGCTCCCTTCAGGGCACAGGCTTTGCTGTCCAGGTTGCAGGACACAGAGGAGAAGGACAACCATTGTCCTCAGGACTGTCCAGCTACTCAAGTCTCAATATCAGTGATTTGGCATCATACTAAAGGAACTTTTAATGGAAGTTTTTAATGTAACTTTATCAGAACACACAGCATTAAGGTTTGCCTAACAGGGATGTGCCTTACCTTTTAGGTGTGTCCGTTTTATTCTGTATTTATTGTCATGTGTGAATGGCTGCTGTGCTAAACCACACACCTTTTTTAATTGCCCCTTGGGGATAAATAAAGTGAATTGAATTGAATTGAATTGAATTGAGACGAGATGAGATGAGATGAGACAAAACTATTGTGTATGCTGGAGGTTACTGCTCTTTGAAGTCAACAGGAAAACATCTGCAAAAAGCAAAGATCCTGAGGTCACCAAGCTGGGCATCCTCCACCCCTAGACTGTGCTGAAACATTGTATCGATAAAAATTATGAACTAAATCGATGACAAAGCGCAGCCCTTTCAAAGTCCAACACCCACCAAGAGCAAGTCCAATTTACTGCAGACAATGTGAACCAAACCGTTGCTTCAATTATGCAGGGTCCTAATGGCCCGTAATAGACCCACGTGAGTTTATCATGGAAATATCGTGTCTTAATTTTGCCTCTGGTTGCAGGTACGAGCACCAGTGTTTAATGACGGCATGGGGAGGCACGAGGCTGAATTGCTCAGGCCCAGGTCCACACTCGTGAGCTTCATCTACCCAGCACAAAATCCTGACCTCATGGAGAAGCTCTCCAGCCAGAAGTGTACCGTCCTGGCCATGGACCAGGTGCCGAGGGTCACAATAGCTCAAGGTTACGATGCACTGAGCTCCATGGCCAACATTGCAGGGTGAGATAATATATCTTTATGGGAGGACCATCAGGAGATACTGCCTGGCATAGTTACATGTCCAGAATATTTGTGCAGGTTTCCCCAGGCACTCTAGTCCAAAAACATGTGATTTGATGAACTGATGTCTCTAAATTGCCCATATTGTTTGAGCGAGTGCCCAGCCTTGGACTTGCATCTCATCCAGGGTATCTTGAGCACTGTGCTTCCAGGGATGGGTTTCAGGTGTGACCCTGTACTGCATATATTGTTATGGATAGATGGAAGATTGCTGCCTTGATTGGGCTTTATTTTGTTTAGGTACAAGGCTGTTGTCCTGGCAGCCAATCATTTTGGAAGATTTTTCACTGGCCAGATCACTGCTGCTGGGAAAGTACCACCAGCCAAGGTAATGCACCCTCCACTACTGTGTCACGTCTAACCGTAATGTAGATCATGCGCAAGAACCTCTATAACATCAAAGGCACATTCGGATCATCACTGTATCTGGAGCACGTAGGAGGTTGAGATCTTGGTCAATTTGTGTTGACGCCTGTCACTTTATGTTGACATCTTGATCACTTTCTGTTGACGCCTTGGTCCCTCTGTGCAGGTCCTGGTGATCGGGGGTGGAGTTGCAGGTCTGGCTGCAGCTGGAGCCGCCAAATCGATGGGTGCCATTGTGAGGGGATTTGACACCAGGTGACCCAGGCGTGACCTTTTGCACTAACTACCTTGCAAACAAGGTTTCACTCTTCTGAGTATGTACTGTGCTTCATTTCCCTGCTCCCAGACCTGCTGCCCTGGAGCAGTTTAAGTCATTTGGGGCTGAGCCCCTGGAGGTGGATATGAAGGAGTCTGGGGAGGGCGTCGGCGGCTACGCCAAGGAGATGTCCAAGGAGTTCATCGAGGCAGAGATGGTGCTGTTTGCCAAACAGTGTAAAGACGTGGACATCGTCATTAGCACTGCGCTCATTCCAGGTGAGCACCATGACACATGGACATGAACATGGACATGACACCACCTCTCCCAACGGCGTGCTGTAAGTCTGACATTCCCCTCCTGCAGGAAAGAGAGCGCCCATCCTTATCAAGACCGAAATGGTTGAGTCCATGAGGGATGGCTCCGTGGTGGTGGATCTAGCTGCTGAGGCTGGGGGCAACATAGAGACCACAAAACCTGGAGAGCTATACGTTCACAAGGTGAGCATTTCTTGACTATCTTCTCATATCTGGCAGGAAGAAGATGAGTGAGATCTGGAGGATGTGGTTGCAAGTTATCTGCACTGTGTGACATTTTTTTTTGTCTGTTGTCAGGGTGTGACACATGTTGGGTACACAGATTTGCCAAGCCGGATGGCCACGCAAGCCAGCTCACTGTACTCAAATAATATTTTGAAGTTACTGAAGGCCATCAGTCCCGACAAGGAATACTTTTATTTTGAGCCCAAGGATGATTTTGATTATGGAACAGTCGACCATGTCATTCGGGGCACCGTGGTCATGAAGGTAGGTCTGCTGTGTTTTTACAGCAGGGGGCGACATTAAGTCCCTTTTTCAACCATAAAATTCCTTGTCAGTTTGCCCACCCCTGAGCCCTGTTTTTCTTTGTTTCTGAATGGGCTGAACCATCCAAACCGCAAAATGTGCTTCTTTTATTACCAAAACACGGCAACTGGCAAGGCACTTGGGAATGTAGAAAACAGAAATTAGTAGTACATTAACTGTTTTTAAATGTAATTTTCAATTATTTTTATTTTACTTTAATATGTTATTTATGTTTTCCAAGCAAGCTCCCCGCTGTGAAACAGTGATAGATAATGGGATTGTCTAATAGCCTGTGCTAGATGAACAGGAATAATGTTCTAAAATGTCTTTTGAATGTAATGACTTTATTTTAATGTTGCACTTTCTAGGACGGCAAAAATCTTTTCCCATCTCCATTGCCAAAGACTTCCCCTTCTCCAGCTCCGCTCAAACAGAAAACGGTGGCAGAACTCAAAGCTGAGAAGCTGGCTGAGATCTCCCCCTTCAGGCGAACCATGACGTCCGCCTGCATCTACACGGCAGGTCAGCGGTGCTGTGTCTGCCCTCTGCATGCCACTGACCGGGCCTGTGTGCGGAGTCGGTAAATAATGCCATAATCCCCATGTGGTCTCAGTAACTGGGGCCTGGAAAGGCATCCACAGGAAAGCCAGATACTGCTGTTTCAAAATCGTTTGGTCTCTAGGTACTTTCTTGTTTTTTAGGACCAGGCATCCAGTTGAGTTTTTCCCTTTTTTTGCTGTTCACCTTGGCTGTGGGTATGAAAAAGTAAACAAAATACAAAAAGTACACGTGATATTATTGTTAGATGCAGCTTGCAGGGAACACTGCCGGGCCAGTTTTGGCCCTTGTTAGGAAGCCCAGGGTCCTGGACAGGAGACTCAGGTCCGTGTGGAACGCCCCCACCCCTCTGCTCCCCAGGTCTCTCCGGAGTGCTTGGACTCGGCCTTGTCTCCCCCAACGCTGCCTTTACGCAGATGGTGACCACATTCGGCCTGGCCGGGATCGTGGGCTACCACACCGTCTGGGGGGTCACTCCTGCCCTGCACTCCCCGCTGATGTCTGTCACCAATGCCATCTCAGGTCAGGGACTGCACTCCCGTGTGTGTGTGTGTGTGTGTGGATTAGGTTTATATTACATTGTGGGGTCCTCCACAATGTGATGAAATTTTGTTATTTTAACGTTGTGGGGACCATTTCTGAGATCTCCACAAAGATCTGTGAATGCAGTCAAAAAGGGAAAAATGACAAAAGCCTTGCGTTTTGTTTGGTTACTTATTGGTTAAGGTTAGGGCTGGGTAGGGGTTAAGGCTGTCATACTGGGATTGGCGTTTTCCCCATAGAAATGAATGGAGAGTCCCTACAAGGAATCAATTACAGAGCAGTGTGTGTGTGTGCGTCTGGTTTGGGTACAGACGTATAAATGTGACAGGCCACATTTCTCTCTGCAGGCCTGACTGCGGTGGGTGGTTTGGCACTAATGGGTGGGGGTCTCACCCCCTCCAGCATCCCGGAGACCCTGGCCCTGTTGGCAGCCTTCGTCTCCTCCATAAACATTGCGGGTAAGTGCCTTTTGGCAGCCATTTGCTTGGGTTATCAGCACTCTACACTTTCACTCCGTTCTTTCAGTCGTTACGCTGCCATGTGACTCCGCACCATGTGACCGCATATCACGTGACTCCATTGTGTATCTCCGTCTCATATCCCCACATAAAGTGTTTTACCTCCATATCACATATCTTCCCTTTTGTCACTGTCCGCTCACAGGCGGCTTCCTCATCACTCAGAGGATGCTGGACATGTTCAAGAGACCCACAGACCCCCCCGAGTATAACTACCTGTACGGCATCCCTGGCGCTGCCTTCGTAGGTGGATATGGGGCTAGCCTCCTGGGTGGCTACAGCATCGAGCAGGTGGGAAATACATCAATAGGGAAAAGAGCGACATAGCTGACCAGAAACATGAATTCAGTGGAGTAAATACTGTATGCGAGTAACAGGCACAAGAGAGACAGGAGGAGTGTTGACAGGCTGTGTTGAACACACTCTCTGGCCTCTGAGTAGCAGAGATTATCCCCTACACCAGTTTGATGCTCATTGCCAAGATGGCTGTGTCTTCCCCTCTGCAGATGATGTATCTCGGCTCTGGGCTGTGCTGCGTGGGGGCGCTGGCGGGGCTGTCCGCACAGGGCACCTCCAGGCTGGGAAACGCCCTCGGCATCATCGGAGTGGCTGGGGGCCTCGCAGCCACCCTGGGGGCCCTCAAACCCTCCCCCGAGCTGCTGTCTCAGATGTCCCTGGCAATGGCCACTGGGGGAACGATCGGTGGGTACAGTGGCCGTCTAATTCGTTACCGCCAACTACGGTCAGGTGTTCAAACTGCTGTCATTATTAAAAACTGAAATTTTAAAGCAAGGCAACATCAAAAGACAGACTTGACACTTTATCATAGCACACTTAAGGAAAACCTCAAAATCACAAGACATCACTGGACGACGACGGGGCAGTAAACAGTCAGTGCAAATTTCACAGGCATTTATGGTATTTCTACATTCATAAGGGTTACATTACATTGAAAACTTAAAGATAGGGGATGAAAGCAGGCATTACCACTCTTAATGCTTTAAAAGCACAGTTAATCTCCTGCCTTAAGTATATTTAGGTCATAAACATCACAGCCTTTGATGTTAATCCCATAATTTTCTTGCCGTTCTTGTTTCTAAGAATGATCTGAAAGATGGAAAATACTATATTTTAGCATTAATCACCTGGGTTGGCCTGCAGTGTAGCTGATGTAACAAATGAGCATTTAATTCTCTGATGAATGTAAGCAGCTGGCAGAAATCAGTGGGCACTCACAGATGCCTTCAGATGGTTAAGCCCAGTGCATTCTCTTACACTTTATTATGTTTGCATTTGCCTTAAGTCCACATCGTATGGCGTTCTTTGGCCTTTGATGTTTGTAATTCTCTGACATGTTCATTGCTAATTGAGTCAAAAGATTTCTCTTTGCCATGCACTGCATAATAGTAACCTTCAAAGCACTGTCCTTATGGAAGGTTTTGTACCTGGCACTTTAGGGATGTATTACAACATTAAGGTAAAAAAATAAAATAAATAAAAATAACAACGACAAAGGTGAAGATGTGGGAGAGGAAAGATGGTGTGTTGGAGACAAATATTTTATACCTTCAGACACCATGTTTCTTATCTTAAGAGGTTGGATGGTGAGGGTCAGGTGACTTTTTGTATTTACATAGTCGGCAGGAATGGAAAGGAACTAATTTTTTAATCTTACTGCTTAGCCTGTCTTTTCCATTTAAACAGGGGCCTGACAGAGGGGGCCTGAGGTCCTCCTGGAGAACCAGGCAAAAAAAGCTTTTTAATATTGATTAAAATTTTGATTTGATGGGAAGAGGAGGTTGACAAAGTCACACCCCGCACATGTGATGTCACCATACAGCCTCTTAAAGGAACAGCATGACTTAATAGAGCAGCATGTATTGTATGAAAGATATCAGCAAGAACATAATGTCTTCTACAGAGGACAAAAATGAATTACTGGATCTCAAGAGGACAGTGGGAACCCACATACCTAGTATCCTGTCATTGTCCAGCAGAGCCCAGTTTAGGGTTTTGGATAATGGAAGGCTTTAAAGAGGCTTTAAATTTTTAACATTTTCATTGGGATTTCCAAGTCGGCTGGCTTTAATTAATGCACCATAATGTATTGTATGCACATCAAAAAATGTTCAGTATCATAGGACAGTGTTTTCCAAACCAGTCCTTGGGGAACCCCAGACAGTCCATATTTTTCTTTCCAGTACAGCCCTGTTTGGTCTTGGATAACAGAAAGCTTACAAGAAGCTTTACATTTTTAAATTTTTTATTGGGATGTCCATGTGGGCTGGCTTTTTAAAACTGGGAATTAACATGCCATAATATATTCTATATTAAAAAAATGTTCGGTATCATAGAACAGTGTTTCCCAACCCAGTCCTTGTGGACTCCCAGACAGTCCATGTTTTTTCACAAAAATGTGGATTGTTTAGTAGAGAGCTGGGAGGGAGCAAAAACATGGACTGTTTCCATGGACCGGGATTGGAAACACTGTCATAGAATATATGGAAATTCAAACACATTTGTCTATTCTTTCCCTTGTCCCTATGCTAGGTAATTATAATTCTGCCATTCTGTTTTATTGTTCTGGCCTTCAGGCCTGACAGTCGCCAAGCGCATTGAGATCTCCGACCTGCCCCAGCTGGTAGCTGCCTTCCACAGCCTGGTGGGACTAGCAGCTGTGCTCACCTGCATTGCTGAGTTCATGATCGAGCACCCCCACCTGGACACGCACCCTGCCGCCAACATGGTGAAGACCGTGGCCTACCTAGGCACCTACATCGGGGGCGTCACCTTCAGCGGCTCCCTGGTGGCATATGGCAAGCTTCAGGGTGCGTTTCTCTCCACAGCTAGCCAGCTTTCATAACAGCCAATCAGTAGAGGGCGACGGTGAGGATAGGAGCACAGGGCAGGGACACCTTGGATGGGGTACTGGTCTGTTACAGGGCAGACAGACAATCACACACTTTGGGAATTTTAAAGCCAACAATATCTATATGCTTTCGATAACCGTATGCAAATTATCAGGATAATACAAACAAATGATTTTGTATATATTTGTGCTGTTTAAAGTGCAAGTAAAACCCATATCTTTAACGGATTGAGTTAAAGTGAAGATTGAGTCCAGTGGGGGGCAAGTCCGAGACATGAACGAGTCCGAGACATGAACGAGTCCAAGTCCAATTCGAGAAAAATACAAGTTCAGTTCTAGGCCATGAATCTAAATTCAAAGACTATAAACTGAAAACTAAACAAATACCTCACATTTTTATATTTAAATAATTTACTTAAAATTAAATGACAACCAACTAAGAAACAATTGTTTCAACTAAAAAGTATTTGTCAAACACAAATATAACAGAAACACACCTCCACTACATCCTGTAGCAATTATTAATTACATGGTTACAAGACTGCATCCTGCTGAACAGCGGTTAAAATGGGTTAAAAATTGGTGCATAAAACAATACAAAGTTTCTTTCGAATTTATTAACATTTCGTAGTTTCTTAAAATTTCACATATTATAGATAAAGTGCACACACAATGTTCAGTGACAGATCTACTATATAAGAAACTATGTGTGATATCTCTGTCATTGGGAGTCTGCACACCACAATGGCATGTTACTTTTGATAATAACAAATGCTCTGAGCTTTACAGCTCCCCTGTCAGAAAAATGGCTGGTTTGATTCCTGCTCTCGGCAGATCAATCACATCACCATTAGGCCCTTGAGTAAGACCTTCAAATATAACTACTGCAGGTGTTCTGAACACTGGATGAACCTGTGATCTGATAACTAGCTTCACTCTCATCTGTGTCTCTCTGGAGACCAAGGTGGGCAATGAGAAAAAGGGGTTAATAAGGTACAACAATAATTATTATTATGAGACATTGGCTTACTAGCAGGATAGCTATCAATAGAGTGCTATATAAAACAAATTTTGGCCGGACATTTAGTCCAACTGAGTTTGCTAGAATTACGTACCTCTCTGTATGCTTCTTTTCCAGAAGTCGGTAGAAATTCACACCTCAGTAAATTATGATAATCATGAGTGCTCAAGTGTGAGTCAACACTGAGCAAAAATTCACCTGAGTGCATGACAAGACCAAGTCAATTCATATGTGGACTCAAGACCGTACTCAAGTACCGCAACTCCATGTGTTTATATATTTGTCTTGCTCTGTTTTAATTGCATACACTAGGAGAGACCTGAGTTGAATATTATTGATTTGTGAGACGTCAAATATGGGAAATTTCTGTGATTTTATTGCCAGTCCTACAGTCTTCAATTGGGCTGAAAAAGTCAGTTGTATAAAAAAAAGTATGAAAGGAAAGTTTGAAATTATGAGCTCAGAAAGATGGCTTGAAACGATGGTCATGTAATTTAAGGGACCCCAGAGGAAATAACAAAGTAATTTTTCTAAGAAGGGCAGTCTTTGGAATGCCTCTAGGTATTGGTCTTCCAGTCTGATGACTGACTTGGGTTTTGGGTTTTTAAATTTGGGTCATGTTAGCGGGATCGATAATGCAAAGCAGACGTTGTGGTGAATCTCCACGCCGTTGTCTGTTATCAATACCGGGCCTCGCAGAGTTTCCCCTTTCCTGGGAAACGTGCACATGCCGGCCGATTGAAATTCCGGAGCTGATATTCAGTCTTGAGGGCCACATCTCCCCTGCTTTCATCTCCTACCGTGTGTTTTGAGATCCTTGTTTTGTGCTTATGCCTCCAGGCATCCTGGACTCAGCCCCGCTGCTGCTGCCTGGCCGGCACATGCTGAACGCTGGTCTGATGGCGGCCTCCGTGGGTGGCCTGGTGCCCTACATGCTGAGCTCCAGCTACGCGACGGGCATGGGCTGCCTGGTGGGCGTGTCTGGGCTCTCTACCATCATGGTAAGATCACAGGAGGTTCTCCGAAATACTTTACATCTTTCTCATAAACATGTTTTCCTAGAACATTAAAATGCAGTAAGGTGGTGTTTGTACCTCGTGGTATTCAGTCGTTAATGGAGATAAACAAAGTCCCAGGTTCTGCAGACTAGGCCATCAGAGATTCAGTGTTTCAGAGCATGAGTGACTTATAGAAGCCAGTACCGGGGCATCTCTGCCAGCAGGACCTGGGTCCGTGGATGCCCATGGATGGAGATCCTGAAGCTGGCAGTCCACTTTGTTTGCTGGATCTTGTTCTGACTGAACTATTTAATTATCCTTGATTGCATGCTAAATTGAGTGAACCAGATTTTTTGAAATCTGTCAAATGCATTGTTTAAGGACTCACTGCAATTTTCAAATTCTACCCTATTATTCTAAATTCATAAGGGTTAAGTCATTGATTGATTAAAATAATATTACATAAAATATTCATTATAAGAGGCATTTGTAATATAGACTTCTAGATAAATTTTGCCTGATTGTGCCTATAGATTTCGTGATCAGCTCCAGACCCCAGCGTCCTTGTAAAGGACAAGCATGTTTAGAAAATGGATGGAAGAGTGAAGTATAGTGATAACTGTTCCTCAGGTGGTGTTGATTTAGTTTGACTTGAAACATATGATCAGTCAACACTGCAGTCAAGGCTAATGAACTGAGCTTAGTGTGACTGTAATCCAGTGTACAGAGTGGTCCTTTGGGACTGGGAAACCTGTCCTAGCCAATGTGCCATGTTGTCCTCAGGGTGTCACTCTGACTGCGGCCATCGGGGGTGCAGACATGCCTGTGGTCATCACGGTTCTCAACAGCTATTCAGGTTGGGCGCTATGCGCGGAGGGCTTCCTGCTGGACAATAACCTCATGACCATCGTTGGGGCTCTCATTGGCTCTTCTGGCGCCATCTTGTCGTATATCATGTGTGTGGTGAGTGCATGCACTCCAGGATAATGCATCTTTGCTGAGAATGGGGGAAGCCTTAGCATGTGAACTGTGACACTTACTACGCATCTCAATACAGGCCATGAATCGCTCCCTGCCCAACGTGATTCTGGGAGGGTACGGCACAACATCCACAGCTGGTGGTAAGCCAATGGAGATTGTGGGCACTCATACGGAGGTCAATGTGGATCAGTCCATTGAGATGATTAAAGAAGCAAACAGCATCATCATCACGCCTGGTAAGAGACCTAACCAGGACGCTTCTGTCATGTTCAACCAGGATCGTGGTGGAGAGATGACAAAGTACTCTGTGACCACTAGGCGGGAGTATTTTCAAGCACAAACTCTTTGTGTTTCACTCAAGTGCGTGATGAATATATGGGTAAAACCGTCACATGCAATCTGTAAAAATGGTCAGAGATAGTCACAGCAGATGTCATTGACTACCAGATGATCGTTTTCAGAACTGTATGATTAATGTGGATGCTGTTTGTGGTGGCATCCTTTAACAGCAGTTGGTCGAGGATTCCTCTGTTAGTGCTGCTTCAGTTCCTTTTGGTTGTTTTTAATAAAAGGGAAGAATTAGACAGCAGAGAAACCCCTTGTGGAAAGTTCACAGGCGAAAGTTCAAGTGCATAGCAGAAAACATGTGGCTCAAGTTTGCTTTTCTTGCTCTTGTTTGTAACAACACTGCAAAAGAGCAGGGCCAGTTCAAACGTGTTGAATCAATTAACGAAGGGAGGCAGCTGAAGGAAAGACCTAAAGCGGCAATCCCAGTTTTCTGCTTTATCACGGAAAGAGCGCAGCAAGGAACAAGAAGCTGATTACAAACAGGGAATGGAGAAATCGAAGGATATGGCTGCTTCACTGGCAGGTGGCTGCCCCAAGGGGATCTCCTTAAGAATTAACCTGCCGTTCCCCCCGTATCTGGCAGTAGTGGTCACCCTGACAAAGTGAGCGGTTAACATCTTGCACGCAAGCTTGCGTAAGGCTTTGGATATGTTGCCATCAAGGATTGGGGACAGGAAAAATCTAGAAACAATTCATGAAGAGGCATTCAGAGTGTAGATATTTGATCAGTAGTATGACAGTGCTTGCATTTTGCCCTAGATGTAGGTAAACACAAAATCAGTGCAAGTCCAGAACCACAAAACAGAACTCTTTAAACGTGGCCAAAAATTCATATTATTTGCAGAAAATTGCAGTATAAACACTATAATCATTTTTCTTCTTTCCAAAAATCTAAATCAGCTGAATGTGGAGACATGAAAGAAATATTTCCAGTTCCAACTCAAAATTAGAGCAAAATGCAACCAAATCGCAGCTCTGGTGACGGCATGTCAGTGCAATAATATGTAGAGTCTAAAATGTATTTAATGCTTTATATGAAAACATGTAAATACAAAATATTAAGCGGTTGTGGAAAATAAATGGATGGATGGAAGGATGGATGGATGGATGGATGGATGGATAGTCATAATTATACACAAGTGTAACAAGCTCCTCCTGACATTCTGATAGGCTGGGGTTTGTGTGCTGCCAAGGCTCAGTATCCAATCGCTGACATGGTGAAGATGCTCAGAGAGCAGGGGAAGACGGTCAGGTAGGATGGTTGCTATGCCTCCTTACCAGGGGAGCTGGTAAAGTAAAATGGGAACACTGGGAAAATCTGAAAAAGATTCTATGACCTATTAAAAGAAAAAATGTGATCAAAAACATCCCTGATATTTACAGGTCCATGCTGTTTAAGGTGTATAGTCGCATATATTTATTTGACAGACATTTTTATACTATTACACTACAGATTCAAACCAAGAATCACTACTTTGTGCCATCATAATTTATAAATAAGGGCTTTAAAATACTCTGTTATAAAATTAGATGGTGCTTGTTCAGTACACAAAGTAATTATTTACTCTTTTTTAATTTATAAAAATAATAATGCAGTGTCTTTATTTAAACAAGGTGCAATGCTGCAGAATATTTGTCCAGATTTATGTAAGGAAATTATCGAAATGAGACGAAAGCTTTGGAAAAGCTCCTATGAATATAACAAACAAAGGCTGTATCTATGGGCTGGACCACATCTGCCAGACTACACATGACGTCAAAGGTATTCTTGGCCTCGCTATCAGTGATGTCGTGGATCTGAATGCGGCCTTTTTTGACCCAGGTTTGGCATCCACCCCGTAGCTGGTCGCATGCCAGGCCAGCTGAATGTGCTTCTAGCCGAGGCAGGAGTCCCGTACGATGTCGTTTTGGAGATGGACGAGATCAACGAAGACTTTCCAGGTTGACAGAATAAGCTTGTGTCTCGCACTCTCTCACGGACCCAGAAAGGGCAGAAAAACAGATCATCTGGGATGGCTGTAGTGTCTCATTTCTGACAAGCTGCACGGCCCTGTGCAGAAATTAGTGCAAGCGTTTGAGATAAACAGGGTTTTTCATGTGGAGCGAACAAGCAGAAAAACAACTCTAATACTTATATTATCCAGGCACATTTTCAGATTAAAGTCATGTAATTCAGCTTACACATGTGAGGCCAGCAGGCAGCTGAATATTAAGGTAGTTTAGAGTGAACTGCCCTGCAGTGTAAAGCTTACATGTGGTTTCATTCATGTGGCATACGGCGAGCTGGGCGTTGGTAAATCGCTGCCTCATGGCTGTTTCTCTTTGATTGTGCCTGTTGGTGTCCTAAGTTACTGCAGTTCCGTCGAGATTAAAGGTCTCCTTTGTTGGTGCAGAAACGGATCTCGCACTGGTCATCGGCGCAAATGACACTGTAAACTCAGCGGCCCAGGAAGACCCCAACTCCATCATAGCAGGCATGCCCGTGCTGGAAGTCTGGAAGTCCAAGCAGGTAAGGACTGGCAACCCTTCTCAGCTTGAGTTCAGCTCCTCAGCTAGGGTACTGTTTCCTTAATAACAATGCTCTGGTCAGCGGCCTATTTCAGGGGAGCTGGTGCCAACCTGGCAACCCCACTGGCTCTGATACTGGTTCTATTGTTATTAGTACAGGTACCCATCATAACTGCTATCAGACGATCATGCTGTCCATCAGAAGTTTATGGCTATCCTCAGCTCAGAATACAGCACAATAACATTTCTAATAAATGCATTTAACAAAACCGCTCGGTAATATGCAACACAGAGCTGGTACAATCTGACAGCATCTTGCCTAAGTACACCAAATTAACGGTGACCATCCTCCTGACACAGGTGATCGTGATGAAGCGAACACTTGGCGTGGGATATGCTGCGGTGGACAACCCCATTTTCTACAAGGCCAACACCGCCATGCTGCTTGGAGATGCCAAGAAGACCTGCGATAGCCTGCAGGCCAAAATCAGAGAGGCCTACTACTAGGCGCAGGACTGACTCCAAGTCAATTATACATTTATATATATATATTTATTTCCCTTTTCCTGATCACATGTTGATTTATGGCAGTGTTCAGCTGATTCCAAAATGCAAGTTTTAAATGTAATAAACTTAACCTCTCCTGTTGCTGTAGGCCTATCTCTGTAAGCCACATAAATATGGGGACCTTATAGGGCAGGAATCGAACCCACAACCCTAGCAGTGTCGAACCACTGTGCTGCTCTCTGATCCAGAGAAAATCAGATAGACGAGGAAAAAGACATGATACCTTTTTATTGAACTTTTTATTTCCAGATTCGCATTCCCTAAAGCAACGGAAAGCATGTTCTGTGCAGTGCTTATCGCATGCCATTTCTCAGCTCCAAAACAAAATCAGACATCGCTGAATTACAATCTAATAGTGACACATTTGTAAAAACTCAATGTAAAAAAAAAATAAATAAATATAACAACCAGGACAGTATGTACAGTCATATCTACAACAGGACAAGTATTCTGTAGATCTTACAGCCAATGTCTGCCTGCCAAATAAAAAAAAACACAGGAGTACAGCACATCCCACTCTGGGACATGTAGGCTATGTTTACAGCTTCCCTGCAGCGTGCTTAGCACTGTTAATCAGCTTGTGCAGGTATACAAAGAAGTACAGGAGGTTGTCATAGTCTCCTTGATAGTCCTGTGACAGGCAGAGCACATGGTAATCCTTCAGGAAGTAATAGATGGCCTCAATTGTTGCCAGGTATGTGTCTGGGGACCCCTTCTGGTGACGCCAAAAACAGGTTTTCCTTGTCTTCAGTTCAACTCGCAGCAAGGCTGAGGAAAATGAGCGAACACTTTAGTTTCCCAGGGGTTTGGACAAACACACTCCAGTATTTTGTTGTGCATTTGCCCTCACAACTCAATAACTTGGTAAGACTGAAAGATAACACTGCAGCCAGGAATATTTGAAATTCTGCTGCAGTTACATGTCATTACCTTGGAGCCGCTCATCTGAGATTATTTTATTTGTTTGATTCCATGTGCTGTCAATGAAGACGACCTTTTGGAGCACAAAGGCTCGCTGTTGCACTTTTGTGTCGTCTTTCTCTTCAGACTCATCATCTCTCTTCACCCTCTTCGGGGGGGGCTCCCCAACAGAAGGGGCCCCACCTTTATCAGGGATCCTAAGTAGCTCCTCCATCATTTCCTCTACGGTCACTGAACCCGGACCAGGGAAGACCAAGACAACCTGGGGACACATCAAGAATGAGTGCCGCACAAAGATCACCAGTCTCAGTCCCAGGACCGGGCCATCATGCGGTGCCTCTCAGCAAAATTTATTTTAAATTGCTTCAATAAAATAAGAGGCACTTAAAGCACAAGACTAGATTCAATGAATAAAAGTACTTGAGATACTAAGTGCGACGTTTCAGTTTCTTAACTGTTACAATGAATGTATATATCCATTATTTTACTACGTAAGTAGTGGGAAGGAAAAAAACGTACATTATATCTCTCATTCTCATACTCCGGGATGCAGGGATAGGTGTAAACGGTGACGTCATCAGGCGCAATAAGTTTGGCGTGTACCGCAGTGCTCTTTCCGTCAGTTTCATGAGGATGCTTAATGATGTCTATTTTAACTGGAAGCTGAAGGGGGTTAACAAATGCTCCTTTTAACTCATAATACTGATGATTAAATCATACATTTAAAATATTTGAAATAGTTCGTACATCGCAGGCACCTGAGACATTCATTTTGGGTGCGATTTATGTTTTACAATTTAACTAAGCGCCATTTCTCTTACAGTTCAGTACGGTATTGCCACAGCAATTAAACGGATAGATACAAGAATATCTGAAAACACGCCAGGGTTCAATATAAATGATAAATATTAAAGATATTCACTTAAGATTTCACTTAAAATAATCCAGTACACGGCAAGCTTCAAAGTAGACCGCAGACGATTCTGCCTAAGTATACGCTCTCTTCCTCTTTCATTGGTAAGACACATCTTCATACTGACCTTGATTTTAGGTACGTCATCTTGGTTCACACCTACTAATGAGAAACACGTGTAACAATAAAACATCCTTGAACCGTTACACTTGGGGCACTTCGACCTGCCCGTCATCTGAGCTCTTTCCAAAACTTCATGAGATGCGAGTTTCAAGCCATCGAAAGGCTTTCCCTTCATTTCAGTTGCATCACCTAAGTGACTACACTCATTTTCCTCCTTCGGTTTCGTGGACATCCCAAATTATTCCTTGATGTCCAGCTTCAGTTTTATGGCTATAATAGCAGGCGTGCCAAAATGTGTAAGAGGATAAATGAGCTTTGATATTGTAGGAAGGATGTAGAAAATATCTGTCTTCTTATTGCTGGCGAAAAATAAAGCGGCATATGCTGCCCCCTTCCCTCTTAGGAGTTCGAAGGCAACATTTATGCGTAACCTGATTTTAAATACAGTTCCATATTTACAGTACTACTCTGTCCTTGCGGGTAGCCACACAGTCATCACGTACACCAGCTAAGTCAGCTCGGTCACAACTTGTCTTACGTCCAGTAGGACAATGCTAATGGTTAACACAGCTAAATAAAACAAGCCAAATTTAGTAGATTATTTTAGTCACAGAAAATCAACGGCTATACAGATCAAACACAAACTCCACGCGCGCTGTCGGAAGTGCTTCCTCTCGTTAAACGGAAGTACAAGGTGGTTGGCTGTTGCCTAGCAACGTACCAACGCCGGCGATAATCATGTGTCCTACGTTAAACAGGTTTCGACATCCGATGTTCTTTTATTGGAGTCAAGCTAATTAATAACAGAACACGCTAAATGGGTAAGAGTCTAAGATACACGTTGCGTAACAACGTTGATCTGTATTTTAGTATCTCACATAAATAGCGATGATGCACTTCTGTTCTAAGATTGTTTGGTTACTGTCTCTTGCGTTTATTGTATGCGCTCGCTAGTGGGGTGGCTGTAAATGTCTTTCCGACAGCTGTGTTAAATAAAGCCATAAACCACAGACATTGTGTACGCCGTAAATGAAGAAGTCATGGTTAGATTACGGCTTAGTTGTAATGTGCCCGAAGAGTTTTACAATACAAACATGTTCATAGCGAACTATTGTGATAGTATTGCAAAATAAGTTGAGGTGAGACACTGGAGTTTATAGAAACAATTCATACTGACAGGACAAATATGTGGCGTAATATGTTTCTTTATAAAAGCAAGCCGTGGGTCCTACCTCTCATAACTGACTGGTTCCTGTACTTGTTAAACTAAATACAAGAAAATCCACTGTGAAATGTCCCATACAGTGTGAAAGATATAAAGTTTCAATATTTCATACTCCGAGCCGTGTATCTCCAGGTGCGATTGCAAATCCGAAAAATCAACGGTGTTCTGGCGTTTGACCCATATGTTTTTGTAAAACTGTGCTTAGGCGTTTCCTTTCAGTTTTGTAGAAATACAAATGGTATGCCTCTTTTATGCTGTGTCCAGTTGATCGCTCAAGATCTCTGTAAACCTAATTACAAGACTTTAATCTGAAAATGTGTCTGGTTGAAATAAGTATTAGAGTCTTGTCCCATTGTAAAGTGTAACCGTTCCGTCTTTTTGTCTGGGGTGCTTTTTGCAGCAGTCAGATAAAGTTTTTGACTGAATACAAACACATGATTTTGCTTCCCTTATTCCTTTCATTTTCATACTCTAGGGGAAATAAATGTAATTAATAACTCCTAAGCCAGTGGAGAAAAAAGGTGGATAATTACAGTTTGGTATGTAATAATTTCCCTCCAGTGTAATCAGTATAATTTAGACATGAAAGTAAATATTGTGTTATATATATATATATATATTGGTCTACTGAATATTAATATCCAGTTTTCTTTTAATGTTAGCTTTTGTTAGCTTGATGTTAAGCAGAGTTTTCTGTTGAAATGTTATATTGAATGAATGTGGGCTTTGTGCCAGCTGTCCACTGCCTTCTCCAGGTAGCGGAGTTTAATCTGTACAGCATACAATGTTAGAACTTACACACACACACACACACACACACACACACACACACACACACAGTGGGGTCCATAGCTTGAGTCACCTGATCGTCTCCAGTGGTGACACTATGGAAGACCAGTTTTGTTATTTTCACACATTTCACACATTTAATGATTCCTACATGGCCTAGATTCCTTTGTCATACCTAACAATAGTATGAATTTGTAAGATACATTATTAAGCTTAAACTTGCTTGTCGTTCAATCATTTTGACTATACATTTTGAAACAGATACAATATATCCCTGGTATGTGATAACCGGTACATACAGAAATACAGCAAAATGCCAATCTGCTGAATAATCTTGAGGATATTTAATGCATTACTGCCCACACTGATGGATTTGTACAATTCATAACACATTTGTAATGACTCCTGATGTCTAAAATTAACTTCTGTGGTCCTGGAAGCCAAAACACACACTGATGTTACGACATATTATGAAAATTTAACTGAAGCAAATACAAATATTATCTTCACTTCAATTAGAGGACTCTATCAGTCAAGATAATTAAACATCTGGTTTAATTTCCATGTTATCATTTGCAGCAAAACATGGAACTGCCTGTGTAGGGAGAGTAGCTGAAAAAAACTGCCTAAAAAGAAAGATTTGGGGGTTATTATGGGCTGTCTCTGGATGTGCTGCTCCCGTGTGTGGTCAATAACATGCAGTCTTTTCAGAATGATGTGATCCATTAGGACACAGTCCAAATGTATTGGTTGGGTAATGAGACTTACGTGTGGTATTGGGAAATTGTACCCAAGTGACCTTTCTAATTCATCTTTAAGGCAGTTGCATTTTTGTTTTTAACAAAAATTGTTTATGCTTAAAAGGCAAAACAAATCATCAGTGCACAGTTTGTGTCTGGGCTGGGGTGAATAAGATTAAAGAGGCCTTTTACTTTCAATACATAATGATGATTTATTCTTGAGGGGAAATGAATTCAACATCTTTCGAGCATCAGAGAACAGCTGACTACAAAAGCCATCTTAAGAAAGTGACAGAAAGGGCTGTCAGTGTTTTGTGATTGATCAGTTGTTGACTGAAATGCTATGTGTAGATTCTGCAACATTTGTCAAAGCCTGTATAAGATAAATTTTCCCATCTGAAACGAATGATAGTAATTACATCCAGAGAGCCATTCCGGCACACTATATAGATATAAGATGCGATCCTAATTGTACTGTACTGTACTGCTTCTTGGTCTGATTTATGATTATACAGCAAATGTGCTTTTTATCTGAAGTTTTTCTAAAGGTAAAAGAAAAAGATATGCACAAAGATGATCTCTAAAATTTCAGTTTCCAAATCCAGTCCTCTGGGTCACACAGAGGGTCCATGTTTTTGCCCCCACCCAGCTCTCTGCCAGACTATATTTTTAACAAATTTTTAAGCAAAAACGTGGACTGTCTGTGGGTCCCTGAGGACCAGATTTGGGAACACTGGTGTAAATGATGACCAACCCCTCAGCATACAAATACTGACAAACTTCTCTATCTATCTATCTTTGTGGCAAGAACCATACTCATAGGATTACTGACACTCCACATGCATTTAACCATTACACTGCAGATTCTATATCATCTACCATATCATGCCCTTATAGATCAAAGGAACAGCTCCTATTAGATTGAAAACAATCCTGATATCCTGTCTGAACCATGTTGTGCACATGGGTGACTTAAGACAGGGGCAGCCCGGAATGTAAACCTGATATTTGGCATGAATCATAATGTCTAAATATCAGGCTTTTTAACTTAAAGTGGCCTAAAAATGACCTAGCATATATCAACCTTAATCCAAGGTACAGTATATAAGTTATTCACTGATTACACACCAGTTTTGTCTGTTTTAACATGTTAGGTAAAATATATACTGTATTTTACTGAATGATATGTGGGATATCTTTTTATCCTTGTAATCCGATAGAGAATGCTGTTGTATCCATGGAAACGTAACACCAGACATAATGCGGAGTTGCAGCTGGAAAGTTGCCAATATCTATTGAAAAATCTTGTATGGGGAGGGAGTTGATATACGGCCAAGGAAGTGTTTGGTTGTATAAGTGAAACACATTGCATTAGGATGTTGCATAACATTAACATGCTAATAATAGATGGATATGCCAGTTGCCTTGTTACATTTGACTATACTATGTTACACCTACGTCACCTTGCTCTGGAGTGGAAGTAGAACTTTGCACATCTATTTGTGATTCTAGGTTTAAATAAGGACTCCTGAACTAACTTTGGTAGTATCTGTGTATTGGCCTACAACCTAAATATCTTTTCCATGGTTTGTCTATTATGTTTTGTAGACACGAACAAAGAAGTACTACAAATGAACAACAAAACCATCAAGCTTTACATGCAAATCCAATTTTTATCTTTGGGTTTCAAAAGTATTATCTAGGCAAGTTTGCACCAGTCCAAGGCAAGTTTAGCTTCACATTTTCTCCATGGAAGGCCTTTCATTCCTGACAAGCCATTCAGCGTACCAGGAGTGTTTGGGGATAACCTTTGGATGTAAGGCTGAAACATTGCCAGAGTGAGACATGCTCCCTGTTGGATTACCAGCATCAGTTTCAACAACAATCTGATGTGACTGGAAGGTTGCCATTGCAAATATAGCTTGGCCCAGACCTGCCTTAGCTTCTGCACTTTTGGGCATTGCATTACTGATTTGTAGTTTACGTATTCCTGACATTCACACATGGCCTCTGGTTACTCATAGTTACAATGCATCACTCTGTTGATTACAATTCCATTTAAAAATATAATGTATAGATTTTAAGACAGTGCTTTTGTTTTATGTCTAATAAATGGCTAACACAGATCATTTTTGAATATAGTAGTAAAAACATTACAATTTAAAGCATTAAAAAATGCAAGACATTTTAATGAATTAGCTACACAGTAGTTATAATGAAACTGGTGTAGTACTATAATAATAAATCTGTATATCCATTAAACTGTACTAGCTTCTGTTCCTGTTTTCAAGTGTATCTCATATATCTGCAGAGAATTCAAGTCTTTAGTCCAGAGCTGAAAATGATGTGTTTACATTTCGAGTATGTTCTGAATTATCTGCTCAGACAAACGTTGCGTGACTTGGCAAAAGCCTTCACCTTATTCAGACATTGTTTAGGTCAAACTGATTCAGAAGTTTGCACTCACAATTTTAGACTCTTTATCTGTCATTTCTCTGTGATCCAGATGTGAACTCTAACAGGAGGTAGATGTGCTTCTCCGTGTGTGCAGCTGTCTGCCAGCATTCCCCTGTGGTCATTCTTAAATTTCATCTATTATATTTCATTTAGCGAAATATGCGCAGTTCTACCCAGCACAAAAAGAAAAGGATTTAAAAATGACATTGGGTGAGATTTCTATGCATCTTACCTACTTAGGTATCTAGGAATATGTTGCGGGCTTATAGTAATTAAGACAATAAAATGAATAGTATAAGGCTCAACAAAGTAGCCATAAAACGAACTCCAAACGAACATTTGGAGGAGCTGTGCATATTTAATGTATATTTAAGAATCTCATACTTAACCTCATACAAATGCATGGGATCTGATTAAAAATGGAATGGAATGCAATAACTGAAAATAAACTATTTGCGGGGGGAGTTAAGCTACCTGGGAGACAGGCTGTGGTCCCTTGGTTAACACAATGATTGTGCTGTTTGTCAGCGCTTGGCTCGCGCTTTGTTATCACTGTGTGTGGTAACCTCAAATGACTTTATTATGGTTTGTACAGTCAAACATATGGTAGGGTGGCATCAATTACACCATGGCTATAGACGGAGGTTTTAAATAGCTTTATAACCACGCTGTAATGTTGATGCCATTCTTTGTTAACAGATAGCTGCGTTTTGGGGAGTCAACTTTGTTTTTCAGCCTACACTTATACATTCCATAAATGTCTTTTTCCTTTCAGTGTTGTCATTCGAGGTATTCGATGATTAATTGTTTATTGCTGACCATTCTATTCAGTACATCCAGTGGCAAATCCTAACACCATTTTTAAAGATCATTTTCTTAAGCTGCTCCCAGGACTGAGGTTTTTCATCATGGATTTCGGAACTCAAACCCTAAGGCAGTGGTTCTCAATTCTGCTCCTGGCGCCTCATTAAGCCTATTAAGGACCATATAAGCCTGATTAAGGTAGGGTTGGAATGAAAACATTCTGGCAGGTGGGGTGCCAGGAACAGGATTGAGAACCACTGTTCTAAGGTAATAGTGCGTAAATGACCACACCATAAAAAGATACAGAGAAGACTTGGTGCTTTGGAATGCTCCAGGGTAGGAAAGGTAAATTACCCTGCTGAAAAAACAGCACAGACCATCATGATCTCCATGCTGATTCGGTGCTGGTTACTTGCTGATGTAGCTGGTGGACCAGTGTAGCTATGCTAGTCTACCTGCACAAGAAGCTGGTCCATCCACAATATTTTATTAATGAGGCTGGTCCACCAGCACCAAAACACAACATATGCTGGTAACTAGCTATGCTGCTCTGTGCTGGTTTTTCCTTTATTTTCATCTTTGTACCTTTAAATGCATCAGAATTATTCTTTATTATTATTGCAACTCCCCATCTTGCCCTCCATAGCTTGGGGGTCAGAACACAGGGTCAGCTAACGTGCGGCGCCCCTGGAGCTGGGGGTGTGGGGGTGGGTTAAGGGCCTTGCTCAAGGGCCCACAGACATGTGACCCTTCTGCCGAGGGTGGAGCTAAAACCAGCAACCTTCTGATCATTGGCTCAGATACTTAGCCCACTGAGCCACCTCTACATCTGTTTAGTGTAGCATGAAGTATGCAGGATGCGTATTGCAGCTGCTTAGCAGAACACATTAATGCACATACACAGTTGCTACACAGCACTGGTAGAGGGAACCATCCCTTAAGTTTTCCTTAGAAATGCTTGTTGGGTGTGTGAAGTATTTGTCGGTTTATATTCTAATATCATGGATCATGTAGCCTTCTGTGTTGTCATGGTCTGAGCATTCATCTGCTTCCTTTAACGGCAGGGTGGAGCCTACATGTAAGCGATATCAGGAAAAACAAAACCAGGCATGTTTCAAACATCTTACGCATTTTATATTTTATATAAATTATATAAATAATGTAGAACAATAAAGAATAACATGGATGTATTACCATCGTCAGGAGAAAATGCAGCATTGTATTATACACTGAGCATATAATGGCTTTGAAGGATTTCAAGTTGTGAGAAGCATTTCTTTACATTATTATGAATGAGATGACCCAAAAATATAATATATAGAATGCAGGGACATGATGAATAATGTAGGGTGAATCTTTATAAATATCATGTAAACTAAATTGTGATTGGTGAGATCACTGATAGACATCAACAGTTTCAGAACATAATTGGATGATATTCACTAGGAATTCTGTGCGAATGAGAAGCGGGATGCACAGAGGGCTTGACTGAGCAGTGCTCATTCTGTGCGAATGAGAAGCGGGATGCACAGAGGGCTTGACTGAGCAGTGCTCATAATGTGCGAATGAGAAGCGGGATGCACAGAGGGCTTGACTGAGCAGTGCTCATTCTGTGAGAATGAGAAGCGGGATGCACAGAGGGCTTGACTGAGCAGTGCTCGTTCTGTGAGAATGAGAAGCGGGATGCACAGAGGGCTTGACTGAGCAGTGCTCATAATGTGCGAATGAGAAGCGGAATGCACAGAGGGCTTGACTGAGCAGTGCTCATAATGTGCTCATAATGTGATAGAACTTAACCACAGCTGAGTTAATAGGGCCAGCAGCTATTAAAAAGGCATTACACGGTTATTATAAAACAATAAAGCAGGTATTGCTTGTGTTTATAAATAGGGTCACATCTGTTTTGCTGCTATGATCCAATTTTGACCATTATCTTTATATATATCAATATATATTCTTTCACTTTAAATGTTGAGTTCAGAATACACATTCTATGAAAAAGCAAGTCCAGCTTGTTTACTTTTCAGTAGTTCCTGCAGCCAACCATTATATAACAAACCATTATAGAGTCAATTATTTTTTGAATATCTGATATATTATTAAACCATTCAATGCTGCTTGACTAACACAGTATAATAGAGTTTGTCCAGTGATGGACAAAATGTCAAAATATATTAACTGCTGTGTCTCACTGTTGGTGTGGTTCAATTTTGTTTAATTTCTGAAAATTATCTTGTAATGGAAATAATAGGACTAATAAAGAAAATAAAATTGTAACTTTACAATACTCATAATTGTCAATGCATTGTCTCCTTTCGAATTTAGTACTGCAGTGAAATTTCGGCTTAGTAGTACCTAATATATAAAAAAGTCATATGTTTTGAATTTACTTCCATGCATATTCTTAGATAAAAACACAGCTTGCATTCATTCATACAGGTACAGCTGTCATTTGTATAATGATGGTTCAATAAATGCTAGACAAAATATCTGATGTTTACAGAATACCTGTCAGAATACCTGTCAGAATACCAGAATACTCCAAATTAGTGCAGATACATATAATATTGAGTGACTTGGCAAACCCATAGTAATATTTGTATCATGATTATATGTGTGTTTGTAGATTTTATTTTACACGTCTGCTCCTGCCACCTGCCCCTGGTACAGATCATGCTGCCGGATAAGCCTTTACCTGAAATGCAATTGGGTGAACCCTGTCTAGCATCAGTGCACCTCTATTATGCATATATTGTGTCATAATTTATCTTATATTTGTTACATATAGCGACTTGTAAAGAGGGTGCTATGATTTTCATTTGGTTGTTTGCACTTAAAGTAAATAAGTAATCTATAACGTCTTAATTTGAAATGAATAAGGGTATGTTTTCAATTAATCTGTCTAAAATCTGTGAAATGTGTTATCTGTAATTACTATTCTTCTCATAGCATTAATGTTTATTAATGTTTATTTAGCAGGTTGGCGTTAATGCGATGGAATTGTGCATCAGCCCTGACATTCAGACCAGCTGGGGGAGCCAAGTACTGTATCTCTTTTTCGCTGCCAGCGTTGAGTCCGCTAGACACCTCAATGGCTCTAGTCCACTCTCTTGTCCTCTTCTCTGCACTTCATAGGGATGAAATGAGATGATATGTTCTCTTTCCTCGTCTTCCTGCCTTTCAGGGGCCTCCCCTTCTGGGACAAAGCAATGAACATCTCTTTGCCATTTTGTTTAGTCCACTTTGCTGAAGAATAAGCGTTGAAATAGTTTTCTAGAAAGACCTCCTTAAAGTTGCAGTTTTCATTGTATGTTTTCTGAAAAGGTAAATAATCGCAATAAGTTAGGTACTGTCTGACTTTAAAACATGAAAAAAGATTTATGAGAATTTCACACTGAAATGCTGGATTGCGCACAAGAAATACACCATATGAGACTTATTGTACTGTAACACAGTATGTATAGAAGTACTGAATGTTTCTGACCTTGCCTTGTAATACTCCTGTCTTGTTCATAGATATGTAATACTGACTTTTCACCCCTTTGATAGCAAGGATACCACCTTCGGAGACTGTGCGTATTTCGAGGATACCTGCAATTCCATCAAAGCAAGGTTAGTAAGCAAACAAACAAAAAAATTTGCTAATAAAATGTGTCTCCCCCTTTGAGATCAGAAACCATCGACATTATAAGAACAAGTTGAGGTCTAATGAAGTTAATCAGTTGCTGGTTTTATTTCAGAGTTGTTAAATGGTTTGGGTGGCCATCCCAGAATCCAGTGCTCATGAAGTTGCACATATGGACAACAGATTAAACGCTGTATCCTGAGGGTAAAAAAAATGTCTGTTCCCATTAGCTTTGCACGCTACATTTCAAAACAGACGCAGAGTAGCTCCATTTATGGAGAAAATAAAATAATATCTTTTGGTTTATTAGTCCAGTCAATAGTCCAACTATTGTAGAAAAATAATACTGGCGGTATACTGCCATTCATTGGAAAATATGTCTACAAATTCATGAAGGATTGATTTGTTAACAAGGAGTTTATTATTATTATTATTAATATTAATATTATTATTATTATTATTAACCCAGATAAAAGCAGCTGCCTATTCACATGACTTTTGGCAGCTGTGCTTAAGCTGGTATCAATTATTCAGAGGGATTAACCTCAACGATGTTTGATAGGAAACACAAAAGCTCCAGCCATTTATTACTTCTTGAATGAACGACAACAAAACAACTTTCTTAATAACTGAAAACATGGCTTTGGGAATTGACACAAGAATTGGGGTATTTTAGAAATTCTTGTTAATATTTATTCTACCAGTTTTTTCTGGAACTTCCTTATCATTGCAACTGTTTTTAGTTGTCCCTAGAAACTAAAGGCTACAATTAGGCTTGTATTAAAAAACTCAAAATCTGTCCTTATACATTGTCTCTGCAAACTGAATTTATGATCAGTGCAACACATATTTTAAAAATCTAACTCCCGCTGTAAAGGGAAATTCTTTGCATACATTATACCTCTGAATCAGACAGTTTATTGTGAGCTGCTATTGGAAGTGTAGATTGGGTGAGTTTTACCCCCAGGTCTAAAAGAACTTCCGTGGATGGTTTCTGGGCTTTTATGTCTGGCTGTGTTTTATGTGCAGTACTTGTTCTTCTACATTGAGAAGCAGCACAGATTCACACTGCAAGATACTACAGTGCCTGTAGTTAGTTATAATTTAACTGTTTGTTTGCTCTTATTCTTTATAATGGGTTCTGACCCATTTAGATGATGTGCTGGTTTGTGGATATTGCTTCTCGCGTGACTGGAGGCCTGACACATGAATTATGCAGTTTTGGATTCATAGTTCTGAAATGCCGTATAACACAGAAGACTGGCAGGCAGTGTCTTCTTCTTCAGTGCATTCTTTTCCCATCCTATACACTGAGTGTCATTTCTGATAGTAAGAGGATTATAGAAATACATTCTGCCCTTTATATGTTTAACTGAGGCATTTAAAAAGATAGCTGGGGTGGCTTGGTGCATAGCACTGTTGTCTTATACTGTACCTCAAGGGTTGGGAGTTCAAATCTGCCTGGAGGGTTTCACTGGCATCTCTAAATTGCCCGTAGCAGTGATTGTGAGTGTAAGTGTAGGCCTGTCTGTGCCCTGCAATGTACTGGGATCATGTCCAGGGTGATCCCCTGACTTGGCCCTCACTGTCTGGGATAGGCACCAGGACCTCATGTGACCATTTCTGGAGTAAATGATTGGAAGACGGGTGGCTAAAAGAACAGAACTATGAACTCCTTTAGGACAGTAAATATTTCCTGCTAACACTGATGTCCAGATTACCCTGTTGGTTAGAAGAGCGCACAGTTCAGTAATGTGTAGCAGCAGAGATTGCTTGCCTGCTTCGTGCCTCAGTAAAAGCTTAAGGTTCATCTAAGGTCTCGGTCTTTAAATGCTGTTTAAACTTATAACATTTTGAATTAAGTAATGAAAAGATCCAGATGCATGGCACCTTCTTTGGCACTGAATCTTCAGCAGAATTACTTTGGAACCATAGATCAGCCAACATCCGTCCTTCTGTATAAACTGTTTCAGATTAAAAAGCACGTTTACGGCATGTAATTTGCTATAATCTCAACAGCATATTATGAGCATCACTGTGAAGTTCATGTTTTGTTCTTCTGTTAAAACAACCTGCTGCTGTTGTGATGTTTATGAGAGGGCCATAAACGTAAGGTGAAACAACACTGTTTGAAATGGCTGAATTTATATAATTCCCCTTTTTATGTCAATTTTCAGAGTTTTAAAATATGTTATTGAAATAATAATTCAAGATTTTGGTTCATATATTAGTATTAACACTATTAAAACATTAAGATATAGGGAGGGCACTGTGCTCTCACACCTCGAAAGCCTTGAGTTTAATTCCTGCCCAGGCTCTGCGGTTGTGAATCTTGCAGGTCCTCCCTGTATTTGTGTGGGTTTCCTGTCACAGTCCACAAACATGTGCTGTAGATCAGTTAGTGTCTTTAAATTGCCCTTAGTGTGGAAATAATGATGGATCCAATGATGGATGGGCATCCTGCCCAGGGTGCTTCACATGTCTGGTGCAATAAGCTCCATGTTCACTGAAAGGCTGATTTGGATGAACAGTTATGGAAAATGCATGGATTATGGCGTAATAATCATTGACTTTCAACATTAAAAGGCAATATTATAACATTAGGCCAAATAATCCAATAAATAAAAGGGCCGCTCAAAAACAAGTAAAAAAAAATTGCTCTGTGGATTGAAAAAAATATTTTTTTTCTCTATTCCTGAAACCGTATTTTTTATTTAATTTCAAGACGAGGACGAAAGTTCCAGGAGAGAATATGGGTACCGCTGCAGATGTTTCAGGCCAGCCAACGCGATGTTGTATGAAACGGGGCACAATTCGGCTTCCCCTGAAGCGCAGCGTGGTACCTCCTCTATGTTTTAGCAACTGTAACTGTTTAGCTGATACAAGGAGACACTAATGCACACACGGGGCGCAAATGGCATTCAGGGAGCCCTAATAAGGTTTTCCCCAGCTTGAACAAATTTAGCTTAGCATGCTGTGCTGCCCCAGCCACTGGCCGACTCTGCTATTTGTGGCTGATTCGTCATTTTCTATTGCCCGAGTGGAGGTGATATCGTTTACATCTTTTATATTGGTGAGATAGTAAGTAGTGAAAAACCACAACTGTAACACGGTAGTATGCGTGCTGTTATTATTATTATTATTATTATTATTATTATTATTTTGTTCAACCCTTTGGAATGGTGTTCCTGTTCATGCTCAATGTTATAAGCCTATCAAATTAACCCGTAGGCCTACATATATTTCAAATACTAAGAAGGTGTCATCTTTAATATGGCGACTATAGATTCAGGCAGTCACGAATTGTTCATAAATCAGTGTTGTTGAATATACAGTTTCTTTGTTTGCTGTGTAGATCCTTGTGTTTTTACTATATTTGCTATGTATGCCTTTCCCAGATAGAAACATATGTTTGTAATTCAGTACATAAATCAGAACAGACACTTTAATTGGTGACTGAAATCCAGTTCATTATCTACAACATATCATGGCTACATGTCAGCTTGTTTTAAAATGATTGTTTTTACGCTCTTGGTCTGGCTGGCTGGTATTTCCCATGAAAATTCATTCTGTTTTTTTTGACAACAGTTTTTAGTTAAGGTGAGAAGCGATTTGTTTGACTGGCTTATACAATCTGATGATATAATTCAGTACAATCTTTAGTACAATGCAAAAAGATACTTCATTGTCGAAAAAAGGGTATAGCCCAGGCACAGTTTTGTTTCTTGAGGTACCTACAGCTAGGGTACAGTTGGCAGACCCTTGAGGGTACAGCCCCAGTGACAAGTAATTGTACCCTCAGAGGTACAAATTGGTCTCTTTCTCTTGACAGTGCACAGGCTGGCTGTGCACTTCTACTAAATTACATATGCTCATATATTGATAGTAAACCCACCCCCCTTTTCAGTTAATTGATGACAAGAAATGTGTTTCCCCAATTCTCTGGAAGGCTGTAATGACTCAATCTTTTCCCCATGTTTTTCATTTGGAAATTAACTTTCCCAGACAATCAGGACAGCCAGATCAAATATTAATAAACCCACTATTCCTTCAGCAGTTTAACCAGGAATCATTGAAAGTTTCTGCTAGTTGAACATCGGCAATTTTTACGTGTCCATTGATTTAATACCAGCCTATTCTTCATTTGCCAGTGTATAAAATAAACTCAGCCCTAAATTTACACATCGATTACTAATTCTAATTCATTATTTCTCATTTTACTCATTTTCACTGGACAGTGTATTTAATCTATTTAAATAGAAGCAGTCACTGGATTATGACACTTTTTTAGAAATAGCCCTACGTACAGTATCACTGCCAATTTTGAAGTTATATGAAAGTTTTCGGCTCATTACTTACTAAAACTTGCTTATTAAAGAAATAGAAATTCACTTTGATGATTTTTAATGATTAAATACAAGTAGTAGTAGATGTAAATGTAATACTCAAATCCATTTGCCTGGTATTTTAGTTTAACCCTATAATCCTGCGCGCAGTTAGCTGATCTCATAGATGTGCTTTTTCTGTGTTTTTGATACCTGCACGTGCTCCCATTGTAAGACCCGCCCCATCTACACTTTTCGCTGTTTTTCAACAGTAATTTCCAGTTTTGTCCCTCTGCACTGTGTAATCGTAATACAGTATATTTGAAAGCTTAGAATGGCAAGACAAGAGTAGGTGATGTTCGTGGGCCGTCCATGGGTATGTGTGTTTGGCTTGCCCTGTTAGCTTTTTATTTGTACTTGAGTTATAATGTCCCGTGGTGTGTAGTAATCTGTAGAAAGACCATATAAACGCTCTTTACCCCCCCCCCCCTTTTCTGCAACATTTAAAAGTTACAAAAATGCGTTCAACTAATTTTAATACTGTGCTTATTTACGTATTATTGTTATTTAGACATGCATGATGATTGCCGCTTGTAAGAATTAACATAGGTGGTATAATGAACCAAGTCGTCGAACTACATCAATGCAACTATAATTGAAGTACTCTAATTGTATGTGTTTTTTGCTATGGTGAATTCACTAATGATTTTCACAGAAATGCATATATTGGACTTTTATTCTGAACTTCATAGATCTCCTTGTAATCTACATGCAACCTACTCCTAGCAGCCTTAGTAACTTGATACGATTACGACATTTATCTTGAAGAGACAACGAAGATGAATGTGGCAGTTGGAAACTGCAGATCCTCCGCATTCTCTTCCATACTCAGGCAGCAGTTATGACCTTCGTATGGTTTTTATCAAAACCAAAATCCTCAAAATCAACCCTAAGGCTAATATTGTGTCATGGTCTGGACACGTGACTCAGCGGTTTAACTCGATCTTCACTGACACTTGCAAATATGACACAATCTGTTAGAGTTGGGACTTGCAGCTTTACAGACTTGTTTAATTTTTGGGACCTTTGTTTAGACTGTAAAAATAATACTTTGCCAAGCGTGACACCTGTTTTCTTTTACCGCTGTCGTTTTTCTTGCCTGTGATTAAATTATTAAGAATATCGTACTATAACTGTGTCACTTATATATAGGACTCAGTATAAAATGTCTGTAAGCAAGGCAAGTCGAAAAATGCATTCAAACTGAACTAAAGTTATTTACCCATTCAGTCAAATTAACACATAACACAACCAAACATAACACAAGTTGACAAATGAAGCAATTGGCAAACATACTAATAATCAAGAGCTTGAAATGTGGGTGCCTAGGCAGTCTGATATATGAATAAAAACAATGTTGTTTTGTTATTGATGGAGTTCTATTGTTCTTTATGTAGTTTTGCAAGTAACATATATAAGAAACCATAACTGACAATAACTGACAAAGGCTACCAGTCTGTAACTATGATGACATTTGTCTTATAGGATTGCATAATGAGAAGGCATTGGATAGGTACTCACTGTAGCAGTTGGTTGGATCTTGAGTTCCGTTAATATTACCATAGTCATCGATTGTGAGAAACCACTGTGTTCCACTGAAAAGTTGCCTGACTCTTACATCCCCTCCCTCCATATAATCGTAATTTCTCGTGTGCCTCTCATGTTTGGAACAGTTCATAATTGCAGCCAGTTGCTCCGGAGTCCGATCACTGCAAGCTAGACACATACCGCTCAGTAGAAACATGATGTGCAAGTACAGTTTGGAGAGCAAAGTTGGTAGCTTCCATTTCAGCATCCATTTGTGCATTATAATGCAATGCAGTGGGTATTTACGAACACCATGCTGAAACCTACGGGGAATGTCGGGTCAAAGGGTCCTCGACCCAGCTTCCTCGATTTACAATCTCCTCACGATTGAAACTGCGAATGCCACTCTTGCTCCCTTGGTGTGTTTTTTCGTACATGGGGTTCGGAGGAGTCGCTCGTATGTAATTCTCTTCTGTCCAGAGTCCTAGGACATTGCAGCCGGTTCCACTGCAGGCTGAATGATGCGCCTTTTGGGTTGGCAGTCTCAGGAACGGAGGATCTGCAGGATATATAAAAAAAACAGAAGAGCAGGTTTGGATGACTTGTTCAGACCCAAGAAATTTCCCCTGCAGGTGCTACAAGTTTAACGCGTATAAAAGTGGAATCAGCCCGACTGATTGTAATGAATTAAAACCACTGTGACTTACTAAAATATCAGATAGATATGAACAGGGAAACATTGGATTTAAATCTCTTCTGTCCTGGTTTGCTCACCTCATACTTGTAGTCTAGCCTTTATAAACACAGACACTTTTGCGGTGAACTAAACACTCTTCTTAGAACTGCCCACATTTGTCCTGTTTAGCGGTCTGGACTGACTCGAGGCTGCCAGCACCTCCCTCTTTTGCCTGCGTGCATGCAGACCTCGCTGCGTCTCACTAGCGATTCTCTTCGCTCGTGAACCACCCTGGTAGAGCATTTTAAATAAGCCTTGGAATGTATTCCCGGCTTGGGAACAGCCTTTCGGAAGTTTTTGAGTGACTTACATGCAGTAAAGGATGAGAGCCGGGCATATTGATATCCGTTTCCCCCTCCCAAAAAATAAAAAAAAAGTTGCACTTCACAAAAGCAGTGAGTATATAAAGCTTCCTGTGAGCTGAGGAACCACACAAGCAGGGCTGTAATTACTCTCACAGTTGAATCGCTGACTTGGGAAGCATTGCTCTGTATGTCCTCACCCTGTGCATAGATAAATGCATTGTGATGACCTCACTTCAGACCAATTACTTCTTAGCCAGTCAGCTGTCACTTGGATCGAGTATGGAGAAAAAAAATAATTTGTAAGCCTGCCAACAGTCATCAGAGGGAGCTCCAAACTTGTGAAATAGCTGTTAGTGCTATGATATGTATTAAGTCTGTCATTCAATTGCATAAATACACTTTCAGGCACTAAAAATCAGTCACACTCGACTCATAGCAATTATGTATTGTGTCTCCTTTTGTAGTATGAGGTAAAGATATTCATCTGTATGAAATAAGGAAGAAAACTAGCTGGGAAAACAATTTCATCATGCCTAAAATCTGTGTTGTGTTTTATAGATCGGTCATGTGCCACAGCTGTCAAATATAGTCTCCTTTCTGTTTTACTGGGATCATTGTTTGGTCACGTCACAATATTCAACAGGAACGGCAACATAGAACTATTAAGATAAAAGAAAATGCTAAAGATTTATCAGGAAGCACTAGAAACGAGGTCTTTAACACTGCCATCTAAGAGTCGCGAGAAAACCTTTCTTGCATATAGTTTTGCTTTTGAACTTGTCATTTGGTGATCAGAAAACTTGACTCTCCAATACAATCAACAATTCAAAATTCATTCCCACAGAGATGTGAAGACATTACCCTGGAGTGGCACAATTTCTCTAATGACATGAAATAAAATGAGTGGTGGTAAATCCTTTACCTGTTGAATTGAAGTTCGCTATGCCTGCAGTAAAACCTAGGGGAAGTGTTCAGAGGAAAGGACATATTATTCTCAAAGAGGTAAATATATTGGAGGTAAATATAGTATTATTCATAGAGGAAAATATATAGTGCAGAGGCTCAAAGTATGCCTGATATTTTCCATTTTTTTATCAGTGTTTCCCAATCTGGTCCTCAGGGACCCACAGCCATTCCACATTTTTGCTCCCTCTGAGCTCCCTGCCAGACAGTCCACATTTTTGCTCCCTGCTGGGAGTTGGGAGAGGACAAAAACATGGACTGTCTGTGGGTGTCTGAGGACCGTATTGGGAAACGCTGTTTTATATGACCAAAGCCAAAAAAAGTCATACATTTCAATTGCACTTGTATATAAAAGCTTGTCTGAGTTCCCATCCAAAACCATAACTTATTTTGTGATATTTTCTATTAAGTAAATATTTGCACAGAGCTTTACAATAATGTCAGTTAGGTCATTCATTTTGTAATTTTTCTTTAATAGATTTAGTTGGAGGAATGATGTACTTGGTACAGGAAGGAGAGTGTTTAAACTATTAGCGAAAGACAGATATGATGTGGAGTATATTTCTTGGAAATCAAAACTTTTGCAATGCTGAGGAAATGAGAGTAGTCACAGGGATTATGATGTGTCACCTCATTGCCAGGACAGTATGAATAAAGACAATACTTGTGAAAATATACATGAAAGAGTATTTAAATGACAACCAACAAATATACAGTATATTTGTCTCTTGTTTGAATGATGAAAATAGAAAGCAGCGTACTACTAATTGCTGCTGACAAATGGGTGATTGAGAGTTCTAACAAACTGACTGTCAAACAGACTCCCTCTCTGTTTCAAAAGCCCTAAAGGTTTTTTTCTTCACTCTTCCACTGCATCACTGTAATATTTCCCCAGTAAGATTTCTTACATGTGAATCAATCTGGGACAGAACAGCGAGGAATGTAGGCTATTCTTAAATCAAATGTTTCAAATGTACTTAATTATTTGAATTGCTAGAGAGAGATGTAAAATCCAATTATCTTAACAACTGAAATATTTATCTGATCTGCCAAGTTAACTTAAGATAGGCCTGCTTTAAATACACAGTTTAGAACTGGAACCCAGACATATATTAGAGAAATACATATTTTCTCCTTTTTAAAATGGTAAGATTGGTTGCATATATTTATGCACAATAATATAAAGCATACATAGCCTAAATAATCTGTTGTAATGTCAAATATTGGCACCCTTTTTGCCAGAATATGTCTTAATTAACTTGCAAAACTCTGATGTCAAAACAGTAACTTAATACAAGAATTCTGAGTATGTCTACCAAGACTAGATGATAAGTTGCCCACAAAAGCAAAACAATGTAGGCAATATATTTAAAAGTGTGGTGGCATGCATTGAATTCTGATCGTTTATCACTCCAGTATCATATTCTCATACATTTTTAATAAACGGGCGAGACCGCTTCTTCTGTTACGCCTTGGGCATGATCCCGTAGTTCTCGCATTCGTTGTTGATAGAGACTGGAATTTTAAAACGTAGTTTTTTTTTCTTTCTTTTAATTAACTGCCATTGTAACTGCCCACAAGATTAAATACTGAGCGCAGTATTTAGTGACTGTCCCGGGATTTCCATGGAGTCCCAGCCGCAGTGCCGCGTGCACGCTTCTCCTTCCACTCTCCAGCGCTTACTTTCCACTGACACAGCAGACCCATGCTGTTAAACTGAGCCGGGTAAATGTTTCGGAGGTTTCAAGAAATTCCCGGTCCTATCAGTCTATTCCATGCTATTGCATGTGCTTTGAAATAGAAATACAGAACTGCCAGTTTTGTGTACCGTGATATTATTGCAGGTGTAGCCGCTGTTTTGCATGGTGGCCTGTATCTTAATTGGAGGTGATGTTGAAGGACTTCACTAGCTGTTTACATCTGTCACTGTTTAACTTGCACAAGTTTTCGGTTAGACTGTTATGCTTTAACTGTAGGTATCGCTTCTATTTTTTTTTCAAAAATGTTCTCTATTTTGTTTCACCGCGTATGTTAACGTTTCAAGCAAAATGCTCTTTCAGAAAATAAGTTTATAGACCTAAACATTAATTTATTAAATAGAACTGTTAACTTAAGCACAAGCCCAACCCTTTAGGATATTTTTCTGAAAGGTATGTCTCTGTTTTCCTGTTCAAAATCCTCTCTGTTATGCATACATATATTGACGCAAAACCGAATCATGTTTAAGGTCAACCTATTCTTAGACCTCGGTCTTAAACTGATGTTTTCCAAATGCCAGACTAATTGGTGTGTGCTGGTTTATATTTCACCTCATTTTAGCGATAGGTAATTACGTGTAATTGTGCTATAATTAATGAGTAAACACAAACCAATACCTACCAAGGAAAGCAGGGCCCTGTATCAGGAAGCTGTGTTTTTGGGTTAGTGAGGAAATTTAAGGTAGTCCAGGCTAAATGTAAGTGAATAAAGGTAAAGTCGGTTTAAACTACACTCAGAAAAAAGGGTAAAAAATTGTATTTTGCTTGTTACTGGGGCTGTACCCTTGTAATTGTACCTTTTAAGGTACAGAAATGGACTCTGAGGAATATCCCAAAGGTACAAACAGCATTAATGTACCATCGATAGTACAGAAATGTTCCTCAGAGTCCATTTCTGTACCGTACAAGGTACAATTACCTACAGCTAAGGGTACAATTGGCAGACCCCTGAGGGTACAGCCCCAGTGACAAGCAGAGGTACACATTTTTACCCTTTTGTCTACAAGTGTAAGATACCTTAAATTCGATAAGTTGTGAAGCTAACCAAAAAATCTTGCTTTGTGATACAGGCCCCAGGTTTTTAAGAGTGTAAATACGAGATACCTGGATAGCTTTTCCAGTTTGCTTCATCTGTCCCAGATCATTACACCACTTAAGCTAGAGGAAACAGCACAGCATTCCACCTGATAAAAGGCAGTTACATTGTGCTCTCAATTAGCCTGACATGGTTAATCTGTTTTAATACACAGTGGTTGGCCTGCATTTCCCGCACTATGTTTTACTTACGTACTTGTTATCAGAATGTCTAGTATAAAACTGATCTCAGCCTGAGTCACCAGCATTTTCAAATGTCTTAATAAAAGTTACAACCACCTGAACTCCCCTTTTCCCTGAACACGCTTTTAATGTCTTCCATTGAAGGTCTTTGTTTCCTGGTGACAGCTTTGTGGAGGGAAATTAAAGACAGGCTTACCGTGCAGGAGAAAGGCTTTGCGATGAGATCAGCCTTAAGAGTAACTTTTAAGGAGCTGATGTGCTGGATCGGGGTTGACGCTGATGGTGTCTCCCCCGAAGACCAGGCCTCTTCTGGTTGGTTGTCTTTCAGACTAATGAGGCCGCTGCTTTGAAGCTCTCTTTCCCGAATCGCAAAGAGAAGTATGTGTGAAGGCAACAAAAGGTGACAGATTGTAATAGCTCACCAACGAGAGTGAGGTGTGAGGGGCCATTCAGTGTGACAGCTCCAAACTGGAAACATCTCCTTTCTCCTGTCTGTGCATCGTTACCCTCAGAGGAAACACTCCATTCTCATACCTGTTTTTAATCGATTTTTATTTGGGAAATTTCAGCTGCATCTCAGAACAAGTTATCCTGGTGAAGAAAATAGGCCTTGATTTGAAAGAATGTCAAGAAGCATCAGTTGTTCTTTGAGATCAATATTGCTACACGCGTTGTTATGGGAAAACGTGAAATTAGAACAAATATTTCTTTTGGATTTTATGTTTGTGCAATGCAGTAGTTCATAAATACTAATACATTTCACATACTGAGAAACGCTCAGCACTCTGACTTTCCTTATCAACTTAAAAAATTCATACATATCATTCTTGCTACCATCCGTGCCTTGGCTACTTGGGTACGCTGTTCATGAATAAATTCCTGGCTACAGTATGTTGCTTTCATTTTTGGTGCTGAGCATCTCACAGATAGATATGTGCTTATTTCCAGATCCAGGCTTCCTTTGCAAGATGAAAACCAATTATTCCAATGAGTGATTACCGTGGGTATATGGATGGTAGCCCTGTATGTTTGTCTTGCAGGTTACCTCTATATTTGGTGCTTATAACCTGATACCATCTTCAGTGTAGTACATTTAAGATATTGCAGATGTAGTTCCGTATTGCTGATACCCTACGCCCAAGGCCACTGGTGGGGCATGGGGACCCTGGCAGATTCAGGGGGCCCAGCATTTCATACACCCCTACCCCTCGGATATACCTACAAAGCATTAATTTAGGTTGTACAGTTGTTGAACCGAGCAGGAAGCATGAATTTAGAGCAGCTTGAGTAGAGAAAAATTACTCGACAGTTTTTTAACAAAGCAGATAACAGATTTGTTATTGAGACTGGGTGCATTCTGTACTTGTGTTTGTGTTTAATAATACATTGAGGCATTCTTTTCCTCACATTTTGGTCTGTGGAGACTGA
Organism: Gnathonemus echidnorhynchus; assembly: GCA_026776725.1. Lineage (NCBI taxonomy): Eukaryota > Metazoa > Chordata > Actinopteri > Osteoglossiformes > Mormyridae > Gnathonemus > Gnathonemus echidnorhynchus. Next base: position 7,624,239 of record JAODJU010000007.1, read on the forward strand.
ACAACACAGTCGACGATGCGAAGTCAGGGTAACTCAGCTGTACAAGCTTAAGATAATCATTTTTAGTAACATCTTTGAAGCGAGAGATATGAATAGCTTCTGCATATGAAAACATTTTGATAAGTGATTAGAAATCGAAATTCAATTTGTTCTTTTAACTGGGATTGCAGATTGCACTTCCTGTGTTTTTGTTTTTAATGGAGTCATATGAGGAGGCTGGACTACATTACGGACAGATTTAAACTGAGGTGAATGCAATAGGGCTTAGTTAAAAATATGAACATGCATTCAGTCCTCAAGTCACCTGAGAATTCATAGATCCTAGATAATACTTGTGCAGCTGTTCAGGATCACTGTTTTGGCTGCAGTAACTAAAATCAAATATACGCCGATGTATAAAAAAAAAAAACAAAGAGCAGTTGTTAAATAAACATTACAGGGCCTTAGGGTTTTAAAAAGAGTCTGATCCTAAAATAACCAGTAAAATGGTAAAATCCAGGAGATTTTTGTTATGTAGAAAACATTCCCTTTGAATGGTTCGGTTGCTTTGGTCATGCTAAGACCCAAACAGCACCTCTGGGATCATCTTCCAGCTGAAGAGTGTGTGGTTGCAGTGTTTTCCTTTAGCCTTTATATATTATGTGGAGCTAGAGGACTGGAGAGTCTTGTGCACGTGTATCGTGTGATTGAATGGGGGCCATGTTAGATGTGAGTGGCTAAAAAGGAGAAATTACATTCAAGTGCTTTAAATGAAATCACCAAAATAACCAATCACGATTACAATAAGTAGCACTATATCCCACATAAGGTGGTGGAACAAAGGATTCTCTTATCTCCAAGATGAAAGATGTAATAATCCATGCAGCAGGGTGGCTCAGAAGATAGTGCTGTTGCCCCATACCAGCACTATTGGGGTTTAAATCCCACCCATACTCTGTGAGTGTGGAGTTCTCATGTTCTGGGTTTTGATTGGCTGATTCATTCTGCCTGTTTTGGGGTGACTTGTAGCTATCTCTGCCTGTGTCGGGAAAGCTGCTGTTCTCAATCCCCCTGAATCTCCTTAGCACTGTATGTCACTGTTGGGCTCCTTAGCCCTAAAAACTGCTCCTGGAGCTCCAGAGAAATGGACCCCAGGCTTTGCTCTTACCTGTATTTGTCTATGATCCTCATAGGAGAGTAAGATGGGATATGCAGTGATTGAATTCTGTACTTGCTATCTAAAAATGACAGTAAATGCATTCTATTCCCATTCCCAGTCCAAAGATGGGCAATTAAATTAATCTAAATAGTCTCTAAATTGTCCATTATGTATGCTATAACATAACATGCATGCCCTGCCTTATGCCCTATGCTAGGCCCCCTTCCAGTTAACCCATCCTGGATAACTGGTTGGAAGATAAATGGATGGGTGTAATAATCCATGTGCAGAGCAGTGTCATGTGTGCAAGCATAAGCTTTCTAAAAGTCCACCTACATTCCCATCAGAATCAGTGATTACAGACCTGTGTGACTGGGCTGCTCCCTGTGTGGCCCATAGTGTGGGACTCTTTGCAGTAATGCGAGTTGCACACAAAGCAAATTTGCAGCAGAAGATACAATGATGCCCTGGGGAGATGCTCCGTCTCGTTTTCAGGGGTGATCCAGCAAGTCTCTTCGTTAAGGTCTTTACAGTCCTCAGATGTTACCCGGGTGGTAGTTTATTTGCCAGTGATTTTTGTTGCATTCGTTCATTAATTTTAACAGTAACGGGTGCCAGTTAGGTTCACAGCCTGATGTACAGTGTTTTTATGGTTGGCTGTTTCATGTCATTTGAAAACCACACGAAGAATATACACTTTCTGTTACTACGCAAAGGCATTTTAATGTCATTATCAATGTGAAGCTGGTTCTCGACATACCGGAATTTTGGATGACTGTGCTCTCACAAATGCTGAAACCCAGCAAAGAAACAGAGTGTGGTAACTGCACATCCTCTACAAACATTTTGGGTTACATTTATACAGATTGTGACCAATCAGGTTTTATGAGTCTTTCCAGTAAAAGCAATAAAAAGGTCAAGTTCAAATTTTAGAAAATAAGAGCTCAAGTGCAAGTAAACTAACAAGGAAAATGGCTAAAGGACCTGTGTCAGGTGTTTTGTTTTTTACACAAGAATATGACGATTACTATGGAGTAGAAAATAAACAGTGTTCTGTTCTTTATTACCCTGACGTCACATCTGTAGATGTTTGCTTGTCTTAGTAATTTGTTCATTTATCATCCAGGGTCTTTGATGTTTCCACAAATGAATACGCTACAAGGCTTTTTAAAAGTTTGTATTGTGTTATGCAACTTTTAATTTCATTTAAAACATTCTTTTGTCTTTTAAAAGAATCTTTTTCCCCTATAATTAATAGATCCAAAAGCATTGATTAAACACATTTTCTTTTCTTTGGTTTGTCTCTGAGTTATAATAATTTCAACACATTCGCTCAGATCAAGGATTTCAGACTGTTTCGTATAAGAGTTGGTGCCAGATGCTATTTAGGGCTGTACAACTGCAGATCCACCAAATACTTCTCAGCACAGTGTCTGGTACACAGGAATGTTTCTCTGTCAGTCTAAAAGCAGTTATCAATGTGTAGAATAGAAGCAGACATCAAGTACTGTATTTGCGTGCTCAGATTCTTAATGATGCCAGTAAGGGGCCGTACTTTTTGACCACCAGCTGGCCCCCTCCTCCATAAATGGTGAAATATGGGGGTAAAATATCACCAATTACCAGGGAATATAATACCAAAGGGATAAATGATAATTAACTAAATTAGGCAATAACTTGTAGAATTGGGTTTGTCATTCCACATTTGTCTTCTTTTAACGCTTAAATACTTCCTGCAGACTGTTATTTTAAAAATGACCCGATAGTGAACCACTCAGAACAAACTCATTGTTTTTGTGTCTTCCTCGTAACTATTATCGTTAATGTGACCGTCATCTTCCTCTGCAGGCCAAAATGCTTCCAGATGAAAGCTTAAGGGAGGCCGGCACTGCGACTGTTTTAGAGCTTGTTATTTTGCTAGCCGGTAGAGTATTTGACTAACACGCTATGAAAACAGTTTAAAGGAACACTGTACTTTTCCACAACACAGTGCTGCTTTGAAATCAAGGTAGCCTCCGAATGGCAGGGCTTGAACTTACATGCAGATCATGTTGAATGCAGAACAAGAAGGAAGATATACATTCAACTGCAAAGGATTAAATTATGAAGCTGGCATAGAAAGACCCTGTCTGGCATGAACTAGCACCACTATACTCCACACCACTCTGGTATCCCACTGAGGTCTACTTACACCACATCTATATCACTTCTACCTGTTGGTGATTTCTATAATGGCATGTGGACTGGTATTTTTGTATAGATTTTTTCCTCCCATAATTTATTTGTATGTGCAAGGAGTATCGTATAAGTTAAAAATCTAGACTGTAATGTTTTGTTTAAAGCACCACCATATTCAAGTTTTAAAATGCAGCACATTTTATCTTGAAAAGATTGGTTGAATGGATTGAATGTGACTCTCCATCAAAGCAGGCATGTCTACTTTGAAAATCTGCAGAGAAAAAATTATCAGATTTTTCTTACTACAGTGCAGAAACCTGCCACATCTCTTTCTGGTAGTCCTCTGTCAGTGTGTTTATAACTTTTTGTAGCAGCAGTTTTATATAGTGGTTTATTTACTTTAAAAGACATGGGGTGCACCTCATCTGACACTGAACTGTCTGTCTGCCACATTATGTCACATCCCAAATGGTGGGAACTTTAGATTGCATCCGCTTAAGAGGATTTATTTGAGCAGAATTTGAAAGAGATGTAAAATGTATCCCCAGTTGTTTAGGCTATCCCAAGTCTCTCTGCAGGATTAATTTATTCCATGTACACGGGGCTCTTAGGTGAGTTTCTTGTGAATTAATTTTCATCTGCTCAGTGAATAAACAATGAAAAGACATTTCCTTCACAGGAGTATATCCCATTTACACCCAAATCATTTCAGAGTGAAAATAACCAGTTTTTCATGTAACTTCCTATTGAAAAGACAGATGAGGAAATCTGGGTTTGGTGGAAATGGAAAGAATTACTCCTCAGTTTCTCTTTAGGTACAGGATGTGATGATCCAGATGGAATAGTTGTAACGCCATAATCCTATTTCACGCACATCCTCTAAATCAACATATCAAGATGTTATTACTGACGGGCTACACTGTGAAATAATACAGATTTGCCAAATGGGGATGCTGTAATGGTCAGTAAATGTTGGGATAATTTAATAACCAGTTCAAACCAGTGATGCCTCCGAAATGGATCTTCAAAAATATATATTGTATGTTTTCTTACATAAACTTCTAGTAATGCATATAAGATGTTTAAATCATCCGTCAATTAAAAAACCCAAACTGTAATTAGCCATGTACATTTTCATGTTACATTACTTGTTGCTTCATAATTACTTAGTCAATTTTATCAAAAACATCCTACTTCAGATGTTTTGCACAGAGGTAACACAGAAGATCCCCCTTCTGCACTTACAGTTGGCTGAGTTTCTCTACTGCTTCTCGAGCTCATATATGGGTATGTTTCATATCAGCCACATGCCACTTACCGTTGTGGTAGAAAAATTATAAATCGACCTCTCTGATAACACAGAGTCACTTCGAATAAAAGTCTGGACCTCTTAGTTTGGTGAGTAAAGAAATTCTCTTTTATTCCATTAATTCCAGCAAAGCACTCCCATCGCACTCTGGCACTCGGTACCAAAATCACCCCAGCACACAGAGCAACCATCCATCCATCCATCCATCCATTTTCCAACCCGCTTTATCCTTATTGGGTTGTGGGGGGTCTGGAGCCTATCCCGGAAGCAACGGGCACAAGGCAGGGAACAACCCTGGACAGGGGGCCAGCCCATCACAGGGCACACTCACACACCATTCACTCACACATGCACACCTCCGGGCAATTTAGGAACTCCAATCAGCCTCAGCATGTCTTTGGACTGTGGGGGGAAACCGGAGTACCCGGAGGAAACCCCACGACGACACGGGGAGAACATGCAAACTCCACACACATGTAACCGAGGCGGAGACTCGAACCCAGGTCCCAGAGGTGTGAGGCAATAGTGCTAACCACTGCACCACCATGCCGTCCCCTGCTACATATATATAATACCTATTTGTAACATTATTAATTATTATTATTGATGTTGTTGTTATAATTTTTGTTGTTTGATGTCCTTGTAATGAGTGTTATGTTTCTTATGTTTGTTTGTATCCTGTATTCCCCTACACTTCATTTTCTCCATCCCACCTACATTATTAGTGTTATTATTTCTGTATACCTTTGTTTTCTTTTTTGTTTTCCCCCTCTCCCCATGGTGATTAATGTCTGTTATTGTTAAGATTGTATTTCTGTATCCCCCCCCTTATTTTTATTTTTCACTGTAATAGGACGGGTGAGTTCGGAGCAGCCACAGTCTTTGCCCTTGAATTTAATGTAAAATAAAGTTGTCCTCCGAAGAGGGGGGGTGGTGGTGGGCAATAAAAAAAAAAAAAAGGAACTGAACTAAGACAGGAACCAAGACAGGAACATAAATACATAAACCGAACCGGGTAACGACGCTGGAGTGAGAAACAATTAACCAACCACCAGGCACATCACTGCCCAGTAGCCCAGACCAGAGCCACTGGCAGGGGAGCAGGGGATGCCAGAGCAAGGAACAGTACACACTGTTCCCCCCCAATTGCATGCCCTGAAGCCATTCTTTCCAGCGTGAAGAGGCGTGCCGCAGCTGAGAGGCCTGGCTCGCTCACGAGCACTGTGACCGGGATCGGCTACGGGAGTCCGCGGAGCAGGAGTGGTGGGAGCTGAAGCAGCCGCGTGGCGAGCTGGCTGGCTGGGAGCAGGACTGCGTGTCTTACGTGTCCCCTGTTCTATCCTCATTTGTCATTACCATTGTGTAAATTATCAACCGCGTGTGTACCTGACGTTCCAGCGTCTGACCTCCCTGTGTTTTCCTCCTGTGATTGGTTGGGTACTCATTGGGTGCCTGTTACAATCCTGTTCAAGACTAGGATAAAGAGCATGTTCTGTCCTGGCTAGCAAGTCTCCTTGTCCTTCGCTAGGCTTGCGATGCCTCGGTCCGCCCATGCGCTACAATATTATCATGCCTCAGGTCCTAAACACTCACATTGCACTGGATTGTGCATACTGTAAATACTTGTGTAAATGAGGGCCGTAATATGTTGAAATGTCAGTGAATGTAAATGTGTTGTGTTCTCGTTAAAGTGTCAAATATAGTCTTCCCCTAATGTGGTGTGTTCGTAATTCCCCCCCTGATGGTGTTTGAAGTGTGTACTGGTGACTTCCCCTTCTGTACTCTCACTGGCAGTTGCGGTAAATAAACATGTCATCTGTGCTTTTGCATATTGATTGAGCATGTCACACCGTGCTGACATTGCAACGATATTTATTTCTCTCCACGCTGAAAATCAGTCAGTACATCCGTGCATTTCCAGAGGTTGCATTCTCCAGAAATGGCCCTAGGTGTCAGCTAGCTGGATCTGGCTGTAGCACTTCATCCACATCATAGACTATGTCCTCTCGAGAGCCAGCAAGGGAAGAATCATTTTGAACAGTGAATCCATACTTGCACAGACCCTGCATAAATTTGGTCGCAGGCCTCCTCCAAGGCTTGAATGAAGCTTATCCTTACGAAGGGCTGGAGACTGTAAGCCTTCTACCACCATGCTGAAAAAAACTCCTCCGTGGGGTTAATGAAGGGAGAATATAGTGGGAGGTATTGGAATGAAAAATTGTGGATGTTGATGAAACCAATTTTGGACCATTGCAAATCAGTGGAAAGATACATTGTAATCTGAGACAATGTATCTGCTCTGCATCCATTTTGTCTGCTGTGATGATGTGAAAGTCTTTCTAAAAATGTGGGCTGTCAGGGTCAGTGTCCGTCCATCCCTGTCCTATGTGTTCGTTCCCCGTTTGGCCAGCAGTGGCCTATACTACGAAGCGGGGTAACTGGCTTATCGGGGTAACTTTGCGAGTAACTTGATGACGTGTGGTGTAA